>JAZGTN010000013.1:600000-996924 GCA_037783415.1 Leptasterias polaris | reverse complement strand
GCTTGGTGTGGAAATTCTCAAAGCATGGTATAACACACATTGGCTTGACACATTGTTTACATATCATGCGAGTTTGTTTCCTATTAGAGGTCGAACTGCATACAACAGTCTTGTTTCTTCCCTCCAACATTGTAGCGGGGCGGGGGGCATTCCTAAAGTATTTAATTAAATTTATCGCTTGGTGTGGAAATTCTCAAATCATGGTATAACACACATTGGCTTGACACATTGTTTACATATCATGCGAGTTTGTTTCCTATTAGAGGTCGAACTGCATACAACAGTCTCGTTTCTTCCCTCCAACATTGTAGCGGGGGGGGGGGGCATTCCTAAAGTATTTAATTAAATTTATCGCTTGGTGTGGAAATTCTCAAAGCATGGTATAACACACATTGGCTTGACACATTGTTTACATATCATGCGAGTTTGTTTTCTATTAGAGGTCGAACTGCATACAACAGTCTTGTTTCTTCCCTCCAACATTGTAGGGGGGGGGGGGCATTCCTAAAGTATTTAATTAAATTTATCGCTTGGTGTGGAAATTCTCAAAGCATGGTATAACACACATTGGCTTGACACATTGTTTACATATCATGCGAGTTTGTTTCCTATTAGAGGTCGAACTGCATACAACAGTCTTGTTTCTTCCCTCCAACATTGTAGCGGGGCGGGGGGCATTCCTAAAGTATTTAATTAAATTTATCGCTTGGTGTGGAAATTCTCAAATCATGGTATAACACACATTGGCTTGACACATTGTTTACATATCATGCGAGTTTGTTTCCTATTAGAGGTCGAACTGCATACAACAGTCTCGTTTCTTCCCTCCAACATTGTAGCGGGGGGGGGGGGGGGCATTCCTAAAGTATTTAATTAAATTTATCGCTTGGTGTGGAAATTCTCAAAGCATGGTATAACACACATTGGCTTGACACATTGTTTACATATCATGCGAGTTTGTTTTCTATTAGAGGTCGAACTGCATACAACAGTCTTGTTTCTTCCCTCCAACATTGTAGGGGGGGGGGGGGGGGTATTCCTAAAGTATTTAATTAAATTTATCGCTTGGTGTGGAAATTCTCAAAGCATGGTATAACACACATTGGCTTGACACATTGTTTACATATCATGCGAGTTTGTTTCCTATTAGAGGTCGGACTGCATACAACAGTCTTGTTTCTTCCCCTCAACATTGTAGCGGGGGGGGGGGGGGGGGGGGCATTCCTAAAGTATTTAATTAAATTTATCGCTTGGTGTGGAAATTCTCAAAGCATGGTATAACACACATTGGCTTGACACATTGTTTACATATCATGCGAGTTTGTTTCCTATTAGAGGTCGAACTGCATACAACAGTCTTGTTTCTTCCCTCCAACATTGTAGGGGGGGGGGGGCATTCCTAAAGTATTTAATTAAATTTATCGCTTGGTGTGGAAATTCTCAAATCATGGTATAACACACATTGGCTTGACACATTGTTTACATATCATGCGAGTTTGTTTTCTATTAGAGGTCGAACTGCATACAACAGTCTCGTTTCTTCCCTCCAACATTGTAGCGGGGGGGGGGCATTCCTAAAGTATTTAATTAAATTTATCGCTTGGTGTGGAAATTCTCAAAGCATGGTATAACACACATTGGCTTGACACATTGTTTACATATCATGCGAGTTTGTTTCCTATTAGAGGTCGAACTGCATACAACAGTCTTGTTTCTTCCCTCCAACATTGTAGGGGGGGGGGGGGGGCATTCCTAAAGTATTTAATTAAATTTATCGCTTGGTGTGGAAATTCTCAAAGCATGGTATAACACACATTGGCTTGACACATTGTTTACATATCATGCGAGTTTGTTTCCTATTAGAGGTCGAACTGCATACAACAGTCTTGTTTCTTCCCTCCAACATTGTAGCGGGGCGGGGGGGCATTCCTAAAGTATTTAATTAAATTTATCGCTTGGTGTGGAAATTCTCAAATCATGGTATAACACACATTGGCTTGACACATTGTTTACATATCATGCGAGTTTGTTTCCTATTAGAGGTCGAACTGCATACAACAGTCTCGTTTCTTCCCTCCAACATTGTAGCGGGGGGGGGGGGCATTCCTAAAGTATTTAATTAAATTTATCGCTTGGTGTGGAAATTCTCAAAGCATGGTATAACACACATTGGCTTGACACATTGTTTACATATCATGCGAGTTTGTTTTCTATTAGAGGTCGAACTGCATACAACAGTCTTGTTTCTTCCCTCCAACATTGTAGGGGGGGGGGGGGCATTCCTAAAGTATTTAATTAAATTTATCGCTTGGTGTGGAAATTCTCAAAGCATGGTATAACACACATTGGCTTGACACATTGTTTACATATCATGCGAGTTTGTTTCCTATTAGAGGTCGAACTGCATACAACAGTCTTGTTTCTTCCCTCCAACATTGTAGCGGGGCGGGGGCATTCCTAAAGTATTTAATTAAATTTATCGCTTGGTGTGGAAATTCTCAAATCATGGTATAACACACATTGGCTTGACACATTGTTTACATATCATGCGAGTTTGTTTCCTATTAGAGGTCGAACTGCATACAACAGTCTCGTTTCTTCCCTCCAACATTGTAGCGGGGGGGGGGGGGGCATTCCTAAAGTATTTAATTAAATTTATCGCTTGGTGTGGAAATTCTCAAAGCATGGTATAACACACATTGGCTTGACACATTGTTTACATATCATGCGAGTTTGTTTTCTATTAGAGGTCGAACTGCATACAACAGTCTTGTTTCTTCCCTCCAACATTGTAGGGGGGGGGGGGGGTATTCCTAAAGTATTTAATTAAATTTATCGCTTGGTGTGGAAATTCTCAAAGCATGGTATAACACACATTGGCTTGACACATTGTTTACATATCATGCGAGTTTGTTTCCTATTAGAGGTCGGACTGCATACAACAGTCTTGTTTCTTCCCCTCAACATTGTAGCGGGGGGGGGGGGGGCATTCCTAAAGTATTTAATTAAATTTATCGCTTGGTGTGGAAATTCTCAAAGCATGGTATAACACACATTGGCTTGACACATATTGTTTACATATCATGCGAGTTTGTTTCCTATTAGAGGTCGAACTGCATACAACAGTCTTGTTTCTTCCCTCCAACATTGTAGCGGGGGGGGGGGGCATTCCTAAAGTATTTAATTAAATTTATCGCTTGGTGTGGAAATTCTCAAAGCATGGTATAACACACATTGGCTTGACACATTGTTTACATATCATGCGAGTTTGTTTTCTATTAGAGGTCGAACTGCATACAACAGTCTCGTTTCTTCCCTCCAACATTGTAGCAGGGGGGGGGGCATTCCTAAAGTATTTAATTAAATTTATCGCTTGGTGTGGAAATTCTCAAAGCATGGTATAACACACATTGGCTTGACACATTGTTTACATATCATGCGAGTTTGTTTCCTATTAGAGGTGGAACTGCATACAACAGTCTCGTTTCTTCCCTCCAACATTGTAGCAGGGGGGGGGGGGGGCATTCCTAAAGTATTTAATTAAATTTATCGCTTGGTGTGGAAATTCTCAAAGCATGGTATAACACACATTGGCTTGACACATTGTTTACATATCATGCGAGTTTGTTTTCTATTAGAGGTCGAACTGCATACAACAGTCTTGTTTCTTCCCTCCAACATTGTAGCGGGGGGGGGGGGGGCATTCCTAAAGTATTTAATTAAATTTATCGCTTGGTGTGGAAATTCTCAAAGCATGGTATAACACACATTGGCTTGACACATTGTTTACATATCATGCGAGTTTGTTTCCTATTAGAGGTCGAACTGCATACAACAGTCTTGTTTCTTCCCCCAACATTGTAGCGGGGGGGGGGGGGGGGGGCCATTCCTAAAGTATTTAATTAAATTTATCGCTTGGTGTGGAAATTCTCAAAGCATGGTATAACACACATTGGCTTGACACATTGTTTACATATCATGCGAGTTTGTTTCCTATTAGAGGTCGGACTGCATACAACAGTCTTGTTTCTTCCCCCAACATTGTAGCGGGGGGGGGGGGGGGGGGGGCATTCCTAAAGTATTTAATTAAATTTATCGCTTGGTGTGGAAATTCTCAAAGCATGGTATAACACACATTGGCTTGACACATTGTTTACATATCATGCGAGTTTGTTTCCTATTAGAGGTCGGACTGCATACAACAGTCTTGTTTCTTCCCTCCAACATTGTAGCGGGGGGGGGGGGGGGCATTCCTAAAGTATTTAATTAAATTTATCGCTTGGTGTGGAAATTCTCAAAGCATGGTATAACACACATTGGCTTGACACATTGTTTACATATCATGCGAGTTTGTTTCCTATTAGAGGTCGAACTGCATACAACAGTCTTGTTTCTTCCCTCCAACATTGTAGCGGGGGGGGGGGCATTCCTAAAGTATTTAATTAAATTTATCGCTTGGTGTGGAAATTCTCAAAGCATGGTATAACACACATTGGCTTGAAACATTGTTTACATATCATGCGAGTTTGTTTTCTATTAGAGGTCGAACTGCATACAACAGTCTCGTTTCTTCCCTCCAACATTGTAGCAGGGGGGGGGCATTCCTAAAGTATTTAATTAAATTTATCGCTTGGTGTGGAAATTCTCAAAGCATGGTATAACACACATTGGCTTGACACATTGTTTACATATCATGCGAGTTTGTTTCCTATTAGAGGTCGAACTGCATACAACAGTCTTGTTTCTTCCCTCCAACATTGTAGGGGGGGGGGGGGCATTCCTAAAGTATTTAATTAAATTTATCGCTTGGTGTGGAAATTCTCAAAGCATGGTATAACACACATTGACTTGACACATTGTTTACATATCATGCGAGTTTGTTTCCTATTAGAGGTCGGACTGCATACAACAGTCTTGTTTCTTCCCCTCAACATTGTAGCGGGGGGGGGGGGGGGCATTCCTAAAGTATTTAATTAAATTTATCGCTTGGTGTGGAAATTCTCAAAGCATGGTATAACACACATTGGCTTGACACATTGTTTACATATCATGCGAGTTTGTTTCCTATTAGAGGTCGAACTGCATACAACAGTCTTGTTTCTTCCCTCCAACATTGTAGCGGGGGGGGGGGGGGGGCATTCCTAAAGTATTTAATTAAATTTATCGCTTGGTGTGGAAATTCTCAAAGCATGGTATAACACACATTGGCTTGACACATTGTTTACATATCATGCGAGTTTGTTTTCTATTAGAGGTCGAACTGCATACAACAGTCTCGTTTCTTCCCTCCAACATTGTAGCAGGGGGGGGGCATTCCTAAAGTATTTAATTAAATTTATCGCTTGGTGTGGAAATTCTCAAAGCATGGTATAACACACATTGGCTTGACACATTGTTTACATATCATGCGAGTTTGTTTCCTATTAGAGGTCGAACTGCATACAACAGTCTTGTTTCTTCCCTCCAACATTGTAGCGGGGCGGGGGGCATTCCTAAAGTATTTAATTAAATTTATCGCTTGGTGTGGAAATTCTCAAATCATGGTATAACACACATTGGCTTGACACATTGTTTACATATCATGCGAGTTTGTTTCCTATTAGAGGTCGAACTGCATACAACAGTCTCGTTTCTTCCCTCCAACATTGTAGCGGGGGGGGGGGGGGGCATTCCTAAAGTATTTAATTAAATTTATCGCTTGGTGTGGAAATTCTCAAAGCATGGTATAACACACATTGGCTTGACACATTGTTTACATATCATGCGAGTTTGTTTCCTATTAGAGGTCGAACTGCATACAACAGTCTTGTTTCTTCCCCCCAACATTGTAGCGGGGGGGGGGGGGGCATTCCTAAAGTATTTAATTAAATTTATCGCTTGGTGTGGAAATTCTCAAAGCATGGTATAACACACATTGGCTTGACACATTGTTTACATATCATGCGAGTTTGTTTCCTATTAGAGGTCGAACTGCATACAACAGTCTTGTTTCTTCCCTCCAACATTGTAGGGGGGGGGGGGCATTCCTAAAGTATTTAATTAAATTTATCGCTTGGTGTGGAAATTCTCAAATCATGGTATAACACACATTGGCTTGACACATTGTTTACATATCATGCGAGTTTGTTTTCTATTAGAGGTCGAACTGCATACAACAGTCTCGTTTCTTCCCTCCAACATTGTAGCGGGGGGGGGGCATTCCTAAAGTATTTAATTAAATTTATCGCTTGGTGTGGAAATTCTCAAAGCATGGTATAACACACATTGGCTTGACACATTGTTTACATATCATGCGAGTTTGTTTCCTATTAGAGGTCGAACTGCATACAACAGTCTTGTTTCTTCCCTCCAACATTGTAGGGGGGGGGGGGGGGCATTCCTAAAGTATTTAATTAAATTTATCGCTTGGTGTGGAAATTCTCAAAGCATGGTATAACACACATTGGCTTGACACATTGTTTACATATCATGCGAGTTTGTTTCCTATTAGAGGTCGAACTGCATACAACAGTCTTGTTTCTTCCCTCCAACATTGTAGGGGGGGGGGGGGCATTCCTAAAGTATTTAATTAAATTTATCGCTTGGTGTGGAAATTCTCAAAGCATGGTATAACACACATTGGCTTGACATATTGTTTACATATCATGCGAGTTTGTTTCCTATTAGAGGTCGAACTGCATACAACAGTCTTGTTTCTTCCCTCCAACATTGTAGCGGGGGGGGGGGGGGCATTCCTAAAGTATTTAATTAAATTTATCGCTTGGTGTGGAAATTCTCAAAGCATGGTATAACACACATTGGCTTGACACATTGTTTACATATCATGCGAGTTTGTTTCTATTAGAGGTCGAACTGCATACAACAGTCTTGTTTCTTCCCTCCAACATTGTAGCAGGGGGGGGGGCATTCCTAAAGTATTTAATTAAATTTATCGCTTGGTGTGGAAATTCTCAAAGCATGGTATAACACACATTGGCTTGACACATTGTTTACATATCATGCGAGTTTGTTTCCTATTAGAGGTCGAACTGCATACAACAGTCTTGTTTCTTCCCTCCAACATTGTAGCGGGGCGGGGGGGGCATTCCTAAAGTATTTAATTAAATTTATCGCTTGGTGTGGAAATTCTCAAATCATGGTATAACACACATTGGCTTGACACATTGTTTACATATCATGCGAGTTTGTTTCCTATTAGAGGTCGAACTGCATACAACAGTCTCGTTTCTTCCCTCCAACATTGTAGCGGGGGGGGGGGGGGGGGCATTCCTAAAGTATTTAATTAAATTTATCGCTTGGTGTGGAAATTCTCAAAGCATGGTATAACACACATTGGCTTGACACATTGTTTACATATCATGCGAGTTTGTTTCCTATTAGAGGTCGAACTGCATACAACAGTCTCGTTTCTTCCCTCCAACATTGTAGCGGGGGGGGGGGGGGGGGCATTCCTAAAGTATTTAATTAAATTTATCGCTTGGTGTGGAAATTCTCAAAGCATGGTATAACACACATTGGCTTGACACATTGTTTACATATCATGCGAGTTTGTTTCCTATTAGAGGTCGAACTGCATACAACAGTCTTGTTTCTTCCCTCCAACATTGTAGCGGGGGGGGGGGGGGCATTCCTAAAGTATTTAATTAAATTTATCGCTTGGTGTGGAAATTCTCAAAGCATGGTATAACACACATTGGCTTGACACATTGTTTACATATCATGCGAGTTTGTTTTCTATTAGAGGTCGAACTGCATACAACAGTCTCGTTTCTTCCCTCCAACATTGTAGCAGGGGGGGGGCATTCCTAAAGTATTTAATTAAATTTATCGCTTGGTGTGGAAATTCTCAAAGCATGGTATAACACACATTGGCTTGACACATTGTTTACATATCATGCGAGTTTGTTTCCTATTAGAGGTCGAACTGCATACAACAGTCTTGTTTCTTCCCTCCAACATTGTAGCGGGGCGGGGGGCATTCCTAAAGTATTTAATTAAATTTATCGCTTGGTGTGGAAATTCTCAAATCATGGTATAACACACATTGGCTTGACACATTGTTTACATATCATGCGAGTTTGTTTCCTATTGGAGGTCGAACTGCATACAACAGTCTTGTTTCTTCCCTCCAACATTGTAGCGGGGCGGGGGGCATTCCTAAAGTATTTAATTAAATTTATCGCTTGGTGTGGAAATTCTCAAATCATGGTATAACACACATTGTCTTGACACATTGTTTACATATCATGCGAGTTTGTTTCCTATTAGAGGTCGAACTGCATACAACAGTCTCGTTTCTTCCCTCCAACATTGTAGCGGGGGGGGGGGGGGGCATTCCTAAAGTATTTAATTAAATTTATCGCTTGGTGTGGAAATTCTCAAAGCATGGTATAACACACATTGGCTTGACACATTGTTTACATATCATGCGAGTTTGTTTCCTATTAGAGGTCGAACTGCATACAACAGTCTTGTTTCTTCCCCCCAACATTGTAGCGGGGGGGGGGGGGCATTCCTAAAGTATTTAATTAAATTTATCGCTTGGTGTGGAAATTCTCAAAGCATGGTATAACACACATTGGCTTGACACATTGTTTACATATCATGCGAGTTTGTTTCCTATTAGAGGTCGAACTGCATACAACAGTCTTGTTTCTTCCCTCCAACATTGTAGGGGGGGGGGGGGCATTCCTAAAGTATTTAATTAAATTTATCGCTTGGTGTGGAAATTCTCAAATCATGGTATAACACACATTGGCTTGACACATTGTTTACATATCATGCGAGTTTGTTTTCTATTAGAGGTCGAACTGCATACAACAGTCTCGTTTCTTCCCTCCAACATTGTAGCGGGGGGGGGGGGCATTCCTAAAGTATTTAATTAAATTTATCGCTTGGTGTGGAAATTCTCAAAGCATGGTATAACACACATTGGCTTGACACATTGTTTACATATCATGCGAGTTTGTTTCCTATTAGAGGTCGAACTGCATACAACAGTCTTGTTTCTTCCCTCCAACATTGTAGGGGGGGGGGGGGCATTCCTAAAGTATTTAATTAAATTTATCGCTTGGTGTGGAAATTCTCAAAGCATGGTATAACACACATTGGCTTGACACATTGTTTACATATCATGCGAGTTTGTTTCCTATTAGAGGTCGAACTGCATACAACAGTCTTGTTTCTTCCCTCCAACATTGTAGGGGGGGGGGGGCATTCCTAAAGTATTTAATTAAATTTATCGCTTGGTGTGGAAATTCTCAAAGCATGGTATAACACACATTGGCTTGACACATTGTTTACATATCATGCGAGTTTGTTTCCTATTAGAGGTCGAACTGCATACAACAGTCTTGTTTCTTCCCTCCAACATTGTAGCGGGGGGGGGGGGGCATTCCTAAAGTATTTAATTAAATTTATCGCTTGGTGTGGAAATTCTCAAAGCATGGTATAACACACATTGGCTTGACACATTGTTTACATATCATGCGAGTTTGTTTTCTATTAGAGGTCGAACTGCATACAACAGTCTTGTTTCTTCCCTCCAACATTGTAGCAGGGGGGGGGCATTCCTAAAGTATTTAATTAAATTTATCGCTTGGTGTGGAAATTCTCAAAGCATGGTATAACACACATTGGCTTGACACATTGTTTACATATCATGCGAGTTTGTTTCCTATTAGAGGTCGAACTGCATACAACAGTCTTGTTTCTTCCCTCCAACATTGTAGCGGGGCGGGGGGCATTCCTAAAGTATTTAATTAAATTTATCGCTTGGTGTGGAAATTCTCAAATCATGGTATAACACACATTGGCTTGACACATTGTTTACATATCATGCGAGTTTGTTTCCTATTAGAGGTCGAACTGCATACAACAGTCTCGTTTCTTCCCTCCAACATTGTAGCGGGGGGGGGGGGGGGGCATTCCTAAAGTATTTAATTAAATTTATCGCTTGGTGTGGAAATTCTCAAAGCATGGTATAACACACATTGGCTTGACACATTGTTTACATATCATGCGAGTTTGTTTTCTATTAGAGGTCGAACTGCATACAACAGTCTTGTTTCTTCCCTCCAACATTGTAGGGGGGGGGGGGTATTCCTAAAGTATTTAATTAAATTTATCGCTTGGTGTGGAAATTCTCAAAGCATGGTATAACACACATTGGCTTGACACATTGTTTACATATCATGCGAGTTTGTTTCCTATTGGAGGTCGAACTGCATACAACAGTCTTGTTTCTTCCCTCCAACATTGTAGGGGGGGGGGGGGCATTCCTAAAGTATTTAATTAAATTTATCGCTTGGTGTGGAAATTCTCAAAGCATGGTATAACACACATTGGCTTGACACATTGTTTACATATCATGCGAGTTTGTTTCCTATTAGAGGTCGAACTGCATACAACAGTCTTGTTTCTTCCCTCCAACATTGTAGCGGGGCGGGGGGCATTCCTAAAGTATTTAATTAAATTTATCGCTTGGTGTGGAAATTCTCAAAGCATGGTATAACACACATTGGCTTGACACATTGTTTACATATCATGCGAGTTTGTTTCCTATTAGAGGTCGAACTGCATACAACAGTCTCGTTTCTTCCCTCCAACATTGTAGCGGGGGGGGGGGGGGGGGCATTCCTAAAGTATTTAATTAAATTTATCGCTTGGTGTGGAAATTCTCAAAGCATGGTATAACACACATTGGCTTGACACATTGTTTACATATCATGCGAGTTTGTTTTCTATTAGAGGTCGAACTGCATACAACAGTCTTGTTTCTTCCCTCCAACATTGTAGGGGGGGGGGGTATTCCTAAAGTATTTAATTAAATTTATCGCTTGGTGTGGAAATTCTCAAAGCATGGTATAACACACATTGGCTTGACACATTGTTTACATATCATGCGAGTTTGTTTTCTATTAGAGGTCGAACTGCATACAACAGTCTTGTTTCTTCCCTCCAACATTGTAGCGGGGGTGGGGGGGGGGGGCATTCCTAAAGTATTTAATTAAATTTATCGCTTGGTGTGGAAATTCTCAAAGCATGGTATAACACACATTGGCTTGACACATTGTTTACATATCATGCGAGTTTGTTTCCTATTAGAGGTCGAACTGCATACAACAGTCTTGTTTCTTCCCCCAACATTGTAGCGGGGGGGGGGGGGGGGGCATTCCTAAAGTATTTAATTAAATTTATCGCTTGGTGTGGAAATTCTCAAAGCATGGTATAACACACATTGGCTTGACACATTGTTTACATATCATGCGAGTTTGTTTCCTATTAGAGGTCGAACTGCATACAACAGTCTTGTTTCTTCCCTCCAACATTGTAGGGGGGGGGGGCATTCCTAAAGTATTTAATTAAATTTATCGCTTGGTGTGGAAATTCTCAAAGCATGGTATAACACACATTGGCTTGACACATTGTTTACATATCATGCGAGTTTGTTTTCTATTAGAGGTCGAACTGCATACAACAGTCTTGTTTCTTCCCTCCAACATTGTAGCGGGGGTGGGGGGGGGGGCATTCCTAAAGTATTTAATTAAATTTATCGCTTGGTGTGGAAATTCTCAAAGCATGGTATAACACACATTGGCTTGACACATTGTTTACATATCATGCGAGTTTGTTTCCTATTAGAGGTCGAACTGCATACAACAGTCTTGTTTCTTCCCTCCAACATTGTAGGGGGGGGGGGCATTCCTAAAGTATTTAATTAAATTTATCACTTGGTGTGGAAATTCTCAAAGCATGGTATAACACACATTGGCTTGACACATTGTTTACATATCATGCGAGTTTGTTTCCTATTAGAGGTCGAACTGCATACAACAGTCTTGTTTCTTCCCTCCAACATTGTAGCGGGGGTGGGGGGGGGGCATTCCTAAAGTATTTAATTAAATTTATCGCTTGGTGTGGAAATTCTCAAAGCATGGTATAACACACATTGGCTTGACACATTGTTTACATATCATGCGAGTTTGTTTCCTATTAGAGGTCGAACTGCATACAACAGTCTTGTTTCTTCCCTCCAACATTGTAGGGGGGGGGGGGGCATTCCTAAAGTATTTAATTAAATTTATCGCTTGGTGTGGAAATTCTCAAAGCATGGTATAACACACATTGGCTTGACACATTGTTTACATATCATGCGAGTTTGTTTCCTATTAGAGGTCGGACTGCATACAACAGTCTTGTTTCTTCCCCTCAACATTGTAGCGGGGGGGGGGGGGGCATTCCTAAAGTATTTAATTAAATTTATCGCTTGGTGTGGAAATTCTCAAAGCATGGTATAACACACATTGGCTTGACACATTGTTTACATATCATGCGAGTTTGTTTCCTATTAGAGGTCGAACTGCATACAACAGTCTTGTTTCTTCCCTCCAACATTGTAGCGGGGCGGGGGGGCATTCCTAAAGTATTTAATTAAATTTATCGCTTGGTGTGGAAATTCTCAAAGCATGGTATAACACACATTGGCTTGACACATTGTTTACATATCATGCGAGTTTGTTTCCTATTATTAGAGGTCGAACTGCATACAACAGTCTCGTTTCTTCCCTCCAACATTGTAGCAGGGGGGGGGGGGTTCCTAAAGTATTTAATTAAATTTATCGCTTGGTGTGGAAATTCTCAAAGCATGGTATAACATACATTGGCTTGACACATTGTTTACATATCATGCGAGTTTGTTTTCTATTAGAGGTCGAACTGCATACAACAGTCTTGTTTCTTCCCTCCAACATTGTAGCGGGGGGGGGGGGGGGGGGGGGGTGGTATTCCTAAAGTATTTAATTAAATTTATCGCTTGGTGTGGAAATTCTCAAAGCATGGTATAACACACATTGGCTTGACACATTGTTTACATATCATGCGAGTTTGTTTCCTATTAGAGGTCGAACTGCATACAACAGTCTCGTTTCTTCCCTCCAACATTGTAGCGGGGGGGGGGGGGCATTCCTAAAGTATTTAATTAAATTTATCGCTTG
This sequence comes from Leptasterias polaris, assembly GCA_037783415.1. NCBI lineage: Eukaryota > Metazoa > Echinodermata > Asteroidea > Forcipulatida > Asteriidae > Leptasterias > Leptasterias polaris. The sequence continues at coordinate 983,929 of JAZGTN010000013.1, read as the reverse complement.
GTGTGGAAATTCTCAAAGCATGGTAACACACATTGGCTTGACACATTGTTTACATATCATGGGAGTTTGTTTCCTATTAGAGGTAGAACTGCATACAACAGTCTTGTTTCTTCCCTCCAACATTGTAGCGGGGGGGGGGGGCATTCCTAAAGTATTTAATGAAATTTATCGCTTGGTGTGGAAATTCTCAAAGCATGGTATAACACACATTGGCTTGACACATTGTTTACATATCATGCGAGTTTGTTTCCTATTAGAGGTCGAACTGCATACAACAGTCTCGTTTCTTCCCTCCAACATTGTAGCGGGGGGGGGGGCATTCCTAAAGTATTTAATTAAATTTATCGCTTGGTGTGGAAATTCTCAAAGCATGGTATAACACACATTGGCTTGACACATTGTTTACATATCATGCGAGTTTGTTTCCTATTAGAGGTCGAACTGCATACAACAGTCTTGTTTCTTCCCTCCAACATTGTAGCGGGGGTGGGGGGGGGGGGCATTCCTAAAGTATTTAATTAAATTTATCGCTTGGTGTGGAAATTCTCAAAGCATGGTATAACACACATTGGCTTGACACATTGTTTACATATCATGCGAGTTTGTTTCCTATTAGAGGTCGAACTGCATACAACAGTCTTGTTTCTTCCCTCCAACATTGTAGGGGGGGGGGGGCATTCCTAAAGTATTTAATTAAATTTATCGCTTGGTGTGGAAATTCTCAAAGCATGGTATAACACACATTGGCTTGACACATTGTTTACATATCATGCGAGTTTGTTTCCTATTAGAGGTCGAACTGCATACAACAGTCTTGTTTCTTCCCTCCAACATTGTAGGGGGGGGGGGGCATTCCTAAAGTATTTAATTAAATTTATCGCTTGGTGTGGAAATTCTCAAAGCATGGTATAACACACATTGGCTTGACACATTGTTTACATATCATGCGAGTTTGTTTTCTATTAGAGGTCGAACTGCATACAACAGTCTTGTTTCTTCCCTCCAACATTGTAGCGGGGGTGGGGGGGGGGGCATTCCTAAAGTATTTAATTAAATTTATCGCTTGGTGTGGAAATTCTCAAAGCATGGTATAACACACATTGGCTTGACACATTGTTTACATATCATGCGAGTTTGTTTCCTATTAGAGGTCGAACTGCATACAACAGTCTTGTTTCTTCCCTCCAACATTGTAGGGGGGGGGGGCATTCCTAAAGTATTTAATTAAATTTATCACTTGGTGTGGAAATTCTCAAAGCATGGTATAACACACATTGGCTTGACACATTGTTTACATATCATGCGAGTTTGTTTCCTATTAGAGGTCGAACTGCATACAACAGTCTTGTTTCTTCCCTCCAACATTGTAGCGGGGGTGGGGGGGGGGCATTCCTAAAGTATTTAATTAAATTTATCGCTTGGTGTGGAAATTCTCAAAGCATGGTATAACACACATTGGCTTGACACATTGTTTACATATCATGCGAGTTTGTTTCCTATTAGAGGTCGAACTGCATACAACAGTCTTGTTTCTTCCCTCCAACATTGTAGGGGGGGGGGGGCATTCCTAAAGTATTTAATTAAATTTATCGCTTGGTGTGGAAATTCTCAAAGCATGGTATAACACACATTGGCTTGACACATTGTTTACATATCATGCGAGTTTGTTTCCTATTAGAGGTCGGACTGCATACAACAGTCTTGTTTCTTCCCCTCAACATTGTAGCGGGGGGGGGGGGGCATTCCTAAAGTATTTAATTAAATTTATCGCTTGGTGTGGAAATTCTCAAAGCATGGTATAACACACATTGGCTTGACACATTGTTTACATATCATGCGAGTTTGTTTCCTATTAGAGGTCGAACTGCATACAACAGTCTTGTTTCTTCCCTCCAACATTGTAGCGGGGCGGGGGGGCATTCCTAAAGTATTTAATTAAATTTATCGCTTGGTGTGGAAATTCTCAAAGCATGGTATAACACACATTGGCTTGACACATTGTTTACATATCATGCGAGTTTGTTTCCTATTATTAGAGGTCGAACTGCATACAACAGTCTCGTTTCTTCCCTCCAACATTGTAGCAGGGGGGGGGGGGGGTTCCTAAAGTATTTAATTAAATTTATCGCTTGGTGTGGAAATTCTCAAAGCATGGTATAACATACATTGGCTTGACACATTGTTTACATATCATGCGAGTTTGTTTTCTATTAGAGGTCGAACTGCATACAACAGTCTTGTTTCTTCCCTCCAACATTGTAGCGGGGGGGGGGGGGGGGGGTGGTATTCCTAAAGTATTTAATTAAATTTATCGCTTGGTGTGGAAATTCTCAAAGCATGGTATAACACACATTGGCTTGACACATTGTTTACATATCATGCGAGTTTGTTTCCTATTAGAGGTCGAACTGCATACAACAGTCTCGTTTCTTCCCTCCAACATTGTAGCGGGGGGGGGGGGGGCATTCCTAAAGTATTTAATTAAATTTATCGCTTGGTGTGGAAATTCTCAAAGCATGGTAACACACATTGGCTTGACACATTGTTTACATATCATGGGAGTTTGTTTCCTATTAGAGGTAGAACTGCATACAACAGTCTTGTTTCTTCCCTCCAACATTGTAGCGGGGGGGGGGGGCATTCCTAAAGTATTTAATTAAATTTATCGCTTGGTGTGGAAATTCTCAAAGCATGGTATAACACACATTGGCTTGACACATTGTTTACATATCATGCGAGTTTGTTTCCTATTAGAGGTCGAACTGCATACAACAGTCTCGTTTCTTCCCTCCAACATTGTAGCGGGGGGGGGGGGGCATTCCTAAAGTATTTAATTAAATTTATCGCTTGGTGTGGAAATTCTCAAAGCATGGTAACACACATTGGCTTGACACATTGTTTACATATCATGGGAGTTTGTTTCCTATTAGAGGTAGAACTGCATACAACAGTCTTGTTTCTTCCCTCCAACATTGTAGCGGGGGGGGGGGGCATTCCTAAAGTATTTAATTAAATTTATCGCTTGGTGTGGAAATTCTCAAAGCATGGTATAACACACATTGGCTTGACACATTGTTTACATATCATGCGAGTTTGTTTCCTATTAGAGGTCGAACTGCATACAACAGTCTTGTTTCTTCCCTCCAACATTGTAGGGGGGGGGGGCATTCCTAAAGTATTTAATTAAATTTATCGCTTGGTGTGGAAATTCTCAAAGCATGGTATAACACACATTGGCTTGACACATTGTTTACATATCATGCGAGTTTGTTTCCTATTAGAGGTCGGACTGCATACAACAGTCTTGTTTCTTCCCTCCAACATTGTAGCGGGGGGGGGGGGGGGGGGCATTCCTAAAGTATTTAATTAAATTTATCGCTTGGTGTGGAAATTCTCAAAGCATGGTATAACACACATTGGCTTGACACATTGTTTACATATCATGCGAGTTTGTTTCCTATTAGAGGTCGAACTGCATACAACAGTCTTGTTTCTTCCCTCCAACATTGTAGCGGGGGGGGGGGGGGGGCATTCCTAAAGTATTTAATTAAATTTATCGCTTGGTGTGGAAATTCTCAAAGCATGGTATAACACACATTGGCTTGACACATTGTTTACATATCATGCGAGTTTGTTTCCTATTAGAGGTCGAACTGCATACAACAGTCTTGTTTCTTCCCTCCAACATTGTAGGGGGGGGGGGGCATTCCTAAAGTATTTAATTAAATTTATCGCTTGGTGTGGAAATTCTCAAAGCATGGTATAACACACATTGGCTTGACACATTGTTTACATATCATGCGAGTTTGTTTCCTATTAGAGGTCGAACTGCATACAACAGTCTTGTTTCTTCCCTCCAACATTGTAGGGGGGGGGGCATTCCTAAAGTATTTAATTAAATTTAAATTTATCGCTTGGTGTTGAAATTCTCAAAGCATGGTATAACACACATTGGCTTGACACATTGTTTACATATCATGCGAGTTTGTTTTCTATTAGAGGTCGAACTGCATACAACAGTCTCGTTTCTTCCCTCCAACATTGTAGCAGGGGGGGGCATTCCTAAAGTATTTAATTAAATTTATCGCTTGGTGTGGAAATTCTCAAAGCATGGTATAACACACATTGGCTTGACACATTGTTTACATATCATGCGAGTTTGTTTTCTATTAGAGGTCGAACTGCATACAACAGTCTCGTTTCTTCCCTCCAACATTGTAGCAGGGGGGGGCATTCCTAAAGTATTTAATTAAATTTATCGCTTGGTGTGGAAATTCTCTAAGCATGGTATAACACACATTGGCTTGACACATTGTTTACATATCATGCGAGTTTGTTTCCTATTAGAGGTCGAACTGCATACAACAGTCTCGTTTCTTCCCTCCAACATTGTAGCAGGGGGGGGGGGGGGGGGGCATTCCTAAAGTATTTAATTAAATTTATCGCTTGGTGTGGAAATTCTCAAAGCATGGTATAACACACATTGGCTTGACACATTGTTTACATATCATGCGAGTTTGTTTCCTATTAGAGGTCGAACTGCATACAACAGTCTCGTTTCTTCCCCCCAACATTGTAGCGGGGGGGGGGGGGCATTCCTAAAGTATTTAATTAAATTTATCGCTTGGTGTGGAAATTCTCAAAGCATGGTATAACACACATTGGCTTGACACATTGTTTACATATCATGCGAGTTTGTTTCCTATTAGAGGTCGGACTGCATACAACAGTCTTGTTTCTTCCCCTCAACATTGTAGCGGGGGGGGGGGGGGCATTCCTAAAGTATTTAATTAAATTTATCGCTTGGTGTGGAAATTCTCAAAGCATGGTATAACACACATTGGCTTGACACATTGTTTACATATCATGCGAGTTTGTTTCCTATTAGAGGTCGAACTGCATACAACAGTCTTGTTTCTTCCCTCCAACATTGTAGCGGGGCGGGGGGCATTCCTAAAGTATTTAATTAAATTTATCGCTTGGTGTGGAAATTCTCAAAGCATGGTATAACACACATTGGCTTGACACATTGTTTACATATCATGCGAGTTTGTTTCCTATTAGAGGTCGAACTGCATACAACAGTCTTGTTTCTTCCCTCCAACATTGTAGCGGGGCGGGGGGCATTCCTAAAGTATTTAATTAAATTTATCGCTTGGTGTGGAAATTCTCAAAGCATGGTATAACACACATTGGCTTGACACATTGTTTACATATCATGCGAGTTTGTTTCCTATTAGAGGTCGAACTGCATACAACAGTCTCGTTTCTTCCCTCCAACATTGTAGCAGGGGGGGGGGGGTTCCTAAAGTATTTAATTAAATTTATCGCTTGGTGTGGAAATTCTCAAAGCATGGTATAACACACATTGGCTTGACACATTGTTTACATATCATGCGAGTTTGTTTTCTATTAGAGGTCGAACTGCATACAACAGTCTTGTTTCTTCCCTCCAACATTGTAGCGGGGGGGGGGGGGGGGGTATTCCTAAAGTATTTAATTAAATTTATCGCTTGGTGTGGAAATTCTCAAAGCATGGTATAACACACATTGGCTTGACACATTGTTTACATATCATGCGAGTTTGTTTTCTATTAGAGGTCGAACTGCATACAACAGTCTTGTTTCTTCCCTCCAACATTGTAGCGGGGGGGGGGGGGCATTCCTAAAGTATTTAATTAAATTTATCGCTTGGTGTGGAAATTCTCAAAGCATGGTATAACACACATTGGCTTGACACATTGTTTACATATCATGCGAGTTTGTTTCCTATTAGAGGTCGAACTGCATACAACAGTCTTGTTTCTTCCCTCCAACATTGTAGCGGGGCGGGGGGCATTCCTAAAGTATTTAATTAAATTTATCGCTTGGTGTGGAAATTCTCAAAGCATGGTATAACACACATTGGCTTGACACATTGTTTACATATCATGCGAGTTTGTTTCCTATTAGAGGTCGAACTGCATACAACAGTCTCGTTTCTTCCCTCCAACATTGTAGCAGGGGGGGGGGTTCCTAAAGTATTTAATTAAATTTATCGCTTGGTGTGGAAATTCTCAAAGCATGGTATAACACACATTGGCTTGACACATTGTTTACATATCATGCGAGTTTGTTTCCTATTAGAGGTCGAACTGCATACAACAGTCTTGTTTCTTCCCTCCAACATTGTAGGGGGGGGGGGGCATTCCTAAAGTATTTAATTAAATTTATCGCTTGGTGTGGAAATTCTCAAAGCATGGTATAACACACATTGGCTTGACACATTGTTTACATATCATGCGAGTTTGTTTCCTATTAGAGGTCGAACTGCATACAACAGTCTTGTTTCTTCCCTCCAACATTGTAGGGGGGGGGGCATTCCTAAAGTATTTAATTAAATTTAAATTTATCGCTTGGTGTTGAAATTCTCAAAGCATGGTATAACACACATTGGCTTGACACATTGTTTACATATCATGCGAGTTTGTTTTCTATTAGAGGTCGAACTGCATACAACAGTCTCGTTTCTTCCCTCCAACATTGTAGCAGGGGGGGGCATTCCTAAAGTATTTAATTAAATTTATCGCTTGGTGTGGAAATTCTCAAAGCATGGTATAACACACATTGGCTTGACACATTGTTTACATATCATGCGAGTTTGTTTTCTATTAGAGGTCGAACTGCATACAACAGTCTCGTTTCTTCCCTCCAACATTGTAGCAGGGGGGGGCATTCCTAAAGTATTTAATTAAATTTATCGCTTGGTGTGGAAATTCTCTAAGCATGGTATAACACACATTGGCTTGACACATTGTTTACATATCATGCGAGTTTGTTTCCTATTAGAGGTCGAACTGCATACAACAGTCTCGTTTCTTCCCTCCAACATTGTAGCAGGGGGGGGGGGGGGGGGGGCATTCCTAAAGTATTTAATTAAATTTATCGCTTGGTGTGGAAATTCTCAAAGCATGGTATAACACACATTGGCTTGACACATTGTTTACATATCATGCGAGTTTGTTTCCTATTAGAGGTCGAACTGCATACAACAGTCTCGTTTCTTCCCCCCAACATTGTAGCGGGGGGGGGGGGGGCATTCCTAAAGTATTTAATTAAATTTATCGCTTGGTGTGGAAATTCTCAAAGCATGGTATAACACACATTGGCTTGACACATTGTTTACATATCATGCGAGTTTGTTTCCTATTAGAGGTCGGACTGCATACAACAGTCTTGTTTCTTCCCCTCAACATTGTAGCGGGGGGGGGGGGGGCATTCCTAAAGTATTTAATTAAATTTATCGCTTGGTGTGGAAATTCTCAAAGCATGGTATAACACACATTGGCTTGACACATTGTTTACATATCATGCGAGTTTGTTTCCTATTAGAGGTCGAACTGCATACAACAGTCTTGTTTCTTCCCTCCAACATTGTAGCGGGGCGGGGGGCATTCCTAAAGTATTTAATTAAATTTATCGCTTGGTGTGGAAATTCTCAAAGCATGGTATAACACACATTGGCTTGACACATTGTTTACATATCATGCGAGTTTGTTTCCTATTAGAGGTCGAACTGCATACAACAGTCTTGTTTCTTCCCTCCAACATTGTAGCGGGGCGGGGGGCATTCCTAAAGTATTTAATTAAATTTATCGCTTGGTGTGGAAATTCTCAAAGCATGGTATAACACACATTGGCTTGACACATTGTTTACATATCATGCGAGTTTGTTTCCTATTAGAGGTCGAACTGCATACAACAGTCTCGTTTCTTCCCTCCAACATTGTAGCAGGGGGGGGGGGGTTCCTAAAGTATTTAATTAAATTTATCGCTTGGTGTGGAAATTCTCAAAGCATGGTATAACACACATTGGCTTGACACATTGTTTACATATCATGCGAGTTTGTTTTCTATTAGAGGTCGAACTGCATACAACAGTCTTGTTTCTTCCCTCCAACATTGTAGCGGGGGGGGGGGGGGGGTATTCCTAAAGTATTTAATTAAATTTATCGCTTGGTGTGGAAATTCTCAAAGCATGGTATAACACACATTGGCTTGACACATTGTTTACATATCATGCGAGTTTGTTTTCTATTAGAGGTCGAACTGCATACAACAGTCTTGTTTCTTCCCTCCAACATTGTAGCGGGGGGGGGGGGGCATTCCTAAAGTATTTAATTAAATTTATCGCTTGGTGTGGAAATTCTCAAAGCATGGTATAACACACATTGGCTTGACACATTGTTTACATATCATGCGAGTTTGTTTCCTATTAGAGGTCGAACTGCATACAACAGTCTTGTTTCTTCCCTCCAACATTGTAGCGGGGCGGGGGGCATTCCTAAAGTATTTAATTAAATTTATCGCTTGGTGTGGAAATTCTCAAAGCATGGTATAACACACATTGGCTTGACACATTGTTTACATATCATGCGAGTTTGTTTCCTATTAGAGGTCGAACTGCATACAACAGTCTCGTTTCTTCCCTCCAACATTGTAGCAGGGGGGGGGGTTCCTAAAGTATTTAATTAAATTTATCGCTTGGTGTGGAAATTCTCAAAGCATGGTATAACACACATTGGCTTGACACATTGTTTACATATCATGCGAGTTTGTTTTCTATTAGAGGTCGAACTGCATACAACAGTCTTGTTTCTTCCCTCCAACATTGTAGCAGGGGGGGGGGGGGTATTCCTAAAGTATTTAATTAAATTTATCGCTTGGTGTGGAAATTCTCAAAGCATGGTATAACACACATTGGCTTGACACATTGTTTACATATCATGCGAGTTTGTTTTCTATTAGAGGTCGAACTGCATACAACAGTCTTGTTTCTTCCCTCCAACATTGTAGCGGGGGGGGGGGGGCATTCCTAAAGTATTTAATTAAATTTATCGCTTGGTGTGGAAATTCTCAAAGCATGGTATAACACACATTGGCTTGACACATTGTTTACATATCATGCGAGTTTGTTTCCTATTAGAGGCCGAACTGCATACAACAGTCTTGTTTCTTCCCTCCAACATTGTAGCGGGGGGGGGGGGGGGGGGCATTCCTAAAGTATTTAATTAAATTTATCGCTTGGTGTGGAAATTCTCAAAGCATGGTATAACACACATTGGCTTGACACATTGTTTACATATCATGCGAGTTTGTTTTCTATTAGAGGTCGAACTGCATACAACAGTCTCGTTTCTTCCCTCCAACATTGTAGCAGGGGGGGCATTCCTAAAGTATTTAATTAAATTTATCGCTTGGTGTGGAAATTCTCAAAGCATGGTATAACACACATTGGCTTGACACATTGTTTACATATCATGCGAGTTTGTTTTCTATTAGAGGTCGAACTGCATACAACAGTCTCGTTTCTTCCCTCCAACATTGTAGCAGGGGGGCATTCCTAAAGTATTTAATTAAATTTATCGCTTGGTGTGGAAATTCTCAAAGCATGGTATAACACACATTGGCTTGACACATTGTTTACATATCATGCGAGTTTGTTTTCTATTAGAGGTCGAACTGCATACAACAGTCTTGTTTCTTCCCTCCAACATTGTAGCGGGGGGGGGGGGGGGGGCATTCCTAAAGTATTTAATTAAATTTATCGCTTGGTGTGGAAATTCTCAAAGCATGGTATAACACACATTGGCTTGACACATTGTTTACATATCATGCGAGTTTGTTTCCTATTAGAGGTCGAACTGCATACAACAGTCTCGTTTCTTCCCTCCAACATTGTAGCAGGGGGGGCATTCCTAAAGTATTTAATTAAATTTATCGCTTGGTGTGGAAATTCTCAAAGCATGGTATAACACACATTGGCTTGACACATTGTTTACATATCATGCGAGTTTGTTTCCTATTAGAGGTCGAACTGCATACAACAGTCTCGTTTCTTCCCTCCAACATTGTAGCAGGGGGGGGGCATTCCTAAAGTATTTAATTAAATTTATCGCTTGGTGTGGAAATTCTCAAAGCATGGTATAACACACATTGGCTTGACACATTGTTTACATATCATACGAGTTTGTTTTCTATTAGAGGTCGAACTGCATACAACAGTCTCGTTTCTTCCCTCCAACATTGTAGCAGGGGGGGCATTCCTAAAGTATTTAATTAAATTTATCGCTTGGTGTGGAAATTCTCAAAGCATGGTATAACACACATTGGCTTGACACATTGTTTACATATCATGCGAGTTTGTTTTCTATTAGAGGTCGAACTGCATACAACAGTCTTGTTTCTTCCCTCCAACATTGTAGCGGGGGGGGGGGGGCATTCCTAAAGTATTTAATTAAATTTATCGCTTGGTGTGGAAATTCTCAAAGCATGGTATAACACACATTGGCTTGACACATTGTTTACATATCATGCGAGTTTGTTTCCTATTAGAGGTCGAACTGCATACAACAGTCTCGTTTCTTCCCTCCAACATTGTAGCAGGGGGGGGGCATTCCTAAAGTATTTAATTAAATTTATCGCTTGGTGTGGAAATTCTCAAAGCATGGTATAACACACATTGGCTTGACACATTGTTTACATATCATGCGAGTTTGTTTCCTATTAGAGGTCGAACTGCATACAACAGTCTGGTTTCTTCCCTCCAACATTGTAGCAGGGGGGGGGCATTCCTAAAGTATTTAATTAAATTTATTGCTTGGTATGGAAATTCTCAAAGCATGGTATAACACACATTGGCTTGACACATTGTTTACATATCATGCGAGTTTGTTTTCTATTAGAGGTCGAACTGCATACAACAGTCTCGTTTCTTCCCCCAACATTGTAGCGGGGGGGGGGGGGGGGGGGGTCATTCCTAAAGTATTTAATTAAATTTATCGCTTGGTGTGGAAATTATCAAAGCATGTTATAACACACATTGGCTTGACACATTGTTTACATATCATGCGAGTTTGTTTCCTATTAGAGGTCGAACTGCATACAACAGTCTCGTTTCTTCCCTCCAACATTGTAGCAGGGGGGCATTCCTAAAGTATTTAATTAAATTTATCGCTTGGTGTGGAAATTCTCAAAGCATGGTATAACACACATTGGCTTGACACATTGTTTACATATCATGCGAGTTTGTTTTCTATTAGAGGTCGAACTGCATACAACAGTCTCGTTTCTTCCCCCAACATTGTAGCGGGGGGGGGGGCATTCCTAAAGTATTTAATTAAATTTATCGCTTGGTGTGGAAATTATCAAAGCATGGTATAACACACATTGGCTTGACACATTGTTTACATATCATGCGAGTTTGTTTCCTATTAGAGGTCGAACTGCATACAACAGTCTCGTTTCTTCCCTCCAACATTGTAGCAGGGGGGGGGGGGGTTCCTAAAGTATTTAATTAAATTTATCGCTTGGTGTGGAAATTCTCAAAGCATGGTATAACACACATTGGCTTGACACATTGTTTACATATCATGCGAGTTTGTTTTCTATTAGAGGTCGAACTGCATACAACAGTCTTGTTTCTTCCCTCCAACATTGTAGCAGGGGGGGGGGGGGTATTCCTAAAGTATTTAATTAAATTTATCGCTTGGTGTGGAAATTCTCAAAGCATGGTATAACACACATTGGCTTGACACATTGTTTACATATCATGCGAGTTTGTTTTCTATTAGAGGTCGAACTGCATACAACAGTCTTGTTTCTTCCCTCCAACATTGTAGCGGGGGGGGGGGGGGCATTCCTAAAGTATTTAATTAAATTTATCGCTTGGTGTGGAAATTCTCAAAGCATGGTATAACACACATTGGCTTGACACATTGTTTACATATCATGCGAGTTTGTTTCCTATTAGAGGTCGAACTGCATACAACAGTCTCGTTTCTTCCCTCCAACATTGTAGCAGGGGGGGGCATTCCTAAAGTATTTAATTAAATTGATTGCTTGGTATGGAAATTCTCAAAGCATGGTATAACACACATTGGCTTGACACATTGTTTACATATCATGCGAGTTTGTTTTCTATTAGAGGTCGAACTGCATACAACAGTCTCGTTTCTTCCCCCAACATTGTAGCGGGGGGGGGGGGGGTCATTCCTAAAGTATTTAATTAAATTTATCGCTTGGTGTGGAAATTATCAAAGCATGGTATAACACACATTGGCTTGACACATTGTTTACATATCATGCGAGTTTGTTTCCTATTAGAGGTCGAACTGCATACAACAGTCTCGTTTCTTCCCTCCAACATTGTAGCAGGGGGGCATTCCTAAAGTATTTAATTAAATTTATCGCTTGGTGTGGAAGTTCTCAAAGCATGGTATAACACACATTGGCTTGACACATTGTTTACATATCATGCGAGTTTGTTTTCTATTAGAGGTCGAACTGCATACAACAGTCTCGTTTCTTCCCCCAACATTGTAGCGGGGGGGGGGGGGGGGGGGCATTCCTAAAGTATTTAATTAAATTTATCGCTTGGTGTGGAAATTATCAAAGCATGGTATAACACACATTGGCTTGACACATTGTTTACATATCATGCGAGTTTGTTTCCTATTAGAGGTCGAACTGCATACAACAGTCTCGTTTCTTCCCTCCAACATTGTAGCAGGGGGGGGCATTCCTAAAGTATTTAATTAAATTTATCGCTTGGTGTGGAAATTCTCAAAGCATGGTATAACACACATTGGCTTGACACATTGTTTACATATCATGCGAGTTTGTTTCCTATTAGAGGTCGAACTGCATACAACAGTCTTGTTTCTTCCCCCCAACATTGTAGCGGGGGGGGGGGGGCATTCCTAAAGTATTTAATTAAATTTATCGCTTGGTGTGGAAATTCTCAAAGCATGGTATAACACACATTGGCTTGACACATTGTTTACATATCATGCGAGTTTGTTTCCTATTAGAGGTCGAACTGCATACAACAGTCTTGTTTCTTCCCTCCAACATTGTAGGGGGGGGGGGGGCATTCCTAAAGTATTTAATTAAATTTATCGCTTGGTGTGGAAATTCTCAAAGCATGGTATAACACACATTGGCTTGACACATTGTTTACATATCATGCGAGTTTGTTTCCTATTAGAGGTCGGACTGCATACAACAGTCTTGTTTCTTCCCCTCAACATTGTAGCGGGGGGGGGGGTGGCATTCCTAAAGTATTTAATTAAATTTATCGCTTGGTGTGGAAATTCTCAAAGCATGGTATAACACACATTGGCTTGACACATTGTTTACATATCATGCGAGTTTGTTTCCTATTAGAGGTCGAACTGCATACAACAGTCTCGTTTCTTCCCTCCAACATTGTAGCAGGGGGGCATTCCTAAAGTATTTAATTAAATTTATCGCTTGGTGTGGAAATTCTCAAAGCATGGTATAACACACATTGGCTTGACACATTGTTTACATATCATGCGAGTTTGTTTCCTATTAGAGGTCGAACTGCATACAACAGTCTTGTTTCTTCCCTCCAACATTGTAGCGGGGCGGGGGGCATTCCTAAAGTATTTAATTAAATTTATCGCTTGGTGTGGAAATTATCAAAGCATGGTATAACACACATTGGCTTGACACATTGTTTACATATCATGCGAGTTTGTTTTCTATTAGAGGTCGAACTGCATACAACAGTCTCGTTTCTTCCCTCCAACATTGTAGCAGGGGGGGCATTCCTAAAGTATTTAATTAAATTTATCGCTTGGTGTGGAAATTCTCAAAGCATGGTATAACACACATTGGCTTGACACATTGTTTACATATCATGCGAGTTTGTTTTCTATTAGAGGTCGAACTGCATACAACAGTCTCGTTTCTTCCCTCCAACATTGTAGCAGGGGGGGCATTCCTAAAGTATTTAATTAAATTTATCGCTTGGTGTGGAAATTCTCAAAGCATGGTATAACACACATTGGCTTGACACATTGTTTACATATCATGCGAGTTTGTTTTCTATTAGAGGTCGAACTGCATACAACAGTCTTGTTTCTTCCCTCCAACATTGTAGCGGGGGGGGGGGGGGGGGCATTCCTAAAGTATTTAATTAAATTTATCGCTTGGTGTGGAAATTCTCAAAGCATGGTATAACACACATTGGCTTGACACATTGTTTACATATCATGCGAGTTTGTTTCCTATTAGAGGTCGAACTGCATACAACAGTCTCGTTTCTTCCCTCCAACATTGTAGCAGGGGGGGCATTCCTAAAGTATTTAATTAAATTTATCGCTTGGTGTGGAAATTCTCAAAGCATGGTATAACACACATTGGCTTGACACATTGTTTACATATCATGCGAGTTTGTTTCCTATTAGAGGTCGAACTGCATACAACAGTCTCGTTTCTTCCCTCCAACATTGTAGCAGGGGGGGGGCATTCCTAAAGTATTTAATTAAATTTATCGCTTGGTGTGGAAATTCTCAAAGCATGGTATAACACACATTGGCTTGACACATTGTTTACATATCATACGAGTTTGTTTTCTATTAGAGGTCGAACTGCATACAACAGTCTCGTTTCTTCCCTCCAACATTGTAGCAGGGGGGGCATTCCTAAAGTATTTAATTAAATTTATCGCTTGGTGTGGAAATTCTCAAAGCATGGTATAACACACATTGGCTTGACACATTGTTTACATATCATGCGAGTTTGTTTTCTATTAGAGGTCGAACTGCATACAACAGTCTTGTTTCTTCCCTCCAACATTGTAGCGGGGGGGGGGGGGCATTCCTAAAGTATTTAATTAAATTTATCGCTTGGTGTGGAAATTCTCAAAGCATGGTATAACACACATTGGCTTGACACATTGTTTACATATCATGCGAGTTTGTTTCCTATTAGAGGTCGAACTGCATACAACAGTCTCGTTTCTTCCCTCCAACATTGTAGCAGGGGGGGGCATTCCTAAAGTATTTAATTAAATTTATCGCTTGGTGTGGAAATTCTCAAAGCATGGTATAACACACATTGGCTTGACACATTGTTTACATATCATGCGAGTTTGTTTCCTATTAGAGGTCGAACTGCATACAACAGTCTGGTTTCTTCCCTCCAACATTGTAGCAGGGGGGGGGCATTCCTAAAGTATTTAATTAAATTTATTGCTTGGTATGGAAATTCTCAAAGCATGGTATAACACACATTGGCTTGACACATTGTTTACATATCATGCGAGTTTGTTTTCTATTAGAGGTCGAACTGCATACAACAGTCTCGTTTCTTCCCCCAACATTGTAGCGGGGGGGGGGGGGGGGGGGGTCATTCCTAAAGTATTTAATTAAATTTATCGCTTGGTGTGGAAATTATCAAAGCATGTTATAACACACATTGGCTTGACACATTGTTTACATATCATGCGAGTTTGTTTTCTATTAGAGGTCGAACTGCATACAACAGTCTCGTTTCTTCCCCCAACATTGTAGCGGGGGGGGGGCATTCCTAAAGTATTTAATTAAATTTATCGCTTGGTGTGGAAATTATCAAAGCATGGTATAACACACATTGGCTTGACACATTGTTTACATATCATGCGAGTTTGTTTCCTATTAGAGGTCGAACTGCATACAACAGTCTCGTTTCTTCCCTCCAACATTGTAGCAGGGGGGGGGGGGGTTCCTAAAGTATTTAATTAAATTTATCGCTTGGTGTGGAAATTCTCAAAGCATGGTATAACACACATTGGCTTGACACATTGTTTACATATCATGCGAGTTTGTTTTCTATTAGAGGTCGAACTGCATACAACAGTCTTGTTTCTTCCCTCCAACATTGTAGCAGGGGGGGGGGGGTATTCCTAAAGTATTTAATTAAATTTATCGCTTGGTGTGGAAATTCTCAAAGCATGGTATAACACACATTGGCTTGACACATTGTTTACATATCATGCGAGTTTGTTTTCTATTAGAGGTCGAACTGCATACAACAGTCTTGTTTCTTCCCTCCAACATTGTAGCGGGGGGGGGGGGGGCATTCCTAAAGTATTTAATTAAATTTATCGCTTGGTGTGGAAATTCTCAAAGCATGGTATAACACACATTGGCTTGACACATTGTTTACATATCATGCGAGTTTGTTTCCTATTAGAGGTCGAACTGCATACAACAGTCTCGTTTCTTCCCTCCAACATTGTAGCAGGGGGGGGCATTCCTAAAGTATTTAATTAAATTGATTGCTTGGTATGGAAATTCTCAAAGCATGGTATAACACACATTGGCTTGACACATTGTTTACATATCATGCGAGTTTGTTTTCTATTAGAGGTCGAACTGCATACAACAGTCTCGTTTCTTCCCCCAACATTGTAGCGGGGGGGGGGGGGTCATTCCTAAAGTATTTAATTAAATTTATCGCTTGGTGTGGAAATTATCAAAGCATGGTATAACACACATTGGCTTGACACATTGTTTACATATCATGCGAGTTTGTTTCCTATTAGAGGTCGAACTGCATACAACAGTCTCGTTTCTTCCCTCCAACATTGTAGCAGGGGGGCATTCCTAAAGTATTTAATTAAATTTATCGCTTGGTGTGGAAGTTCTCAAAGCATGGTATAACACACATTGGCTTGACACATTGTTTACATATCATGCGAGTTTGTTTTCTATTAGAGGTCGAACTGCATACAACAGTCTCGTTTCTTCCCCCAACATTGTAGCGGGGGGGGGGGGGGGGGGGGGGCATTCCTAAAGTATTTAATTAAATTTATCGCTTGGTGTGGAAATTATCAAAGCATGGTATAACACACATTGGCTTGACACATTGTTTACATATCATGCGAGTTTGTTTCCTATTAGAGGTCGAACTGCATACAACAGTCTCGTTTCTTCCCTCCAACATTGTAGCAGGGGGGGGCATTCCTAAAGTATTTAATTAAATTTATCGCTTGGTGTGGAAATTCTCAAAGCATGGTATAACACACATTGGCTTGACACATTGTTTACATATCATGCGAGTTTGTTTCCTATTAGAGGTCGAACTGCATACAACAGTCTTGTTTCTTCCCCCCAACATTGTAGCGGGGGGGGGGGGGGCATTCCTAAAGTATTTAATTAAATTTATCGCTTGGTGTGGAAATTCTCAAAGCATGGTATAACACACATTGGCTTGACACATTGTTTACATATCATGCGAGTTTGTTTCCTATTAGAGGTCGAACTGCATACAACAGTCTTGTTTCTTCCCTCCAACATTGTAGGGGGGGGGGGCATTCCTAAAGTATTTAATTAAATTTATCGCTTGGTGTGGAAATTCTCAAAGCATGGTATAACACACATTGGCTTGACACATTGTTTACATATCATGCGAGTTTGTTTCCTATTAGAGGTCGGACTGCATACAACAGTCTTGTTTCTTCCCCTCAACATTGTAGCGGGGGGGGGGGTGGCATTCCTAAAGTATTTAATTAAATTTATCGCTTGGTGTGGAAATTCTCAAAGCATGGTATAACACACATTGGCTTGACACATTGTTTACATATCATGCGAGTTTGTTTCCTATTAGAGGTCGAACTGCATACAACAGTCTCGTTTCTTCCCTCCAACATTGTAGCAGGGGGGGCATTCCTAAAGTATTTAATTAAATTTATCGCTTGGTGTGGAAATTCTCAAAGCATGGTATAACACACATTGGCTTGACACATTGTTTACATATCATGCGAGTTTGTTTCCTATTAGAGGTCGAACTGCATACAACAGTCTCGTTTCTTCCCTCCAACATTGTAGCAGGGGGGGCATTCCTAAAGTATTTAATTAAATTTATCGCTTGGTGTGGAAATTCTCAAAGCATGGTATAACACACATTGGCTTGACACATTGTTTACATATCATGCGAGTTTGTTTCCTATTAGAGGTCGAACTGCATACAACAGTCTCGTTTCTGCCCCCCAACAAGGTACTCGTTGGTATCAAACTCAACTACCTTTTAACATATTTTTTCACCCCTTATGAACGTTTTTTTTTCTTTTTCATGATACCAATGGAAAACTATGGCTGGACGACCAACAATATTCTTTTTCATTAAAAAATACAAATTCTTGCTTTTGGTGTCAATAAGGGGGAAAATATGTGTGATCGAAAAAAGTCAGAAATAAGTAGCATAGTGAGGGACAGGGTACAGATGTGGCACACTTAACCCTTTCATTACCAGCAAATATTTCACAGTAGGACCTTGCATACCAGCAGTGTGTTACCCCTCACAATGCTTCTGCACCAACGAATTTGTGTGGATTTTAATGAAGAGCGCCACCAATGTGCAGTGAGTGGTTTTTCATGTGTATTGTATGCACTGTACAGGCATACAGTCTAATCCTCCATGGTGTAAGTAAATCAAATAGCATTATAGCATACCACCAAATCTAAATCATTTTATGTCACTGAACTATTTATTGAAGGACATTAAATCCAAATGAACCACAAAAAAGTGTTGACAAACGACCAAATCTAAATCATTTTATGTCACTGAACTATTTATTGAAGGACATTAAATACAAATGAACCACAAAAAAGTGTTGACAAACGACCACCCCCTCCCCCCCTCCCCCTCCCTCCCCCTCCCCCTCCCCCCTCTTTCAAAGTTGCCTTGGATTGCGGACACACGAACACATTTTTGGCGGCAACATTAAATAGGGGGGGCAGGGGGGGGGGGGCTATTGTTAAAAATGCCTACAAATATGGAGCTACATATTTCTTTATGCCATAAATTTAAACCAAGTGCAATGTATGGTAATTCTCAAAGCAAGGAACGACGCACATTGGATATGTACATTGTTTGCAAATCATCCTCGTTTGTTTTCTCTTGTGTAATCGACGGTTACTACAAACGATGCAGTCACGTTTTCTTCCGGAAGGGTTTTTGCCAGGATAATGCATTTTCTCTATCATCCCAACAGGAAAGTTATTCGCATTGGATCGTCTACAACGCAGCATTGTAGAACGCTCCCAACCCGTGAGCAAGCCGTCTATAACTTGAAGACGGAAGTCAAGATTACTGACATGCTTATTTGTTGGTATGCTGTTGAAAATTACCGTAGCATTGAGCATACATATGTTCAACAAACAAAAAAACACCCGTTTCCACCATTTCAAACTTCTGTGTGTATGCGTGTAGTACTGACAAATTTGATTAGCGAGATCTGTTCCTCCCATGAATTTGTTGTAGTAATCTATAGATTTTGGCTTAGCAATTTCACGCAATCCACTTTCGCTTTTCTTACACCGAATTTTTTTGCTTATTACTTGGCAATCGCCTACATTTGTTAGGAATACAACATTTTTGTTATCACGCCAAACAATGCATAACTGACCAGCCTTCTCATAAAATTTGGGGTCATCTCCCTTTTTCATTCCATTTGTCTTTGGGTGTGCTGCACGAGGTATGCCCCGTGCCGTATAACGCACAGGACCACTACATCCAAATCCTAGGTTGTCCATTTTTGATACCAGAGCTGGCCTGTTAAAGTAATTATCACAATAAATTACATGTCCTTTATGTTCAAATCCATTTACAAGTTCAAGGACGACTTCTCCTGGGATGGTTAGGTCAGAGGGATGGCATTTTGCTGGGGATGATTCGGTATTTACAGGTGGCCTTTGTGAAGTCTTCGTCTCCTTGGGAGCAGCTCCTGTGTACAATACCCAAGAGCACGTGTAACCAGTCTCCGACTCATTCAAAGAGAATGCCTTCATTCCCCATTTGACCGGTTTTCTGGGCATGTACTGTAGAAACCCGAGTCGTCCCTTAAATTTGATCATACTCTCATCAGGAGATAAGTTCTGTCCAGGGTAATACAGGTTGCGAAATTTGGGGAGGATGACATCCAGCAAAGGCCTAACTTTCTTAAGCTTGTCACATCCAGAGGCTGGTTGAGGCAACTGGTTGTCAGACAGGTGAACAAATCTCATAATGGAACTAAATCTATTTCTGGACATAATGGATGGATACAATGGCGTGAGTAGAACTTCAGATGTTGACCAGTACATGCTGTACTGAGGTGACTTGTTGATACCCATAGCAAGCAGGAGTGCGACAAATGCCATCATTTCATTTAAGTGAGTGGGGGTCCAGGACGTTTGTGAAGCAGTTTGTTCTGCGTAGCGGTTTGTTTCGTCTACAAGCATATCCCAAACCGTACTGCAAAAGAACAACTGGAATACCTGTGTTGCAGAAAGTCCTGTAAAATCACTGGTGGGGCCGGCATCTCCGGTGAATTGCATCGGCTTCCTGTTGAGACGACCGATCTCTTTCCAACCCGATCTGAAGTCTGGTTTCTTCCGTGTAGATTTAGCGTTTTCCTGCAGTAGGAAAGAGGAAAGAGGCAAAATGCATGAGGGCACTGTAGATCCATCACTTTACGGAAAGTGTGCTATATGCAGAGTTATTTGAGGACCCAGATTGATGAAAATGTTATTATGTAACCTTCTCGTTCCACAAATATAGGGCAAGGGGGTGGGGGAGGGGGAAGGGGTGAGAAGGGAAAGGGGTGGGGGAAGGGGTGAGAAGGGAAAGGGGTGGGGGAAGGGGAAGGAAGTGGGGGAGGGGTGTGCATGCAGTTGCCATGTCAAATTGTTGTAATTAACTTTCCCTTTGTTTTTGTGCTTTTTAGTGTAATATTCCTTATCGCAAATAATAATAATAAAACTTATATAGCGCTGGTATCTTAACCGAGGGTTAATTCATTGCGTTGCACCAACAGAGGGCGCCCTTCCGCAAACCATTATGGGATAAATCTTTACATCCAACATGGCCGCCAATGGTGGCCCATCGTTGATGGTCTTTTTGTATTCATTGTTGTCCGAGTCGACACATCATAACTTTAAGTGACAAACTTAATCATTCAGAACGCCCGCAGAAACGCCTTTTTATTGTTCAATGTACCTTTAAGAGCCATTGTCCTAAATCAAATTAAAAGCCAATGTAAAAAGGGGTACTTTTGGACAAATTTATGCCCAAGTTATTCCTGCCCTCTAACTGCATGCACGGTCATGACCTACTCCCTAACAACATCGTGCTTACCTGCTCCACCTCGCTCGCCGATTCGCTGGAGGTTGATTCACCACCATCCTGCGTGTCGATCTCCCCTTCCGAGTCGATCTCCCCTTCCGAGTCGATCTCCCCTCCTTCCGAGTCGCTGTCTGCAAATATCTCGGCCAAAATTTCAGCATTTCTATCGCCGTCCATAATGTTGCAGCCACTTGTTCGTTTGAATGAATGCGCGCCAACAGGTCCGCAGGGGAACGCTATAAATAACAATGGGATTAACGAATTCGCCAATAGAGGGCGCCCTTGTTACTTTCTCAATAAGCATTATGGGTGGGGACCAATAAGCGCCACTGGTCGTTAAACAATACATTTGACAAGGTGCCATATGGAGCCCTGGTCGGGAAGAATGACCCCAAATATGTGCCATTTGTCGCCCGTGGTACTGATAGGGTTAAAGGATATGTGAAATGGTGTTCTTTTTTCATTCTAGAAAAAATATTTTTGAAGCATAATTATACCCCTTTTTCATAAAAATATTTCTTATAAATATTTTTAAATGAATTTTAAAGATTTCCTGAGAACTGACCTCGCTCCTCAAGTGGGAGCACAATTTGCATAAAAATGAACAAAGTTGTGACGTAAGGTCGGGAGCCGGAGACTCAAGCCTTGAGAGACGATGACCGCGCTGACGCATCGCTAGGCTAAAGCTGCTGCACACACTGTACAGGTACATACATGCTTCAGTTTACCGAAATCAAAGTTATAATTAGTTGATCTAAAGTACCATTTCCCTGTGTTGCTGCAGGGGAAATGGTACAGTATATTGCAGAAAAATCATGCTCATGGCATGTTAAGTCACAATTACAAAAAGAAACACATGCACAGATTATTTCACTCTCAAAGTATGATTCAATCAAGTCAACCCTAACCCTTGCCAATTAAAAACCAACCAACTTGTACATCATGTACCATTTACAGATGTAGCTTGTCAACTAAATTCTTGTTTGGCATCTCATACCCCATTATTGGTAAGATGTTTCGAAATGTGAAACTTTTTCCCTTCGATGAATTGTTCCGCCAGGGTAGAATTAGGCTTGGCATACAGCTTGGCGTCCATACGGATCAGATGGAGAAATCTCTTCTCAAGATCAGCTGCATAATCCCTTATTGTCTCTCCTGGCTTCTGTCGCCTCTCAAGGAACATTCGTTGTAATTCCCCCACTGCCAAGGTGTCACTGTATGACTTCAGCATGCAGATAGGACAAGATGTCGTTTACCTTCTCATCTTCTGATAGCAGCGCTTTTACCTCTGCTTTCGGCACTCCCCGAACGTAGTCCAGGAGGAATGCCCCTTGTTGATCCTCTGGAATGGATAACCTCTTAAAAGCGTTTCTCATGGAGGTGACAAAATCCCTAACTTCACCAACCTTGCCCTCAAAGGTACTGATCTTCCGCTCTGGTGCCATCACGAGCTGAGATTGTGGCCTCGCTGCCAGAATTTTAGCTAACTGCTCAGGGATGCCGGTTGAAGGTGCAGCCTCAGGGATGAGAGGGGTGTATATCTGGTCTCACCATCCTTCTTTATAATGTGGTGGCTTGATGACGTTGTTTTGGCACGGGACTACAACTTCACCATCCCCATCTGAATAGAGTAAACCTCTGTCACTTGGATACTGTGTTTGCAGAACAGCAAGACGAAGAGGGCCGTTAGGAGTTCCTCTCACTCTGACATACGAGGCCATCTGTGGTATTGGTGTGTCAACCTCGGCTTGAAGGAGAACTAAAACTAAGAGACAAAACAATGGCCACCGATGACGTTTCCTCAAAATCCTGCCGACTACGCCAAAAGATATAAGGGGGCTGAGGGCACTACAATATTTAGTTGGACGCAGGTACAAATTTTATGGCGGATGGCTCATTGAATTGTCTCTTACCTTAAACTGTTTTATTGTGAACTCAGCACGAGGGATCTATACATCCTGCACAAGCTGTTAAAGATTGTGCAGGAGTGGTATAAAATAACACAAAGAAAGATGATTTAGTATACGTGTACATATGTAGTTACCATGAAAAATTAAGTAAATAATAAACTACCTAGATCAGGGCAATTCCTAATTCCAAAACTCCATTAGAAAATACAAACAGTTAAAGTCAGAGGCGCGTGGCCCTATCACATATAGATCAATACTCAAGTCTACTTAAAGTCACTGCCAATAATAATCAAGTTAACAGCTTAAACTTTTAGGTCTCTACACTCAAAAGTGTGAAACAAATCCAATTGTTACATTTTGATTCTGAGTAGTCTGTTTCCTTATTCAAATTACCTCATTCAATTCTGAGCACTTTAAATCATAAAACAGCAAATCATAACTTTGAATCCTTAAATCTCTTAATACCATTATGACAATGTCACACCGAAATCCCACAACGGATGAGAAAAAGGGGCATAAGCTCACTAGCATACATCGTTAGCGCAACTTAACTTACACACGTCCTGGAAACACACACAACTATTATTCACACTCATACCCCAATGACCAAATGTTGCCAGTAATAACTAAAGGTATGACAAAGCCACCATAATTTATAATAATCTCTAATATCTCATCAATTATCTTGAACTTAACTTCTCCCTAAATTACTATGCATAGTCCCAATGGGCTCATGTGCATTTCTAACAATGTCTCATATAAACATGTTACACATGTGTGCATTACACAATGCCTATACATTACTTTACATGAATTACTTTCACTTTTCTTGACTTTCCTTACTTAAAAATCACCCTTTTTCTAAAGAGCATAAAAATACAAATTATCATGGCAATGATCTATAAGTATAACCTTTCAAGAATGTATCAAGTAAAGGATGGGTCTCCACTACTCTAGTTGATTTATGATATTTAGGGATACAAAATCCTACTAAAAATTGGCTGAAGCTTACCTGTTAAAGATTGTGCAGGAGTGGTGACCTTTGGCACAAATAGGTCGGGAGTTTTTTTATTTATTTAATTTTTTTATTTTTTTTCTAAAAACAGATAAATAATTAAAACTGCAGTTATCCCCCAATTGTTACTATTAAATCTCACCAAAAAGTATTCCCCAACCGATCACGATCTCGGTCCTCGTCGTCAGCAGAGTCGTTTGATCCAGAGGAACCGTCATCGCTACTGACATCCGGCTCGAACATGTACGGCTGTGCACCGAGCTCCTCGAAAGCATCACGAGATTCTCCACTATCGGAGTACGAGCGCGTGTCATCTGAGAGGGAAAATTCTTCAGAATCTGATGTTGACAATTCTGAACGACTGGACCATTCTGAACGATACCAGATCACAAAGTCACATCAGGCATGACGATGGGAAGTATCTTTATGGTTGAAGGTTTTGTCGCATTGGCGACACTGAAATTTCTTAATTGGACTTAGTTGAAAAGTACAGCATGACTTTTTTTCTTGTGGCGTTTCAAGTTGTCCTTTCTGGTGAAGGTTTTGAGACAGTTGTTGCACGAAAATTGTTTCTTCTTTTCGGGCGCAACAACTACAGGGATGACAGGGATGGGGTGGCAATGTAGCTCCAATTTTATTGGCTTTAGAAATTTATATTACAAACACATCTGTGTCTGGACTCTTGATCACCACACTTGCCGTCATGTTGGGAACTGTTGAGAGCTGATCTGCTGCTGCATATTTGGCATGCAGGAAGAGTCCCGTATCTGCCTCTTCGTGGTTGCACTCAAGTTCTGAAATTTGCCTCACTATCATTTGATCATCAACATCACTGAGTGCATGACAAAGACCTGCATGAGCAACAAATATTGTGACCTTTTGCAACGATGTTGCTGGACGCTTACTCCAAGTTTGGAACAAAAACTCAGCCAGAGCAACTTTATTATCGCTGCATGATAGGAACTTCTTCCACTGCTGTGGTATTTGTTGGCCTTCTCCATAGATCCTGTGACTTTACTTCCCCCAGCAGCTCTACGCCCTCTTTTTGCATTCTTTATGCTTTACTGCTGGATAGGTGTCGATAACGAAATGAATAACATCACTTTGCACTGCTTCAATACATGATCTGCCAACAAACCAAAAGTTGCAGGAACACTTCTCTGTGGGAGCTTCTGAAGCATTGCCATCCCATCCATTATCCAAACATTACCCTTTGGAATACAATCTATTACCAGTGAGGGCTCAACACATCACTCAATGTAGTGCATCAGACTTGCTTTAATGGTCTTGTTGAGTAGCCCGTTGAAGGTTGCTAAGGACAATGGCAATGGACCAAGGTTGTAACTTAACATCTGTGGAATATCTAACTTTCTGACAGTGACACTGGCAATAAATAGAAGTCTTTGGAAGAGTGATCAATCTGCTTTTTCTTGCCCTTGACTTTCGAGGCTGTGGTTTTGTTCATTGCCCTGAACGTTTTCAGTTTCTGCTTCTGTATGGCTGAAAACATATCTTTATTTTCACCTTGCAGTCGTTCGGTACAGTAATCAACAACAGCTGCATCACCCCTACCTCTAGCTTCAACATAATCTTTTGTAATTTCCTTTGATGCCACGACCCCCGACGAGATGTGAACCAACTGCTCATTCATTTCTTTAAAAAGATTTATCATTGCTTCGATGGTGTTCATTACAGAGCGAATATCCTCCTCATCTCTCTTCATTCTGGTCTTATCGAGGTCTTTCCGACTTCTTGTTCTCTATGTCCCAGTCCTGCCATCTCTTCACACTGCTTTGATATAGCAGAGCGCTCATGTTGAGAGAGAATCCATCTCTGTACTGCACCCTTTTGTTTTGTGAAACCGACCATACCCCCCTGTACTTGTCTCGCATTGCACAAGTCGCTCAAGCTTTCTCTTCTGTGTGACTTTTTCATTGACGTACTTTCTTCCTCTGGGAGAACGTGTTCTCTACCGGGTAGCTGAGGCGTTTCAGAATCACCAGTGCCTGAGCGTAGCAACCTTTGGGATGTGGTTCATCTTCAGTTGTCTTGTTGTCACTGACATCACTATTAAGTAAGTCTAAGCAAGTTGTGCTGGCGCCCCCTGTCATTCGATCTATTCATGAGTATAATATTTATTTATGATACATTAAAGATTTAATTGTCAAATCAATGAACACAAATAATTTATAACTGTTTGTCCTTTTCATTAACTGTATGAAAGGAAACAACATTTGAACACGAACTTGACTTTGTTTCATTTTGTCTTGAATGTTTTATTTCTACAAGTTCAAAAAAAAAAATATATAATACCATTATGTTGCACAATAAACGAATACGAAATATTTCATAAACCCATACATTTTTTTCTCAAAATGCTGTAACAATCGAACGTACTAATGCATACTTTCCCTAAAAAAAAATTCTTGCCTCATCATCCATTCTTCTTGGCCTTTACGTAGGGACTATCTGGTTGTGGTGGTCGTACGAGAGTTGCTATTGATGAGGAGTATGTCACCGTGTTGATTGAACAATGATGAGTCGGGAGACTAGTTGTGTAATTAACCCGGTAATTTATTTCGTGACTCGGCGAGAAGCAGGTGAACTAAAATAGCACATAATAAATAGATAAATAATATGTAAATACAGAAATTACTCATCAATCAAATCAAAAATGCAAGAGGAATATTTAAAGAAAATTAGCAATCAAAGGTATTCGAACAGATTAAACAAATATCAATTAAAAGCTTGAACAAATCTCTGTGCCAACAATTCAATAATAAACAATGTTCAACTAATCATAATTATCGTCTATACCAAATTAACACTTACAAATTGTTACCGGGGGGGGAAAATCACAGTGAAACACAGTGAAACGACATAATGAAGCCAGGGGTGATCGTACAGAAATTTACGGGGTTTACTGCGGCGTACTGATTCAACAAAACTGTGGGGAAATACACATAATAATTATAGCACATTTAATGAAACAAATATAGTGGGTCCAATACACTTAACAACTTTGCAAGGGGGACAATAATCACATTTAAACTAATCATTAACCGGATCCATTTGGGTCCTATAGAGACTCAGATCTACTCATTAAACAAACACCCAACCCCAAAAGGCCTTAATCATCAGAGTAAACAAGGAAATAATTTACAATAACCAACACATTTATACAATGGAAACAAGTAATAGTAAGTCTTATACAATTAAAGAAATATTCTACTTACGAGCTTGGCAACGAAAAATACCCTGGGTTGACTACAGAAAATAAGGCGAACTGAACCAAACGAAACCAGAAACAGAAGTGCCTTAAAATTCCTGCACACAGGTATATCTAGATTGGGGGAACAATGAGGTCCGCATAGAGGTATAGTCATACCACACCCTAAACAAGATTCCTTGGATGCCAGCAGGAGATTGGTCGAGGGTTGTGAACTTTGACATTATTCAAATATGTTAACGCATAAACGTAAAAGAAACGTTCAAAAAATTAACAACATACATCGGTGGGAGATGACAGAGTATGTTCTGCAGATGTGGCTGGAGGGTGATTTTGGAATGCATAGAGGTTGCATAAAAATGTTGACAGTGACTGGGTGGCAACTCTTCTTCTGACAAAGCCATCAGAGTCGACTTCTGAACACTTCTTTTTTCTTTGCACTGAAAGTGCAGGCGGATCAGAAGGTTTACATGGTGAAGACGAAGCTGATGCAGATGAAGTTGAGCTTTTTTTAGCCGACTTCTTCACCCTTTTCTTCCGAGAAAGTAGCTTGAGTTCCTTCGGGATAAAAGGTGAAACTGTTGACACTGCTGTTCCAGGAATGATCCTGACAAAATGGTCAAGTATGGTGTCTTCAATCAGAGTGGCTAGCTGAAAATTGCCGTAATAATTCAAATGAAGACCATGAAAGATTCACTAGGGCGTATAGCGAAGGTGAAGTGAAAGATTCACTAAAATCAATGGGATTTACAAATCTTGACAAGATGAATATCAAGAAACTTCGCCTTAGAGTTCAGACTGTCGTCATCATGACATGGCAAAATGGCATTTATAAAAATCTTCGACTGCGGATATTTTTCTTTTGCAACCTGAATTAATAAATTAAAGTTCTTTACATCTCAATGAAAGAGACTACAGTTCAAGTCGTTGGTCCCAACATGAAAAATAACAATATGTGGCGTCTTCGTCTGAGTCTCAAAATTTCTCAGAGTTTTGATCATCCGAGGGACCGTGCATCCTGGCTTTGTAGTGACATCAGGTATGAACCACTCGCTCTGAATATTACATGGCAAGTACCTAGTGATTGAATCGCCAAAGATTTTCACCCTGTAGTATGGCAAGTCGGTTTGACTGGTGGGCCTGTTGGGTGAGGATAATAACAATAATGATCAGTAAACTTTTAAACAATAATACCTGATCATACTGATGATTGGTTTAATAAAGAGATTGGCCGTAAAATTGGTTTGTCTCGCCACATCCACATGCCAAACTGGACTCTGACTGTTACTTCTTATTTTGAAATTAGGCTAGCCTAAATGTGTTTAAACCTAGTGTGAAACAAAGCAGCCATCAAAATGTGCGTAAAAAAAAAATAATAATACACTCAAACATCCGACAAAAGTCCATGATAAATTTCAGAAGAAAAAAAACTTTAAAAAACCCTTTAACACTATTTTTTCCCCCTTGATTTGGCCTAATCTACGATACATGTGATATATAGGCCTAACAACACCACACGAAAAAAAATAAAATAAAAAAAAGATCTTATGTTGTTTCAATGTGATAATTGATCTATCCGGAACATAAATCAAGATTTTGTACGGTCACAATAAAAAATTAATAGGCCTAACAAGCATATTAACTTTTCTCACGAAATTGGTACCAATAGCCACATGACATCGATTCTACAAACGAGACAGCTTAAAAATCATGAAATAGCCCTCAATTATGAAACACCAGTATAGCGTCACACAGTATAGTGTAGTTTTGAAATGTAAAAATCTAATAAAAACAATGCCCTGGCAGAAAGTTTTCGTGCATTGAACAATGGCAAAAACTCCAAAGTGACCGATTATCAACATCGTATTGTATCTTTTGCAAAACAGTCAGGAGCACTTAAAATTCGGAGGCCATAAAGTGAAAAACTAATATTGTTAGTACACTTTCCGGACTGATTTCAATTCAAAAAATGAAAAAATAACGGACAAAAATGATTTTATTTGAGGTAATATTTCGTTAACTATGTTCTCATCAATCCATATTGGCCCAGCAGTGAGAGTTCAGGTTTCCCAGTCGTTTTACCAGGGCTACTACCAAACACTCGTTTTTTCTCGTGCACGTCCAAAACACACGAGAGTTTGTTTTTGCTGCAAATAGAATCCCGCGTACGGCCTCATTATAGCGGTAGCTGCGCACTGACTGGATTGTTCCTTCAATAGACAACCACTGTTGACATGAGATGTGTTGAGAAGCAAGGTGGCCTACCCCTGGACAGTGACTGCATCCTGCAGACCTGCATGTTTCTTCTACTTGGTCATACACAACAACACTGATGAAACTGTGGAAATCAGTGGGAAGTTGAACGCCTGCCTTATGCAACACTTGCAAGAGTAATTGAAGTAAATTTCATAGGCAGGAAATATGAGGTGTTTGACCCTGCAACTGTACTGGAGGTGGCCTGTGGTCAGCAATCTTTGTAATTGTAAATGATACAGGAGAATCTTGGTGTGCTTCAAGATACATAGCATGGACTTCTCTGGGTTGAAACACAAAAGTGTCTTTGCTCGTCTCTTGTTGCTACTCTTTGGCATCATTGACTCCTTCCTGCTCTTCAAGCTATTGAATAGGAAACAAAAACTCTTAGGTGTTCATCTCCCAGCTGTAGAGCAACAGTAGAGCGAGAAGATGGTTTTGAAAGAGAACTTCCTGTGAATTCTACACACGCATCAGTAACAGGCCCTACGTGAGCATGCCCAACATGGTGCTCCAACAGTTTATAAAATAGCTCTGTAAATTGCGTTGTGTACATTTCATCTTTGAATGTGGTGACAGTCTTTGTGCCAGTAATTTGTTGTAGTTGACATTCCAGCTCTATGATTTTTTCCAGAGAGACAAAGTCTTTCCTCTTGTCATTCTGCTGCATGAACATTGACTTGGTCTAATTCTTTCTGTAAATCCTCAACCATACTTCTGTCTTTATTTTGGTCCTCTAGCTTTAGCGCCTTTTCTCTCCAGTATTGTTCTCTCTTGCGTGTCAGGGTCAACTCAGCATTGACTTTTTCAAACATGTAAGATGAATGCAAGTCCTTTTGTTCCAGAGAATCTGCCTTAGATCTGGCTTCTGCTAACTTCTTGTTGGAGTTATCTAACTTCTGATGAAGATGTGAAGTAGCAGTGGGATAGGCTTCCTCGTCCATCAAAGCATCGGATTCTTCTCGCTTTGTAGGCAACACTGCAGTTTCCGTCTTTCATGGAAATGTGACTGGGTATGACCTAAAACTGGCCACCTTTTCTTCAAATTGATATCCTACCTTGTTCTTGTTAATGCTTTGGTAAGTCGCCCACATTTTCTCTACTGAATATTTAAATGTCTTCTTACTTGGGCATGATGACTCACTCTCCCTCTTGATATATATTCTGATCGCAACCAAATGTGTGTGCTTTCTTATCCATTTTGTTTTTTGTAGTCTATAATTTACCCTTGGGATAGTGGATTTTGAGCAGTGACAGAAGTTTGTGGAGAAGGAGGCTGCATAGTGTTTTGGGAAGGCAAAGTTAGTGGAGGTGAGGATGGAGATGAAGCCATGATGGAGCATGGTGAATTGAGCAAGTGGTGCAAGAGCCTGTTTAGTGTTTGAAATAAATACAAATAGTTGATGCAATGCATTTAACTAAAATTTGTTGTAAAGCAGGAGGAAATCAATTAGTAGAGGTACAATTGGCAATGCTAAGGACATTTAGCACACCCGCCCCCAATAAAACTTGGACTTGGTTCAGAGAGAGAAAAAACAAGCGACACTAATAAAAGCCCAACATACATAATATATCATTCTTACATACTTTATTCACAACATTTTTTAATTGTCCACAATCTCCCTCCCTCCCTCGCATGTCATCACCCCTCCGTCTGGGTTCGCTGATGGCCATCATTTATGTATACTATTAACCAAGGTCCTCGAAATATCTTTATTTTGGGTCTCTAGCGAAATCTGCCAAAAATGTGACGTGTGGAATCTGAATTACAGACAAATTCCTCTGCAATATCTTGAATGTCGATTTCTGCCAGCATGTCCCTATGAATGTGGCAAACCAATAATGATTTATTCGCTCCTGTGTCATGGTACTTCGCGGCCATGTTTTAAGGCGTCTCAGAGCGCTAAAAGATCTCTCTGCCACTGTTGAGCTGGCTGGAGATACAAGTTGTGCTGGTCGATCGGCACTGTCGATTACACATCTACAGTATCAAAGCAGTTGTGTAAAGTTCCTTCAAGCATACACAAACTGATTCTTCCTTCTATAGACAACCACTGTTGCCATGAGATGTGTTGATTAGCAATGTCTTGGGGAGAAGCAAGGTGGCATCCCTGGGCAATGACTGCAACCTTCGTCTCTTGTTGCTAAGTTTGCTTCTTTGCTACTCTTTGGCATCATTGACTCCTTCCTGCTCTTCAAGCTACATGTACTTCTTAGGGAATGTTGAAAATGAAACAAAAACTATTACTCATGTAATCTCCTGTCACTAGTGTCAGCACCCCTTGGTGCGGCTGGCTTAATGGGTGGCGACGTGTTTTGGTATGGTCTCCCACAAGAATGGGTTGCGCCGAGTTGAGGAGAAGGATGCAACAGCACAAGGTAGCCACAGCAGAGTACCAATAAGAATGCTCAAAAGAACTTTTTTTAATAATGATGATTCGGGCATTTACTTTCACAGTTAAAATTTTTCCAATTATACCCCCCCCCCTGGAAAATGGCGGCCATTTTGAATTTGATTTTTGTTTGGGGTAAATTTAATGATTTTTTAAGAGTTTTGGGCAATAAATATATGATGCCCTGTGGTTTGGAGTTTTTTGAATGCATGGCTTCAATGAACAAATCTTTCATTTCATGCATAATTGGGGGGAAAAATGACAGTTTTTATTTTTCAATTGACAACAAAACGAAAAAACCCTCAAAACTTACTCTCTTCACCATGTCACATCCTGCTGCCCTCTACTTGAGGTTCTCAAACCGAACAGGTATAACCTCACTCAGTAGGTATGGGAGAGCCAACAGCTTGGAGATAAGTTTGTAGACCCCGTCCTTGTTCTGGTAAGCAGCTTGAAGACCAGCCCCTTGTACCTGTCTCCACACTGCCTGCTTCCAGTGGAAAACACACCCGTGGCAGGACACGTCGGGGAAGACATCTGCCAGTGCTCTCCAGCAGGCAGCCTCGAAATCAAAAAGGCACTGCTCCACCTTTATATCCTATGGGACAAAACAATAAATAAAAATAAGTTATCGTGGCATGTGTGGCCGAGCGCTCTAGTTTACCGGACCCAAGCCCTCACCTTAAGCCGTCCAGCGATCTGTGAAAAAGAATGTTAATAAAATGAAAATAAAGTGTTTTGTACCATTTTCGGGTTTTGTGAAGTACCTGGTAGGTGTGGATCTGCTGGTCTGACAAGTCCACCCCACCCATTTGTTTGTTATAGTCTTTCACTGCTGCAGGAATTGGTATTTCGTGTTATTTTTTACTTTACGTTGAACAGTTTCTCCGCCATGTGCTGAATTTATCGTTGATAGCATTATCACGTTTCGAGTGTCTGTCCATTTCACTTACAGCAAGTTACCATCCCTAATCCAATGAATTGTGCCTCGCTTATCCTTTCCTTGCATTGCATTTATCTTAGTTTTGGGGAAGCCTCTCTTATTCTCTCTGACAGTTCCACATGCGCCTGTTTTTTGTTCAAACAGATCTTTGAACAAATTGGGGTTTGTGTAAAAGTTATCCACGTACAACCTATAGCCTTGTCCTGAATACATTTCCATCAGTTTCATTACAGCATCATAAGTAAGACCATTGTCTTCAGCATTTTCTGACTTCCCTGTGTATATGTTGAAATAGCATGTGTACCCATTTTTGGAATCTGCACATACGAATAACTTGAATCCCCATTTTGAGGGTTTGTCCTTTATGTACTGCCTCAATCCAATGCATGCTTTGGAAGCCACCATTCTTTTTTTGCCAATACTTGTAATGGATATAGTCCTCTTTTTTTAAAAATCAAACTCTTAATATTTCAGTGCCAACATAATATGTTGTGCACTTGCCTATAGACCATGTTACCTTTGTTTACAGAGTGGTGACCTTGCACATTCTTAAGCGTTTCCTGCTGGGCAAGATACTACACAGGCTATATGGGAAAATTTACATTTTGTGTCATAATTTTCACATAAATTAAAAATTTACAAAAGCAACAGCTGTACACCTTTTGAGATGTCCCCCCTTTCTTCATATCAAAAGTTGAGAAAAATCAGACGGTGCAATCTCCATAAAACATAAGATTTGTTGTATTCTTCCATTGAGCTGTGTACAAATGTGCCTGCAGGAAGTCCAGGCTCTGTGGCTCTTTTGTAAACATGTGATGTCACAGGTCACATGGTCTATATTGTAACTTATAGTTATTGTAACTCCTGCAATAGTTTATAGGTATACATGGCTTCATCATCACAATGGTATACATGTACAAAGGTTAAAAATGATTTATTGATGAGGATGAATTCCCAACATGTTATTCTGCTTATCCTTTTAGACCTGAGTGCAGCGTTCGATACTGTTGATCACGCCATTTTATTGAAACGTCTGCAGTCTAAATTTGGAGTCACTGGCAAGGCCCTTGATTGGTTTTCATCTTATTTGTTGGATAGAAGTCAACGTGTTTCTATTCAGGGTACCTTATCAGAAAAGTTTAACATCAACTGTGGTGTGCCTCAGGGATCCTGCTTAGGACCATTTTTATTCCTTGTCTATGCCTCTAAATTGTTTGACATCGTTGAGCGTCATCTGCCTGATGTTCATTGTTATGCGGATGACACTCAGCTGTATTTATCTTTTAGACCGGACGATAAATTTTGTCAAGCTGCTGTAACTATAATGGAAGACTGCATTGGGGACATCAGGCAATGGATGTTGCATGACCGGCTTCTAATTAATGATGCTAAGAGTGAATTTTTGATCATCGGATCAAAGCAGCAGTTGCAGAAAATTAATATTTCCAATATCATGATAGGTGATGCTAAAGTTTTTCCTACAACATGTGTTCGTAATTTAGGGTCATGGTTTGATTCTGAACTTACAATGAACA
This sequence comes from Leptasterias polaris, assembly GCA_037783415.1. Lineage (NCBI taxonomy): Eukaryota > Metazoa > Echinodermata > Asteroidea > Forcipulatida > Asteriidae > Leptasterias > Leptasterias polaris. Next base: position 949,714 of record JAZGTN010000013.1, on the reverse strand, counting down.
CCCACATCAATAAAGCTTGCTCTGCAGCTTTTTTTCATCTTCACAACATCAAACGCATTAGTCAATTCCTAACACAAGACTCTCTTTTAAAACTAATTCATGCATTTGTGACTAGTCGTCTTGATTATTGTAATGGCCTTTTGTATGGTCTGCCAAAGTCACAGATAGCTAAACTACAAAGGGTTCAAAACGCTGCAGCCAGAATTGTTACTAACACACACCGGTTTGAACACATTACACCTATAATTCGTCAATTACATTGGTTGCCTGTTTCGTACAGGATTAATTTTAAAATCCTTTTGTTGACCTTTAAAGCTCTTCATGGTCTTTCTCCAAAGTATTTACAGGATCTTGTTTCCATCCGGAAGGTATCTTCATATCAACTTAGGTCAGGGAATAATGGTATTTTCTTGGATTATCCTTCTGGTAAAATGTTGACTACATTTGGTGATAGGGCTTTTTCTGTGGCAGCCCCTAAGCTTTGGAATGCGCTACCGTTTCATATACGTAGCGAACAGAAACTTACCTCTTTTAAATGTAATATAAAAACCTATCTTTTTAAAGCCGCTTTTTAGTGTGTCTTTCTTCTATGGTCACCTTGTCAGTTAGTTTAGATTTTTAGCATAAATAGGGTTAAAGGCGTCTGTCTCCTGAAAAGGTCAAAACATTACCGATGCCAGCAGGGATAGGCCTATGTAATAAGTACTATTAGTTCTCTGTTGGCGGGACAGACGTATCCCCATACTTTTGTTTGGGCGCTGGCCTGGTGACCAGTCTTTTTTCTTTGTCCTTTTCTTCCATTATGTGCTTTTTAACATGTGTTCTGCGCCTTTGATCATTTTGTATGTAAGGGGCGCAATATAAATTTTAAATATTATTATTATTATTATTACCTCCGGCATATCCTGGACAGTACTTATCACCTTGCCTTCATACCCTGAACGCTCACCACCTTCCTTGAAAAAATTCAAAACTTTTTTTCTGATGAGAAAGTGTGCTTTGTTGTTCACTGATAAACTAGGGTTTGCAGATTTCCTTTAAATTCCTCTACTGTTAGATTTTTTTCATGTCTATTCTTTTACGCCATTTTCTCTCTGCACTGTCCTAAAGAATTACAGTATTTGTTACAACAATATAGGGTATTGCCTGCCTGGAGGCTCGTCCACTAGATGGAGCTGGCACTTAATATTTATTCACTTTGACTGTCATTTGTCGACGTATTTACGAACATACAATCCATAACTTGTTGCTTTTTACCTTTTCGGCAACTGAAACCTTGCAGGATTAAAAACCAGAGATAAAACTCAATGAGCAAAAAACTCTGAAAACCTTGTGGCTGCCAGCAAACTGTACCTCTTTAAGGTTTGCTTTTTGATCTTAACCAAATCTTTCTGATCTTGTTCAAATACCTTCCACTGTGTTCGCAAGCTAGAATGACCAACTGCGCCTTCCTGCACATTCTTCCAATAGCAATTTTCAAAATTCCTTCTTTTATTCCTCGTCGCATACCATCCCTTCGGAATACGTTTGATAACCGATCAGACAAATTTTGCGTGCTATATACAACCATAAGGCAGTCAAATATAATTCTTGGAATCATCACCACCAGTCTTTTCAGAAAGTATAACTTGGAGTCTGCCTGTTGTTTCAGCATATGTTGCCGGAATCGCAATTGGGCATTATAAGAGCCTCTACCTTTTCTGTTTTTGTCTTTATTTGCATCAGACTTGTCTCTACCTTTTCTTTACTCTGCCAGAGTCCAATGAAAAGAATATCTGCTGTCATGAGCTCTTTCTCTCTTTTCTGTCGCTTTCTGCGTTCTTCCTCCTTTTGCAATTTTTCTTGGAAGTTCCCTTTCCTTTGTTGCATGATATCTTGTCGAGCATACTTTCTTGGCTTCGTCTAACAGTTGTTCCTGCTCACTTATTGGTTTCTGTCTCATCCGCTCTGCTGTTTCATTTAGAACATGATGTAGGCTTCCTGCGTAAGATGTGTTGAATTTGGCATTTGTTAAAGGTTGTGGTACTCATAAGGATGACGATGATATAAGCCGGAAATAGTGGTCAAAACGCTCATCGACTTGTTGAACACAGTTATTAAACTGGTATCTTTCATAGATTATATTTGTCTTGCCTGCGCAGTGCTCTTCCCAGAGCTTCAAAATTGTTTCCAGTTTTTGTCTGTCCTCCTTCGATTGGTATGGGAGGTTGTTATGGATGTCAAGGGCATCTCTGCCTACAGCAGTGATGAATGTGGCCACCCGAAATCTGTCGGGTTTGTCCACGATATTATTATAATTTCATAGCCGTCCCACGATTGCCTGAACTTTTTCCAGTTGGCTTTTAGATCACCTGTCACCTGCAACTGAGGTGGCAGTGGTATGTATGTGGGAGTTAACACCGTAGTAGTCATGATAGTAACTACAGATAAGCTACAGATACAACTAAGCTATAAATATGCACAATCTCACTGGAAGACTAGTAACAAGTCTAAATTAATATTAGACGAAAATGACAATGAAAATGGCCACTCTATCGAGTACAATTATCTCTCAAATTGTTTAAAGTGCTAACCTCAGATCTATATATAATAAAATTACAGAGAACCTGTGAAATAGTGTCCATTCAGTTCGAAGTACCGTTCATAAAGATTATCTTGCAACCATTCCGTCCGAACGATGTACAGTCATACAGTCCATTCGCGACGTGTGTGCGGGCGTACCGTGCGAGGAGGTTTCCCGTGAGGATGAACGATGCAAACGAGCGGAATCGATGTTGAGAAAGTCACTGAGAATTTCGTCGATGCAATGTCCAAAATGACGAATCTCACGTGTAGAGCGGGAGAGCAGGATGTTACCTTTCTGACACCATGTTAACGCTAGTGGTACTTATAAGGATGACGATGATATAAGACGGATTATTCTCTAATAACAATGATCTGGGTTGTATTTATTTAGCGGCCATTAAGCAAGTAGTCTATCTAAAACTGATCAATGGAGGGCGCTAGACTAACTATCGTTACAGCATTGAATAAAGTAAATGGTTTTAAAGCTCTCTATGTATTTGTTATGTTTGTCCACACTTTTAGAAGATGCATACATGTCTTCAGTGTTAACTTAAATTCAGAACCTCCTTATAACTCTGCTGTAGTAATTTTTGATAGAGCATGGAGCACAACAGCAAGAATGACTTGAACATCATCATCATACTTTAATGGTTCCAGCAAGTATATGAACATAACATCTTTCTTAACAAAGCTCACATCATCAAAGGGGTTTAGTTTTCCTGTCATGAATTGTTCAATGTTTGCAGTCACCTCCTCAAGAAGTTGGAGTAACTCTTGATGTTTGACCCGTTTCTGAAATGTGAATTTCTTTGTCCTCTTTTAGTTGCCACAGAGGTTGAGTTAAAAGTTTGTTGATTAATGCTTTGCAGCCAGCAATATGGAATGGTATGTTCAGGTCCCATTTGACTGCTTTTAACAGCCGTTTAGTGTACCTTGCTTTGACAGATCTTCTTGCATGTGTTTGTGTAGAAAATAGACATGGCCTCCGTAAAAAAACACCAACATATAATTGAATCTGTTTCCCTTAAAAGGGACTAAAGGCACAGACTTTAATCCGGACTCGTCAAGTAGCAGATTAACAAATAGGACAACTTCTGTTACGATTTAACTAGTTTACCCTCATGATTGGAATATGTAGTTCCGCGTATTGATATTGTATACTGTTCACCGTAACATTATAGTTCCGGCGGAGACGCCATCTTTTATACATCACATGTATGTCACACACACGTTTCATCAGTTCTGAAGTTAACAATAAATAACGGATTTATTATACCAGAGCAAGTTGTCTTCCAATTCATTTGCCTCAATCGACTTATTGAAATGGCGTCAACAGGTTATGGGCCCAGCACGGATAAATGGAAGAAACTACAGTTCAACGGTGACGGTGAGAATTACGAGATTTGGGAGACACGTTTTTTAGCACATTTACACGGCCTGAAATTACGTGTCACAATTTTGGCCGTAGAACCTGACGCTGTTAAAAATGAACAATGCTACTCCGAACTGGTCAATCTTATTGACGACAAAAGCCTGTCGTTGATAATGCGGGATGCCCCTGATGATGGGAAGAAAGCTTTGGAAATACTACGTGAACACTATGCGGGCATAAGTAAGCCTAGGATCATCACGCTTTACACAGAACTAACATCCTTAGTTAAAGGTGAGACTGAGACGATCACTGACTACGTGATACGGGCGGAAAAATCCATGACCGCACTACGGAATGCCGGCGAGACGGTGAGTGATGGACTTATGGTGGCGATGGTAATGAAAGGACTACCAGAAACATTCAAACCCTTCACAATTAACATTTCACAGAGTAGTGAAGAAGTCAAATTTCCTCAATTTAAAGCTAAACTACGCAGTTTTGAGGAAACTGAAAACCTCAATCGTAAACCTGGACAGAGTACTGCTACTGATAACGTTATGTTTATCAATGACACCACAACATCAAACTGCTATACATGTGGACGTTATGGGCATTTTGCACGTAATTGCCCCCACAAACCATCACCATCCCAACAACAACAGACACGGCAGAAGACAAATACATCATCTTCATCGAGGATGTGGTGCAAGTACCACAATAGTGCCACACATTCCAACGAACATTATCGCGCCCAACAACGAAGCACCCAAAATCGGGACAGCGTCAACCAGGCGTCTTTCCTAGAAGGACATGACCATTCATTTGCTTTCAAAGCAAGAGATACAACGGACTACACATATATGATCAACCACAATGGTTTGATGGTGGACACTGGGGCTACATCCCATATCGTCACAACAGATACCATAAAGAACTGTGATGCATCTTTCAACCCTAACAAGCACTACATGGAGTTAGCTGATGGTTCCCGAATGAACAACCTCGTGAAAAAAAGGGGAGACGCAGAAGTCATGCTACGCGATACAACAGGAACATTGGTAAAAGCAACACTTAAAGGGGCACTCTACATTCCATCTTACCCGCATGACATATTCTCCGTGAAAGCAGCAGCAAGGACTGGAGCAGAGATCACGCTGAAAGCAGGACACAATGAGATGGTGAAAGATGGAGCAACCTTCAAAATTGAAGAACACAATAGACTATACTACCTAACCACTGTAGATAAGTTGGAGAACACAGACCAGGTAAACTTATCGCTCGATATCAAAGAATGGCATGAGATATTAGGCCACTAATTTTGATGATATTGTTAAACTGGAAAATGTTGTGAAAGGCATGGAAATCAAGGGCAAAGTAGGCAAGACAAAATTGACGTGTAACACCTGCATAGAAGGTAAATTTGTAAACAATAGAAACAGAGGGCCTGATTCAAGAGCCACACAACCCCTAGCGCTGGTACACACTGATTTAGCAGGCCCCATAAATGTAAATGCAAAAGATAACTTCAAATATGCCATTTCATTTACTGATGATTACTCGGGTGCTATCTTTGTATATTTCCTCAGAAACAAAAGTGACGCTGTCCAGGCAACCGAACAATTTCTAGCAGACTGCGCCCCATACGGTACAGTGAAGTGTATAAGATCAGACAATGGGGGAGAATTCATGGGTAATGATTTCAAAGGCTTACTGAGGGATAGAGGCATCAGACATGACACATCATCGCCATACTCTCCTCACCAAAATGGAACTGCGGAGAGACACTGGCGCACTCTTTTTGAAATGGGTAGATGTTTGCTCATCGAATCAGGACTACCCAAGACAATGTGGGCATATGCTGTGAAAATTGCAGCATACATAAGAAATAGGTGCTATAATAATCGTACAAATCAGACAGAGAATTGTGTTTTCAAAGATTAAACCAAACTTAAATATTCACACTACATTCTTTGCTTTGAAGGAGGTGCAGTTCAGACTCCTGTTGCAGCTTTTACATGCGCAAATAGTGCCCTCATTAGGTCTTACACAGAGTGGATAATCATAGGCTGTATGTGTTTTTAAAGCTACATGTAACATATACTTATTATATGCAATTAGTCTTTAAAAACACTGAAATATGTAGTTGAGAACTTATGTGGTATTGTTGTGAAGCTGCAAACATTCTAATACTAATATGATGCTGTGAGTACTTAAGGGCAGGATATACCTTTGGTAATTACTCCAAAAATTAATGACCATAAAAACTTACTTGGTAAGAAGCACTGCAGCTGTTGATAAAGTATAACATTTAGAGAAACGGTTCCCTTCAAAGGAATGTGGTTTTAGAGAGTGGGATTTAAAAAAAAAATTATCTCGGAACTGAATTTCAGGTTGTGTATTCCAATTCTGGATTGTTTTCCTGCGTGGTCGGACATTATCACTCCAGATTTTTGGTACTATCCAAAATTAAAAGAATAAGACTTTGTTGCTTTGGTATAAACCTTGTGCGCCATCTGTTTATATGCCCTGAAAAACAGTTGGATGTCAAGTATGTTGAGCTTGGCCTGGCTTGGCTTAGCTCTAAGCTAGTCCTTGCTCTATGCTCTAAAGTAGTTATGGCTTAGCTCTAAGTAGTTAATGTTATGAACTCCATTGCCAAGGTCGAGTCTTTTGTATTTTACAGAGTAACCTTCATAATTTTAAAGATTTGTAGGCCAAGAGATTCCAAAATGTAAATAAATTTGAGGGAAGTGCCTTGAGCTTGCCTTGGCTTGGCTTGAATGTACATGTAATTAACCCTTACACCAAGGTTGAACCTTTCTTGGTGTATGTCACTTACCTGTAGAGCTACTATATTTGCCTATTTCCCAAGGTGGCAGGTGCAAAGACCAAGATTTGTACACACAATAGCGCCCCCTGTTGACACCCCCATGATGCCCCACAGCATAGAGAAACATTTCTCAGATTGTATGTTTCAATTACACATTATTATTCCTGCGCGGACATAGCCGCTCCAGATTTTCAGCGAAATCTAAAAAACGTGGAAACCTTTTGAAATGAAATTTTCTCATTTATCTATATTTATATAGGATAAAAACAATTGAATGATTCCAAAAACCAAAGGTATATTTTGCTAGTTTGTAGATACATGTGTAAACTATTATGTTCAATGTACAACAAGCAGTGCTTAAATCCCAAACATGTAATGTAAGAATTGTGTTGTTTTGTAGTAGAGTGTTTAAGTGTATTGATTTGTTAACTTGAAGTGATTATAATTATTGAAAAGTTGCTTTAAAATGTTCATGTTAATATAACTACTATTTAAGGTATTATAAAGGATTGGTAGAGCTGACAAAATCTACAGATACAGTGTGCATTTTGTGTGTGATCAACCATACATGATTTAACAAACTTGTGAAAAGTTGGGCTTAATCTGTTGTGCGAGTCGGGAGAATAGCAGTGAAAAATATTGTCCTTAATTTTGGTTGTAAGAATTGAAATCAGCTGTTACGGTTTTTTGAGGTTGTCAGTAAGTTTTCTTTAATAATGACTTAATTTAAGAGGGAAATATTTTTCTAGTATGAACTTTATTGATCATTAAGCTTTCAGACTGAAAGTAAACAATAGACCTTATGCATTGACGTCATCAAGCCGCCATCTTAGAGGTAAACTGATGATGAAACAATGGAAATGCGCTGATTTGTACGCGCGGCGCACAAGACTGGCCAATGAGCATCTTCCTTTTGACCTCTAGACGAGGGCGCCTTACTCAAATGACGTCATATGCATAAGGTCTATAACAGCTTTAAATGGTATACAGATTGTACACCCACAATTTTTCCCATTTTAAACAACCCCCCTTTTTTATTACTGATGTACAGAAAGTTATTTAGTTGCTGTAAGTGAACTGTAATATCAAAAACTTAACACATTGTAAATAGTTCTTGCTACTTCATGGAAATGTGTGAATGTAAATTTAAATAACTTTTGTATCAATTTGTTTAGTTCTTTTTCATACTGATACTTTGTACATACTTGCTGATGCTGATATTAATTTTATAAGGATACAAACATTGATTGATTGAAATACAATTACTGGATTGATTTTGAAATAAAGTTTTTTTTATATGAACTGTAATGAATGTTGCTGGCTTCATTATTCTAATCTTCTAGTGATCTCAAATTTTTGTAGCCAGTCTATCCTATGGTCCGAGCGAATTTTTTCAAGTGGCTAGCTCACAGCTACCAGAATCCTGGAGCTGTGAGCTCGGGGGGTTCAATTTCTGGAGGGTTGCTGGCTGATGGGTGTGTAGGTATGTTTTTTATTTTTTTGCGTTTTAACAAAAGACAAAATTATAATTTCTTCGTAATGATGTTAATATTTTCATAAAAACACGCCCAATTTGAGGCATTTATTTGTTCATAACACTTTGATCACAGTGACTCTTAATATACATTATAAACATTTGATGGAAACCTTATTTACAAAGAACACAATAACACACTGGTCACAAGCAATACAAAATCTGGTATCTATACAAACTGTACACGTTTTCCACAGGAAGACAACTTTTAAAAGCTTTACATTTAGCTTGTTTTGATTTTTGGCCTTCGCTAACATACAACATGTCATTTCATCGTCACTTATTATGTCATCATTTGTAACATTAACAACTGTTACATGTCACATGATACATTTCCCCTCATAAACAACCATTATATCACCACAACATTCGTTACCTCATCACTATGTTACCTTTTGTCACATTATTTTATCATTCGTCGTCACATCATTACATATTGAATTATCATCCGTCGCATCTTTTTGTCATTTGTCACATCAATACAAGCTGCATTATCATCCATTAGATCATTTTTCTTTGTCACATCATTACTTTTTGCAAATTATCATCCATTACATTACACTAACACTTGTTACATTATTTCTCATAACGTAACCAGCCATTACATCATCAGTTGTTACATTTTCATCCATTCTGTCAATACTCGACCTCATCACTCATTGTCACATCATCACTCGTTACGGGTGATATGATGTCTGATTATGTAATGATGTAACATTTGCAACCATTATATCATCATTCACCACAGCGCCACTGCTAACATCAGACCCTCTTAAGCCATGTCCAAATTGGCTATTGCTGGATTTTCGCGTCTTGCATTGAAGTATACGTTCTTGGCAACACACTTAGCAGCAGTTGTAGCCGCCAATTCGGATACGGCCTTACCTCATTATATCAACATCTATCAGCCATTTGATAGTCACCCAGTACAACACCCATTGTTACATCACAACTCATCACATCCTTGATTTGTTACATCACCACTTTTCACCCAACATTGTACCATATCCATCAATCAGATCAACACATAACACATGTCCATAACGTGGCAGTTTTGTCCCCCTATCACACAACCCGACTCTGAAAATCTTTGACACAGCAACATGTAGGTGATGGTGTTACTTGCATGGAGCTTATTACAGTCAATCCTTGTTATAAAGAGCACTGCTACAAACAAAAATCTGCTTATCCCAAATCTCATGTCTGCTTTGTGTTTCTTTGTTTTGCTATCCTCTTATAACAACATCCCAGCGATCTTGTCATAACCAGAGTTGACTGTATTTGCTGTATTAAGACACTAACAAGTATAATCTGCAACAAGCACCAATAGGTTTTAACAGAATGCTACCTCTTACTGATGATGTGTACACATTTGAAGTCAACCCCAAAAATGTTTATCGCTTTATCATTCAAAATCTGTCATATTAAAAGTAAGTTTTTCAGGTTTAGGACTAATAGTTTGAGACTTGACAATCTGATGCCAAGACCCCCAAAATTGTAGATTAAAAAGAACAACACTGCTGTTAATGCTGTCTTTGCTTTACTATTTGAAAAAACCCAAAACCCAAACCCATAAACAACCTGCATTGAAGCAACGGTCTAGGAAACATTTTTTGTTGTACTTACCAAAACTGTACACACCATTTTAACTCTGATTTTTGGGTTGAACAAAGATATTGACTAAATAGGGAAACCGCCAACATAGGGCTAGATAGCTTAGTTGGTAGAGCGCAGGCACGTTAATCCGGAGGTTGTTGGTTTTTCTTTGTTCAACCCAAAAATCATTTAAAATTTACCCAGTCAGTTTCCCTTGTGGTTTATTATTTGATACCATTTTAACTTATCGGTAAAAATGCTTAAAGAAAGTTACAACAAATTGCAACTAGCCTTGAATGTTTTGAGGGGTCCAATAGTGATAGGCCTACTCTGCAATAGATGTAATCACAGCCTCCTTGAATTCACGGACTGCCTGCTCTAGTTGACGTCCCTTCTCCTTGGTATGGACGGCTCCAAATAAAAGCTCACTGTGGGAAAGACGAAGTTGGGAAAGTAATTAATCACTAAGTCTTTATTCAAATTGTATCATACTACAGCCATGATGTTAATGTTATATTCCTGTCCAATGCAATGAAACCCAAACCAATTTGTGTGTATGGAAGGGGGAGGGGAACCACACAGCCTTTATCCAATGAAGCAAATGGATTGACAGAAAAAAGAAAACCCAACCAAACCAAGCACACCAGGCAAATTCAATGTAGATTGCATGACGTTGCAAAAAAGCTTTTTTCTTTTTATAGCAAACTGTGTGATTCATTCATTGTGGCGTGTCGTGGCCGAGCGGATAAGAGCACCGAACTCAAGCTCTGGTGTTTCTGATCAGCAGAGTGTGGGTTCGAATCCCAGTCGTGACACTTGTGTCCTTAAGCAAGACACTTAACCACATGCTTCGTCCTTCGGATGGGACGTTAAGCCGTAGGTCCCGTGTGTTGTGTAATGCACGAAAAAGAACCCAGTGCACTTATCATAAAGAGAAGGGTTCGCCCCGGTGTTCCTGGTTTGATTGGCTGCATATTGCGCCACAGCACCTCATAAACCATTACATGGTGCTATGTAAAGGAATAGGTCTCATACTTCAACACGTAACTCCACATACCTTGTAGGAAAAATACTGAGCGCTTTGAGACACCCATCGGGAGTATAAAGCGCTATATAAGAACTGCGTATTATTATTATGATAATAGACTATGCAAGTCTCGCACGTATTCGAACATTGGGACCTGTTAAAGTGCAAAATTTGTTTCCTTCTCGCATTAAAGCGATGTGCATGGGACCATAGTGGTCACAAAAATGTTTGAATAAGAGCGAGATGTGCACAGTCTATTCCTGTTCATTCCTAAAATCAACAGTCAATATATTCGACAAAAACAGACCATCAGATTCTTCCTTGAAAAATATTTTGGCTATACTGCTTAATAGCTGATATCAATTGTGCTCTCTGCAAATAGCACATATGAATGTAATATGCAATATGCTACATGTAATAGGACCACAAACATTGTAACTTAGAGCTGGCTGTAAACAAAACAAATGGAAAATTACTTCCTAAGTTTTTGAAGCCTATGTTCCCTTAATAAAAAAAACATTTAGTGACAATCTGTACAAAAACAATTATGCAGTATAGTTTATTAGTGCACTTTGGGTTAAATGCATGAAAGTGTTAGTGTCAACAGCAAAGCACACAAAGATTTATAGTTACATGTATAGGTGCTGAAACAAATGCTAATGTCCACTTCTTGTCAGTCTTACTGTCAAGAATTTTGACGTTGCAAACCTTTAAGGTCTGAGACCTGGATCTAGGGACCCATGGATCAAGACTGTAGTCCAAGATAAAGGTATCAGCATCTGCCTCCAACATTCAGCTATTGATCTGTGCCTCTGTCTTGGACTAAAAGGCTTAGTTTTGAGGAATGAGGGTCCGACAAAAAAACCTTTTGACCTAAAGAATCTAACTCTGGGCAGACACCCAAGACATAGACTGAGGCTACAAATCAACCTTTTGACCTGAGATCCCAAATCTGGGCTGACACCCAAGACATAGACTGAGGAATGAGGGTCTTACAAATCAAACTTTTGACCTGAGATCCTAAATCTGGGCTGACACCCAAGACATAGACTGAGGAATGAGGGTCTTACAAATCAACCTTTTGACCTGAGATCCTAAATCTGGGCTGACACCCAAGACATAGACTAAGGAATGACGGTCCTACAAATAAACCTTTTGACCTGAGATCCTAACTCTGGGCTGACACCCAAGACATAGACTAAGGAATGACGGTCCTACAAATAAACCTTTTGACCCGAGATCCTAAATCTGGGCTGACACCCAAGACATAGACTGAGGAATGACGGTCCCACAAATAAACCTTTTGACCCGAGATCCTAAATCTGGGCTGACACCCAAGACATAGACTGAGGAATGATGGTCCCACAAATAAACCTTTTGACCCGAGATCCTAAATCTGGGCTGACACCCAAGACATAGACTAAGGAATGACGGTCCTACAAATAAACCTTTTGACCTGAGATCCTAAATCTGGGCTGACACCCAAGACATAGACTAAGGAATGACGGTCCTACAAATAAACCTTTTGACCCGAGATCCTAAATCTGGGCTGACACCCAAGACATAGACTGAGGAATGACGGTCCTACAAATAAACCTTTTGACCTGAGATCCTAAATCTGGGCTGACACCCAAGACATAGACTGAGGAATGACGGTCCTACAAATAAACCTTTTGACCTGAGATCCTAAATCTGGGCTGACACCCAAGACATAGACTGAGGAATGACGGTCCTACAAATAAACCTTTTGACCTGAGATCCTAAATCTGGGCTGACACCCAAGACATAGACTAAGGAATGACGGTCCTACAAATAAACCTTTTGACCTGAGATCCTAAATCTGGGCTGACACCCAAGACATAGACTGAGGCTACAAATCAACCTTTTGACCTGAGATCCTAAATCTGGGCTGACACCCAAGACATAGACTGAGGAATGACGGTCCTACAAATAAACCTTTTGACCTGAGATCCTAAATCTGGGCTGACACCCAAGACATAGACTGAGGAATGACGGTCCTACAAATAAACCTTTTGACCTGAGATCCTAAATCTGGGCTGACACCCAAGACATAGACTGAGGAATGACGGTCCTACAAATAAACCTTTTGACCTGAGATCCTAAATCTGGGCTGACACCCAAGACATAGACTGAGGAATGACGGTCCTACAAATCAACCTTTTGACCTAAAGATCCTAACTCTGGGCTGACATCCAAAGTCCAAGACATAGGCTGAGGCCTTACGATGCAAGACTGGGGTCGAGTGACTGGGAAGTTAAAGCCCGAGACTTTGACCTTTCAGTTTATAGCTCTGAAATTACTGACATGTATGTACTTGTTGAGTGTCTCCACTGGTGCCCTTGTCCATGTGATGTACTGGACACATAAGTGTTTTCTAGTGAGTGTTAGTCTTTTATGCTTGGTTTTGTTAGACTGGTAGCCAGTAGGATTACTTCCAGACCTCTATAGACAAATCAAAAAGCCAGGGAAGAATTTAGGAATGCTACGCTACATTGTTGGATTTGGAAGAGTAAATGACACTATAACCATCTAGTTTCAAGCAACTTATCATAAATGCCTCTAAAATAGCCTGTGTTAATTTCTGTTTAATATAATTTTTAAAGGTTTTATGCTACCAGTGTTTTTTGACAAATCAAGGAAGGATGACAGTTTAAATGATGTTAGAACCAAACTCACTTTTCTAAACTGATGACAGCATTTCAGGCAAGAATAAAAGAAGCAATGAATACTAGTCAAAGTTTAGATCAAAACTTGTCAAACTAATTCTTGTTATTGTTCAAGACCATGGTAGTGATGTAATTTTCAAACCATTTACAAAGTTATTAATGAACAAAATTTAGAGTTGGAACTAAGTATTAAAAAGAAAATTATTTTTGATGTAATCATTTTATCACAAATGATTATGTTGTGTTTGGTTTTACCCATAGCCTGATGTGTAGTATGCAGAAACAAATCTACAAGCACAATTTTTTTTTCTAGATTGTATGTTCAGTTTTGCGGTAAACACAATGTGTATACATCTAATTAGCTGTGTAGATTTTGGTCTTGAGAATTTATCTTGCTATTGCTTCTACTGCCGCGGAGTAGATTTAAGAATTCAGGAGACTATACTTATAGATAGGTTGCAATATGACGTAAATCGGCCATCTTTACGGGCAATTTGGAACACACAATTATGCGTTACGCGTGAGAACGGCGTGCAGCACGCGCACATTTCACAAAACTCATTGCATGATTGGTTAGTGAACGATGCGGCTGCGTTAATAATTTGAGCGCCTGGCGCGCCTGCAAGCCAAAATGCGATTTGCCCGTAAAGATGGCGTCTACTGGGAACTATCTATAGTTCTGAAAAGAACTGTCCTGCTTTATAACTACTACCTGGGTGGGAGGTAGGAAATTCGTCGGGACTACTTCTCTTGCTTAGTGGATCGAGGGGACTTCTCGTTATTAACTTCACTGCCGCGGAGTGAGTTCTTAATTGGTCTCAAGTATACCACTACTACAACCGCCCTTTTTCTAAAGATTTTACAATTTTTGTGTGGAAAATTTACACTATTTGCTAAAAAAAATAAAAATTGTTTTCCTTTGAAAGTTTGAGTATCTACATAAACTAAATCTATTTAGTAACAATGAAAGATTAGTTCCTAATTTTATAAAGCTGTTAGCACAACAAAACATTGCTTAGCACCAGGCAAAGCTTGCTTAGCAGAAACAGGTTACCAGCCAAAATGCCATATAATATACATTGTTTCTGACTGATTCCCCGCTAATTTCCACTAAGCAAAACAAAATTTGCTAAGCACCTTTTTATGAAAATGGGTTCTGGTTGTTTATTTTAATGATACTTTGAAGATGTATTACATGTATGCGCATTATTAGCTTTCAAAAGAGATCAAATTGTATTAAATTTAGATTAACATGTATAAGTGTTTAATTGAAATAAGTTAAAAGACTAATGTGGATGTCATTTTAGGAATTACACATCTTCATGTGTATTATGTTAATTACTTTTCCTTTTTGTTGGGGGGTGGGCATTTGGACAAAGGTTGTCAGATTAAATTAGGCGATACATATTTGAAAATTAGATGGTTACAGTTGAGGTATATTCCAAATACCAACAATGTTGTCTTCTCATTAAGATGGTGTGTTAAGAGAAGAATTCATGTTTCATTGTGATGTCATCGGATTCAACTCCACTTTTTGATTTTGCATCCGAAAAAAAAAAAAAAAATCTTTATAGTTTTTGGGCGGGCAAACCCCAGCCAATGATAATTTTCATAACATTTCTATAAATTATAATACAGAAATTCCTTGTGCACGCACTCTTTGTCAAGTTTACATTACTATTTGCTTCCCTGCGCCTAGAAGTACAATCCAAACTATATCACAAATAACAGATGAAGTGATGTACCATTTTAGCAATGTCACATCAATCTGATATCATCACAAGTTCTCAACAACTCAATTGCACAGCACCAACCAGAAAAGAATTAGTAGGCACGGCATACAATACAAATGCATATTAGTACATACAGAAGAAGAACCCTCCATATAGACCACCCGATTGGTGCAGAGAGCCCAAGTTGGAATGCAATCCATCCCATAATACTGACCTTCAGGCTTTGGCAAAGCCAAGGTAAAGCTCACTGAGGAAGACCAGGTAGGCATGCAAGTCAATATAGTAACATGGTTAGTTTATAACAAAATCAACAGTGTGTCGTTCGCATGCAACAACAACTTAATCTTTGTCCGACTAGAGCTTCAACTTCTATCATCTACAACCAATTTGTAAGAGACAGATTCAAGCACATAACAAAAATAGTTAATGAATCGAGGTCCTTAAAGGCAGTTTATACTTTTGGTAAATGTCAAAGACCAGTATCCTCACTTGGTGTATCCCAACATATACATGAGACAACAAACCTGTGAAAGTTTAAGCTCAATCGGTCATTGCAATCACCAGAAAAAAGTGGGGAAAAACCTTAAGTGTTTTCACTGTTTTCAAACATCGAGTTTTTGACTTATTGAGATCAAAACTAATTGTTTTACTCATTTCTCACAAACTCTAGCATTTAAAGCAAAAATATTTCAAAGGGAGTTTCCCATTAGGACCATCTTTACCACGTAAGTTAATGTGTGAATCTGTGAACATTTATATTTTTACTCTTACCAATGTTACAAACACCCTTTAAATGTCAATTATTAAAAGCAAATCAGAGAAATAATAATTGTTCAGATTTGGAAAATCAAGTGATTTTTATGAAGCCTGTTAAAACGCATTGGCCTTCAATGTCTATTTTCAAATGATATATTCATTTGGTAATTCATGCAAGCCAAAAACAGACCTATACATATATTCACATTTACATATTTGTAAAAATTGTAGTTTACAAACTTGAAATCTAGCACAAAAAGCGTTAAATTGTACAACTATGTCTCACATTTGGAAGAAAGTTGATTTACTAATTGGTTGTAAGATTCAAAGCTCGTACTCTTTTCAGACAAGATACAAAAGCAACCCTGTCAATCACTTGTGAGGTCATCATGCATGCAGCCACATTTAAGTGCACTTACCTCCCAGGTTATGGGTTAAAGGTCATGAATGGGAGGGGCAAAGCAAAAGGGGGCGGGGTCACCGGGTGTTCGGCCCAAACACAAAATAGCTACAATGAAACATTCAGGGCAGTTTGGTTACTTAATAATGCATGATTCATGGAAAAGCAAATGATGTGTTAAAAATGCACCTGAAAATGGAAACTTGCAGAATATGAATCATAAACAATTGAATATTTGAAGCTTTGCATTATATGAGGAGTAAAATAATTATAAGCTAGATACGAATGAATGACAACTACAAAAATCTCTCTTTTGGGAGAAGTGGTGATTCTGTAAAGTACTGGTTCTGCGAAGAACCAGAATTGAGATAGTCTTGATGTTTTCTTGTAGAAGATTAGAGTATATTGTTCAAAACTCAAGTCCTTCTCAATTCTGTACCTTCTCATAGAACCACCTATTCTTCCCAAAAAGAGATTTCACTAACATTGCACATGTATTATGGTAGAAATGTAACACCATGAGTTGTGGTAAATTTTGATATTTCATAGAACTTCCAGTTGGAATTTCCAGAGTGAGAACACCCTGTCAGGCGAATAAAAACAATGAGACAGAACTATCACCATAAGTACATGTTCTTTGGAGGTTTCTTCAAGACTAAATTGTCACCATGAGTTAGGAATGTGTCAAACCAAAATGTTGCAAATTGTTTTGTTTTTTAATTCTTGGTATACTCATTGCTGTTGACGTTTTCAGCTAGGTTCAGGACCTCGGACGTAACAGTTTCTTCATGACCCTAGTAAGCATGAGCGCAAATTCACTACATTTGCATTTTGCATCTTCACAAAGTGTTCAACATTTAAACCGTTATACGTGTATGTATAGTGCTGGCACGGTGCCAAACACACATGGAACAACTTTTGCCAATTCAAGAATACATTTCGAACTGTTGAACGAATGAAAACATTTTAACAGTTCAGTATCATGGGAAAAAACAGTGGCTTTTTTGTTTTTGTAAAAAAAATTAAAGTAAAAATAGAGAAGTCTCTGAAACGACAGTTATAAAATAATACAACTTCAAACGTGGCACAGAATTCTGTGAGTGGGGCGCATTCGTCACTTCGGGAAAACAGTGACAAAATTAGTCCAGCATTTACATGTTACATTAATGCTGCACCTTGTCTAAAAGCATTAACTTTGCAAAAGATACAAGAAACAGTGAGAACAACTAAAGCGTTGTAGTTTTTGTGATTTTTCAGAAGCAACATTGTACCAATAACATGGACTGAACTTCCCTTTGAGAGCTTTCCAACACAGGTTCTACAAGGGTGCTTCACAATATCAAATAGTGCCAAACGGCATTCAAAATCATATACATGTACACAAACACATGTACAGCACATGTTACTTTACTAGAACAATACCAGGGCTCGAATTTGGGGAGAAAATCCACAAGACTACAGGGCTTGTAGCTCAAAATCTTTACTGGACCAGACATTTTTTTACAAGACCTGATTCAAAATGTGAAAAAAAAACCACCAAAACTTGCTGCCACAGTTTAACATGCATTTGACTGCTTTTGAACTGAGACAAGTAAGAGAAGAGTATACTTGATTACTCATAGCATTCAAAGATAATTTATTAGACCCAAAGTCAACACTTGAACAATGTGTTTCTGTTATTCAATTGAAAAACACAAGACCATCGGACTTGTTTGGTCATAAGTTTACTGGCCCAACACTAAAATTACTGGCCTCGGGCCTGTGGTCCAATGTTAAATTCGAGCCCTGAATACTGTGAGATAAATTACTCAAAACTATTGACACAATCAGGAAGAATAGTTGAAGTGAAGTCAAGAATGGAAGGATATGAGAGTGTAAATGTTGAAACAGGCTATGGCCAAATAAGAAAACAATTCTGATACTTCCAGACTTGCCCGAAGAGCACGATTTCAAACAAAGTTTCCCTTTTCAAAACAAACACTAATTTCGTGATAAATGCCACATTAAAAGTATCTCATATGCAAAAGAGTTCACATACATTTCTGAGGAGATATGTTTTAACTATAATGGCTTGGCTGTGCAGAACCAAATCCAACAAACTTTGGCTAGACCAGGGCTCAATATTACCATAGTGATTTGCATTGTGACATCATACTTAGCTTAGCAGTTCAGATTAATTTGCACTTAAAGATAGGATCATGGATTAGTATTCAACCCAAAATTAAGGACCATTAAGACTTACTTGGCGAGTAGCACTTGCAGCTGTTGATAGTAAAAACTATTATGAGAAAGGAAACCCTTCAAAGTAATACGGTTTGGATAATTGTTCACCCCAAAACATTTGAATCTCAGAAATGATTCATGCATGAATCGATTCTCAGATTTCTGAGGGTTGATGTGTCTGTTTGCGAATGCTGCGGCCAGAGATGTGGTTGGTACCCGCTGTCACTTCACTATAAGACGTCAATGAATGCTCCGTTCGAGTGAAAAGACCGTGACAGTTTTTGCTGTTTTCAATCAGCAAACTGTATTTAACTGAAACTTTCACATTAGACTTGTATTGTATTTTTCTTTATAATTTTGCCTATAAATCAGCATTACGTTGACAAAAATCAATCTATGACTTATGAGATCAATCTTAGCTGTGAAATCGTGCACAGGGATAACAAAATGGAAACATTTGGGGCATAAACATTGAAACTGACATAAACAAACCATCAATTTTACCTATTGTATTAACAGGTGTCATTAAAATACCATGCAGTGGTAGGCAATGGTGGGGAGAGCGCGGTAGGCAAGATAGTCAAGGTGTTTATGATGATGGTTAATAGTCGTAAGGGAGGATTGGGTTAGCCGTGCTGAATGTCAGTGCGATCGTGATGGCGCCCCCCTGGGCCTCATGCAGGGGACCAGTCAAAAACATGGTTGCCGACTGCATACAATGCTCATGCAGAAAGACAGATCTGTAGATTGAACTACGATAGAGAGACAGAAAGAAATAGACCTTCATCATAATACAGCCTGGTCCCATCAGTCTGACCCCCAGTATACACAATGTTAACACCAGTACTTGTTTTTATTTCCTACAAATGGCACCAGGCTATTTCTCCAGCAAGCCTCAGTTTGGTTACATTGTGTTGTGTGTGGTAATAAAACAAGATGGCCGTACCATGACAAAGGTCTAATAGTGAGTATAAAGGAGTTAATGGGAGATAGGAAAATCATGGAAAGTATGGATGGATTTGTGTCAAAGTATATTTTTGTCAGAGTATTCAAATTTATGTATATCTTAAAAGTTTTCAATAACTACTTTGTGCTCTTTGGTAGTTTAAAGTAAAACAAATTATACACCAGGTCGATATCTTGTACAAAATTCCATTCTTGAATTGTTTACATTGCATGATCAGGTGAGGTTTGCGGTGACACTATGTGTAAAAATCTGTTGAGTAGTGCTGGTTCTGAGAAGAACCGGTGGTTGACAACTCAACGTTTCAAAAAGTGTTTCAAAACATTTGTTTTTAAATGAGTTATCGCCTTACATCACAAGGCCAGACAGCCACTTCAAGGTGAGGGCTACAATTAACTGATTTGGGCTGCCGACCCAAATCAACTGTCACCAGGGGCACGTTGCCACCTACTCCTGGGGCTGAAACAGGGTTACCCCCTTCTCAGTCCGTAAGGATGTAGTCAAGGGTATCATCCTTTAGGAGCCTGGCTGGTAGAGCAGAATTGACTACCTTCCCAACTGTTAAGTGCCTTGCTCAAGGGCACAAGTCTCTGATTGTCGTGATTGCATGAAACGCTTTTTAATTAAAGATCATTGACTTGTAACAGTTTACTTTGTTTATGTGCAAACATGTGGTATTTTTCTCTCACACTGACAGAAAATATGGACTAACTTGTGAAACTTTTAACAGGTTATGCAAATTATTTACAGGAACTTAAACATACATCATTGTCAATGTATCTTTTATTTATTAATGAGATGAATTTGACTTTACATCCCGTTTACTGACTGGTTGGTGAATATCAGTTGAGGCTTTCATTTATGAAATGCATTATGCCAAATATGCCATTTAGTTTACGCATCTTAACTTTGCACACAGCGTCGTACAACCTCATACTGTCTTTGACTGTTTTAGGGCTGCCAGTTTACATGGTATATATAGGTTATTTTAAATGTTGCAAAATGCATAAAAAAGACTCTGCGCTTCAAAAAATCACAGCCCCCTTGCGACCAATGATGTAACCCCATAGAAATCAATGAACTAGCCTAACTTTTGCCAGATTCACATTGGAGAAAAGAATGCTCCAAGAATAAAAACCAGGAGGCTAGTTTATGTTTTTCAGATACTTAATTATTCAAAATAAGGTATTTGTGAGCTTTTATGGCAAATTTGTGAAAAAGAAAAGAAAAATGGAATGAAAGTGATTTAGAAGATTGTTTAGAGTCAGATTTGTAATGACATACCTGTAATTGATTTCTCCATCCCCGTCCTTGTCCAACTCCCCAATCATAAACGCAATCTCCTCCTTGGACAAATCAACCCCACTCTCCTGAGGATGAATACAACAATATTGTGAACAATTTTGGAAGATAGAAAGCTGACTTAGCCTCCAGAAATTGGACTTTGATGCGCTCGGCCATGACAACAAATTCACCCAGAGAGCCAGAATTAACCACACGAGGCGCTTTCAATTGCGAGTTTCCTTGCATCACAATTACAGTTTTATCTCATTTGGTCTACCTGTAATGACCAAGGAAATAACAACAATGAAAAAAACAGGTAGTTTTGTAATATATCCCTCTTGCTGGCATTTATATATATAGAGAGACTCAGCTTCTGTATGAACTTTGATAGGTTTATTCACATGAACACTTAGCAGATATGTTGTACAGAAAGGTACATGAGAGAGGGTTATAACGCTGGAGGGCCCTATTCATGTATGAATGCATGTGTGAATGTATCAGTTTTACTTGTTTTACGCCCTCATAGACGGTCAAAATTACTGCAAATTTCGGATTCCTGTGATGTATGAACATGAGTAGTACGCTTATTTACATGGCTGACTATGCTAAGGCCAGAAAGCCTCGTGTCTGACATGCGTTGTGCCTAATGCGAAATGCATACAAATGACAATACATGCCAAGCAACGCACACAATTCCATGTATGCATATTGCGGTATCTGTAAAAATGATGTGCATTGCTAGGTGTGTATTTTCATTTTCGAAGGATAATGCCCTATGCCTTTATGCACAACGCATGACGGACACATGGATTTTAAGCCTCATATGTCACAAACTAATACAAGATGCAAAACTAACCACAAGTCCCTCTGTGAACTCATCATACGTGACGCTCATGCTGCCGTCCTTGTCAAACTTATTGAAAAAGTCCACGAGGCGTAGGTTATTCTTCTGGATGTAGCGTTGGAGTTTGAGCATGGGGTTCAGCTTCAGTTTGGGCTTGACGGCTTCCTTCATGCCACCGTGGTGGACTTTGACGCTCGGCCTTATCTCCTTCAGCTGATTGAA
The DNA here is from genome assembly GCA_037783415.1 of Leptasterias polaris. Lineage (NCBI taxonomy): Eukaryota > Metazoa > Echinodermata > Asteroidea > Forcipulatida > Asteriidae > Leptasterias > Leptasterias polaris. Next base: position 927,677 of record JAZGTN010000013.1, on the reverse strand, counting down.
GAGGTCTTCAAAGTCTTTGTTGACTTGGATTCCCTGAGAAGTAAGGATGGACATTTACATATTTGCAGTGCCGCCAAGTATGCCGCTTTATGGCACATGCACAATTTGAATATTAATACAGCAGTCTTTGAGCCCGTATCATTCCTGAACCATCTGAGCTCGATAGGGAGTATGCAGCCTGTGTGACAAAATATACAGTGCAACAACCTGAATCGACCACAAGAACTGCCCTCACAGGCCTCCATTTACTCCTTGGTGAAGAGTAGCAATGGCAGACTTTGGACCACCAGGTGGCAGCAGAAAAATCAGTGAAGTTTCCATTGTTCATGTAGTTCAGAGAATGTGCACATTTCCGGGAAGAATGGATTTTCTTGGCATGACTGCAGCCACCTAGCATCGCTAAAAACCTCCCGTTATAGTTAAGTTTCTTGCTTAAGGACACAAAGGCCATGACCAGGATTCGAACCATCTGATGTCTTTGCCACCAGAACTTGACTTTGATGCACAGTGCAGCCCTAGAATCCCAGTCAGTTGAATGACTGGTATACTTTAGCCATATCATGTGCACAGTCTATGGTTCCTCATTGTGGAGAAAACAGCAATAAACTGTCAAAGTATTTTTTTCAAGAACGTTGAATACATCCACGTTCAGCGAGGTGACAGTGGGTACCAACCGCATCTCTGTCTGTATTAAGGGCAGCATTCAAACGGACGCCATGGAAATTTGGAAATCTTTTGAGATTCAACTTTTTTGACATATTTTTTATTAATTTCTTATCAACGAAGGCACTTCGGCAATCACTTCGCAGGATGCTAGTTACTACCATGACCTTGTTCATAACAAATAGGCTTTTGGATATAAAATGACACACTTTCTTTTTGGGAGTCTTTACCAAAGTATGACCCCAACTTTTAAAGCATCACTTGAGATATTTTTCTTACCGAGAAGTCCAGTTCATCAATCACTGTATTGGAGTTGTCTTTGACAGCCTTCAAGATGGCAAAGCTTCCTGCTGCCTGCATTGGGTTCTTCCCTGTCTGTTAGCAAAAACCAATCAAGTAGGATGTTAAACTGTGTTACATACAGACCTTACTTTGGGGTAAGGTTGGGACATTTAACTGTTTAACCATTAACAAATGTTTCCAAGTTTCGTTGACAGTTAAACGAACAGTAAAAACAAAAAGAGACATTCCTTTTCTTTAAAATGTTGGCCCAAGACACTGTCCAGGGAGAATGATTGACATCCCTTTTGTTGGTGGAATGTTTGTTATCCAATCCCCTACACTTTGTTATACATTTTGCCCCATTGTGGTTTGTGGTTTTTGTGACTGTAAAGACTGGTTTACAGTGTTCTATTTCTAATCCTTGAAAGCAAGGGTCAAAGTAGAATGGACTTGTTGGCATTTCTAAATAGCCTTGTATAAAACAAAAATGTCAAAGGGAAGGCTGGGTGAAAAGAAGTACAGATAATCCAACTGGTAAAACTTAAGAAAAGTACAAAATAGAGATTTCCCTGCTTACCCTCAGAATCTTCAGTGATTCATTGTGGGCTAACCCTTTCCCTAAAAACACTGCACCTTCACCGGATATTCTGTTATTTCTGTTGAATAAAATATTAAAAACTTTTTTTAAAAAACAATTTGTAATATGAACTGTTGAAAGAACAAAGCAAAAGAAATTGAATTTATTTATAAATTGATGTTTAGTATTTTCTTCTCCAGCCAAATGACTACACAAGTTTTCTTATCATTTATATTTAATATCAAATAATAAACCACAAGGGAAACTGACTGGGTATTTAAGTGCACAAAGTTGTTGAGGGCCTCCTGTTTTGTCCCAAGCAGAGTCTTTCTCAAAGGCTAAAGAGAAAGCCTTTGAGAAAGACTCTGCTAGGGTCAAAACGTGAGGCCATTAGGAATATTTTGCATTAATAAGCCTTAGGTCCTTTTGGTTGGTAAGCAATTTGCAACAGCTAATGACATTTTTTTAATTATGCAATTTTTGTCAAAATTAAGATTAAATTTGGGTCAAATGCAAATGAAACGCATAAAAATAAACCATGAGAGTTGTGCTCTATCATCTTAGAATTTACCGATTTACAAAACTGATCCTCAATTTCAACTTTCATAATGTCCAATAAATGCAAGAAGTGTCTCTTGTTACTTACACAATGTCCAATTCTTCCAGTGATCCGTTGAACTTGAGCGCTTCACCAACGGCCTGTGCTCCCTCATTACCAAATCCGTTCCAAGATAGATCCAAAATCTTCAAACCCATGTTGTTCTAAAAGAAAGTTACACAAATAACCATGTAATATAGTTTTTCAATCAGGTACACTGAGTATTTCACAAATGTTACATCGTAATAGACGCTGATTGTGAGATTCAAAATGGGCTCTTGTTTAACTTGCTCACCGATATTATTTGAATTTTTACCCATACACCGATGTGTCTACACGTATGACCTTTACCATTCTAGAGCAGATGTCTTACCACTAGACCCTGGAGCTTGCCCGGTAGCTAGAGGCAGTTTGAATTCTATATTTTGGCCGAGGATACTGCAACGATTTTAATAAATAAATGTCAAATTTGTATTCGGGGATAAAGAATCTTGTGGTTTACCCTTGCACTGATGTGTATAAGCACTGTTTACTCAGTACAGTCTAAAATCCTGATTGCAATTGAACCAAAAATTACTTTCTTACATTAAATGTGAAAAAATTTACTACCAGAACATCAAAATATGATGTTTTTTTTTTTTTTAATGCAGCTTTCTCTGAAGAACTTTGTAAAAGTATCTGTATGTCTTGTGTTTGAATATGTTTACTGTGATAAAATTGTAAGTTCTAATAGATTTTAAATTTGCATTGAAAAAAAGAATATTATTTGGTTTTACTACACTGATGTGTGTAAAGCACTGTATACTCAGTACTTTACTGAGTCCTGTACAGAAAGTACCGAGTAGTCAATGCTTTACACACATCGCTGTAAGGGTAAAACCAAATATATTTTTCTTTATTCTGATGCAAATAAATCCAAAAGTTGTTGTGGTACCTGCTGCTGAAATATAGGATTTGAACTGCCTCTCGCTAGCGGGCAATTTCGGAGGTCTAGTTGGTAAGACATCTGCTCTAAAATGGCAAAGGTCATGGGTTTGAATCCCACACGAGTAATATGCCTGTGGATATGTTCACGGTGTAAGAGTAAAAGACAAATATTAACACAAGTTCTGGACGTTTGCAGTCTGTTGAATTTAAATAGTAACTTGTGACTATTAGCAAGTCACGTGTACCAGACATTTATTACAAATCTAACTCACAAACGGCTAGTTGGGGCCTGGGCCCAATTTCATAGAGCTGCTTTAAAAGCAGAAAATAGTGTTTAAACAAATTTTGCTGAGCAAAAGTAAGCAGGTTACCAGTTACATATGGTACATTTGACATGGTATTTTGGCTGGTAACCTTGTTCTGGTAAGCATGATTTTGTTGTGCCGAGAAATTTGTTGCGCTTAAAAGCAGCTCTGGGCCTTGTTTAAAGATTACTACTTTACCATGACTCCTTTGGCCAGTGACAGAGCTCCCTTCCTCCTAATGTGGTTCCAGCTTAGATTAACCTGTTTGATGGTGATATTCTCCGAGATAGCGGGGCCCAGAATCAGACCGGCTGCCTCGCTGAATTCATTATGGCTAAGATTCAAATACTCGATCTTGTTGTTCGTCTGACATGAAACAAAAAGACGGAAACCCTCACATTTTAGTTGAGCCAAGAGGAAAAACTACCTTCAGGGTGACAATTATGTCATGATTGCTTTGTGGAAAGAGTTGTGCTTCTGAGAGGAACCAGTGGTGAAAAAAACCCTCAAAATCTAGAAGGTACTTTGAACCAAAGTAGGATCATGCAGTGTAATGCTGATTTTTAGGTCAGAATATCAATCAAGATACAATAAAAGTCGACTGTAAACGTTTCAGCTGAATATACATTGTCTACTTGTTAAGAAAGCAGCAACAAATTGTGTTGGTATTTTCATCAAGATTGTTGAATCCATCTATGTTTATTAAGGTGACAGCGAGTACCAACCGCATCTCTGGCCGCAGCATTCACAAAAGGAAATTTGAATCTCCAAGAGTTGTCTTTAGGCGATATTTAGAAATTGAAATGTTGACATACTTTATTTGATTTTGAATCAATGAGGGCATTTCAGACAAAATAATTTTGCAGGATGCTTACTACCATTACCATCTTTACAACAAGTAGCCTTTCAAAAAAATATATCACACAATTTGTTTACTAAAGTACGACCCTACGTTAAATGAAAGGTCAAATAAAGGATTGATAATCAGAAGGAAAAAAAAAAAATATGGAACACCTCATTAGTTGTGGTTTTAACCATAGCACTCGAAGCAGTCAATATTTGTATACTATTCAACTCACCAAAAGTACTTCAGCAAAATACTCGGCACTCTTATCTTCAAAGTTGTTTCCTGACATTTAAAAGAGGACATTTCAAAATAACAGTCAATGACAGCAAGATCTAAAAATAGATATAAGGTACAGTGCACTGATGGACTCAATTTCTGGTGTTGTCAGAGTGTGGGTTTGGGTCTTGTTCAAGACACTTTTGTCCTTGAGCAAGACAGGTGTAGGTCCTGTCTGTTGTGAAATGCATGTAAAATAACCCAGTACACTTACTGCTAACAGGGGGCTTACACGCAGTAGTTTTTTTGCCATGGATGGCTGGCAACAGATTCTGCTGTGCCTTGTAAACCCTTACAAAGTGCTATACAAAATGGGTCTCATAGTTTAAACATATCTCTTCACAAATGTAAAAATACTGAGCCATTTGAGACGCCCATCAGGTGTGATAAAGTGCAATATAAGAACCGCGCATTATTATTATTAACATTAAAGTTTGTATGGAGGGATAACTGTGCGGTTTTGGGTAAAACAATGTCATTATCTTTCAATTAAGTTGTACAATAATTAACAATATTTGCGGTATCACCATGTGTTAAAATTTCTCTTTTGAGTATATGAGGGACTCAACGTTTCGTGCAATATACTCTCCTGACGACGGACAGAGCATAACGTTGAGTCCATCGGTTCCATTGGAACCACATATACTGAAAATAGAGATTTTAACAAATGGTGATACCGCCAATATTCTTACTTTTGCTCCGATCATAATTTCTAAATATTTATCCTGTTGGTTGGTGAAAGTCTTTACCTGTTAACGTGAGATGTGCGACTGTGTTGTTCTGTAGGAGCATTTCACATAGTGCTTTGGCACCAGCATTACCAAGTTTATTCTCAGATAAATCCTAGTGGAAAAGAAAAAGGAAGAAGATAAAGTTTACATCCCTGTTTAATAAAACTATAGTGTATAATATTATTATAATAAATGTTGCTGTTTTTCCTGCCCCATATCTAGTCCTAGTCCTTGGTGAGCATAGGTGACAACCCAGGGCACAAATCCCCTCAACAATTTGGGCGGAAAGTTTGGGCACAGCAGGACGAAAAAGAGAAAGCAAAAAGACATTTTATCTGTGTAAAATTTCAGGCAGATAAACCCATCTGCCCCCCCCCCCCTAACCAAAAAGTCCCCATACACCCCTGTGTAATAGTGAGTTTTGTGGAAGAGCAGTTTTCTACACAAGATTCAAGTTCTTGTTTTTTTAGAGTGTGTCTGGATGTGGACCTTGGCTTGATTTCACAAAGAGCTCTAGTTAATTTTAACTGCAAAGCACTCTTAATTGCCAAGCAAAGTGTGACATCAATACAAATCACTATGGTAACACTGACAACGCATCTTAAGATGAATCTTAGTGTTCTGTGAAATCGGCCCCAGGTCTGTGTTTCCTTTAGCAAGACAATTGCTTTGTCTTTTGGATGGCGCGTAAGCTATGGATCCATCCAGTACATTTTAAATTAGAAGAGATTTGCCCTGTTTTTCTGGAATGGCTGGTAGCAGATTGTGCAGCACTTTGTAAACCCCTAACAAGGCGCTATGTAAGTATGTCATGGCCAAGGAGTAGGTGGTAACGTGCCCCTGGTGACAGTTGATTTGGGTCGGCAGCCCAAGTCAGTTAAGTGTAGCCCTCACCTTGAAGTGGCCGCCTGGCCATGTGATCTTAGGTGATATCTCAGTAAAAAGAAAAGACAAAAAGGAAAACAAAAAAAGAACTGTGTGTCCAAGAGACAACTGATATCAATGAAGAAGACAACTTACCAAGTCTGTAATGTAGCAGTTTTCTTTTAGCATGTCAGCGATAGCAATTCCTCCTTCAGCATCCAACCAGTTATCACTCAGATTCAGCTTGCAGATTGTTGTGTTTGTCTTAACATAAAATAAACCCACACAGTTTAAAAACAGCCCTCCAAATTTACAATGGACCGCAGGCCTGAGGACAGTGATTTTAGCATTAGTATAACTCATCTTTAACCCTTGACTTGAAGTAGCCATCTGGCCTTGTGATGTAAGGCAATTTCTCATAAAATTTTTGATTTTAAAAGAACCATCACTAGTCATAAAGAGGTCATATAATTGAAGAGTTGTAATGTCCCCATGCAATATCTCATTCTATTGCAGTTTAATGTTACATCCTGAGATTAAAAATTGTTAGAGCTGGAATTTGTGGTTACTGTTGGATCACAAACAAATATTATAGATTATTGGTTTTTTTGACAATGACCGGATTAAGTTAGACCTGATGCACAATTCCATCATATTTTGCACAAAACAAAGTCACATAACCTTCAATCTAGAAAATCAGTTTTTCTCATATTTAATTTCTGATAAGTTGAAAATCCAGGAGGCAAAATTATCAAACAAACTTTTGTCATTAGTGATTGGTACATATTTGCACTAGCTGGTTTGATTATTTCTGTCTGGCCATTTTGAATGATGAAACTCTGTAAATATTAACATTTTCAACACAATACATAAGTACATCTGACCCATTCCTAACAAATAATTCCCCGCTGTGTAAACAAACATTATGGATAATGAGGCATTTAAGTAAACAATCCAAATAATAGTCTGGCGATATTCATTCAGACTACATTGTTGTTGTGGTTGCCTTGGTAACCCATAGTGCTTACCACTAGGGAGATGGCGATAGCCTTTGCACCCGCGGGACCCAGACCATGGTGCTTCATGATCAGCTCAGTGTCTGAAATGTGTCGCAGAAAATATGAGACTGGAATGACACCATTGAGTCGACACGCTTCCTTGTAGGTGGATTTCCCGGAAGAATCGTAGTCTTCACGCACATCTGTGTTAAAAAAAAATTCTCCCATTAGCAGCACGATAAAAGACTTGTGAATATTTGAATTGAACACAATTCTCGTAAAATTGGCAAAACGTCTGCTCAGGACTATAAGGTCTTTAGTGCAATTTGTATGGGTTTCATAAAATTGCTTAAATTGCATATTTTGGAGCTTCTGGTAAATGGGATTTATTGATCAAGAAGGGTCTTCAAATTATTTGTCTGGCAAAAAAGAGACATTCTTTTTGTAAGTAAAACATTAATTTGCTGATTTTAATTAAATTTTTTCACATTTTGTAAGCATTCTTTATTTAATGACATTCTGATCAATACGAATATGAAATTGCAATAAACTTATAGCACTGAGCCAACGATAAATAAATCTGATTTTGAAAAAAAGATTTTATCTTGAATTTATTTTTTGGGCAAATTACTCACCAGCCCAAATTTTGTTTTGCTTATAATGCAAGGATAGGCAAAATAAATTCAAGTTTGAAATTTGAACATGGGTGACTCTTTTTAGAGCTTAAACTATTTCAGATTATAAATACTCAGATCTTTCTGTCAAAGCAGGGAATACAAAAGAGATAACTATACGTTAGTAATATTCACTGATACTATTATTATTATTTTATTTGCCATAACAGTACAAAACAAAATACAAGACAATATACCCCGAGATGGGCAAGGGACAACAAAAGCAAATACATACTGTGATCCGTAGATCTGTTGCCCCACATCTGGGGTACACAATGAAATAAATAACATATAATGTAGTACACGCAATAATAAAAGCAGATAATTATACAAAACCAATAATAAATAATAAATAACTAATTTATAAAACGAAAATAAATAAGTAAAATAACAGTAAAAGTAAAGATAAACAAATAAAGAAGTATGTATATAAATAAATAAATAAACTTGTTAATAAATAAAAATGATTTAAATAAAAACGATTAAAAATATTGCACAAGTGAATGGGCTATAGCAGGCTATTAAAAGGGTGGATTAAAAAAAACAAAAAAACACACAAAAAACTAAACTAAACTCCACAGTGGCAGGCCAGCCATGTTAAACAGAGCAAGAAAAGGGACGGCTCCCCGAAGCTGCCGACAGTGGGGGATAAGATAGCAAACCCCAAACAAGTCCCAACACTAGAGCCACACTCCCCTCCCCGGAGAATTATACATGTATAAATAAATAAAAATGAGAACAAATAAAATAGTACAAAATTTACAAGTAAGAAAGAGTAACACAAAAATACGGACAGAAAGCCCTGCCCACACTGAAGAAAAATAATAAAAACTATTCAAGTTGATTCATGAGATTGGCAGACGGAATATCTAAGTGATTTGAGGAAGCTGTGGAAGGGCAATAGCAGTAGGGAATTACGAATGTTTTCTGGTAAACTAGACCAAAGTCTGGGGAAAAGATGAGGAGCAGACCTCAGTTAATACTATCTAACTAGTACTACAAAGGTTGTTATAAATTTGTGGAAAAATATTGTCCAATGGAAAATTATTTGTTATGTGGTTTTGGGGTGGTGGTGCTTTGGTCTAAGTCGAACTTTTCCTAAAGTTTTTTTATAGTTTTCCTTAGTTTTGTCACATGGTTAATTGTCTGTCCCCTCAGACCATTTCTCCACTTGGAAAAGGTCCCTCTCCCTGTTTGAGTTGCATTAGAAATAGTTACTTCTGTTATGTTAAACATTTACCTCTTTGTCATGAGTACCAACTGACAATAAGAAAGGTAAACATCTACACTACACAACATCCACATTATTCGGAAGAATGTATCTTTCATCTTGGATGTTAGATTAAAAACAAGAGATCGAGAGACATTTCATAGAGCTAAACGAGAAAAATGTATAAGGCAGCAAAAAGAAAGAAAACAAATAAAATAAATGCTACAAATGCAACTACAAATAAGCACAAAAAACAGTAGCAATGTTCATGCATACAATCAATGTACATTGTATAAAAAAGAAAAAAAAGAAATAAGAAAAAAAAAAAAAAAAAAAGCAAAAACACCACAAAAAAACTCTTGTTATTAGAGTTCTTTGTAATGTTAACTACCTACGTGTAGTGTTAGTACAGTGAGATTCATTGCACAACTAATGCTAAATGATGTGATATTAGATGCAGGTATGTGTGTTAACAAAATAATAATAATATAATAATAATAGTCATTTGTAACGCGCCAAATCAATCTAAAAGATGTTCAAGGCGCAAAGAAGCAGAGACAATGTAAACAAAAAATGAAAGTAGGCCTACATAAATAACCAATGAATAGAAAGCAAAATAACAGTTTGAGAAAACAAACAATAATTAACAATGGAAAGCAACAAACTATGAATTTAAGAAATACATCTTGAAAAGGTGAGTTTTGAGAGTTACTTTGAATTTATGTACATCAGAAATATTGCGAATATCTTGAGGAAGTTTGTTCCAGAGAGAAGATCCAGTATGTGCGAATGAACGATCCCCCCATAAAGTGCGAGTTTTAGGAACAAGTGAAAATGAATTGGAGGACCGAAGATTCCTAGAGGGATGATATTGAATGAACAGATTGGTATTGTATTCAGGAGCTGAACCTTGCAGGCAATGAAAAACAAGCAAAAGTAACTTAAATACAATTCTAGAGGGCATAGGGAGCCAATGGAGAGATTGTAATACTGGAGTGATATGACTTCTACGATTAGACAATGTAACAATCCGGGCAGCTGTAATGATGAATTAGAATGAAATTAACGCCAGCAGGGAAAAATAACTTCATGACCCATTTTATAAAAGTTTGAGGAAAGAGATCAATTGAAAAGGAATGAAAGTTGTATCATTTCCTCAACTCAAATCTTCAATCTTTCAGGGAACGATTTCGTCCAGCAATCTTACATAGTGTAACACTTAAAATGTGTGTCACTAAAAGTATTGTAGGTTGGCCGACAAAGCATATAAATAAAACTCAAGTGTAGATTCAGCTCCTCTTTGGGCCATAGATACAGGGTTTATTATATTATCACTGTATGGCTTTACAAAGAGTACCACTCAAAAGTAGCAGGAAAGGAAGAAAACACTGGATTGGGCCACAGTGCGAGATTTGGCACTGGGCTAACCAGGAGGGTCTGTCTTTAAGTACAGAATAGAGACACGGGCCATAAGGGCATTTTATAATAAAGTTGTGGGAACAGACTAATAGGTGGGCATTATAAGGTCATAAATTTGTCAAGTCCCAGACAGCCAGTCTGGACACCATGGTGTCTGGGTGAGCTTTGGATTAATTAGGGTGCTTGTGAGATTGGGGGAAGTGCCTGGGGTAAAACCATATTACCAGCTTACAATAGCAAAGTATTTAGACTGACCTTGTTCTGTGTACACTGAATACTAACAATGAGTAGCAACTCCTGATTTTTGAGTAGCAACTGACACATTTTGTGTAGCATTTAGCTCTGCTAAACAAGGGAAATCGTTCACTGTCTTTTTCACACGGTTTCTTAAAAAGTCAGGGACATTTTTCAATGATCGTTTCACAGGTTTTCTATTTCTTGAAACAATGGTTTTTACTCTTTCAATCATCGATACCATACTGCTGTGTTAACAAAACAACTATTTTGAAACTTCATACAGGTAGGTCGAACGTCTCGAATGACACTGGCATTGATTTCACTAGTGTTAATTGCACACATTTGACAATCAAGGGCTTTGTTCTTACTTCGTCTCAGTGCCAGGATGGTTTCTGAAGGGAGAAAAATTGGCAGGAAACGTGCATGCGAGCAAACAAAAAAGTAGACAAATGATTTGGTTTTACCATGGAGGAATGGATATACACCGTGCTCAAAGACAAAGCAAATTTAAAAAAAAGTTATGAAGACATTTATAGTTGGGTAAATTCTTCAAGTTGAGCACATTTACTTTTAACCTTAAAATCTGGTTTTTTTTAGTGACAAACCAAAAGTTCACAGAAATTTGAAAATACCAAAATCAATATTAAAGAAACATTTCAAAACTGTCAAAGTTTGTTATTATTTAAAAAAAATGCATACATATATTTTTATTTGTGCATCAGCATGTATGTGTTATAAAATACAAATGTCGGACTCAAAAATGTATAATTTAAAAACAAAAAATGATGAAAATGAAATGCACAATTTTTTAAAGACATTTTTGGGAAACTTTTTCCTAAAATGACAAACAATAATATGAAGGATGGATATGAAGATTTGTAAAATAATAATTGATGAAATGAAGATTTTTCATAAAAAAAGAGTGGACCAACTAGAATTATGAATCAATTTGAAACAGGTTAAAACCAATATTATTTGTTTAAGAATTCATAAACTTCCATGATGAAAATTAAAAAAAAATCTTTGCATGGCGGCCGGGTCTCTCCAAACTATTGCATACAACTGATAACTTTAAGGCATGGGAGAGTGAGTTAAAAACAAATATTTTTTACAAGTAACGCTAAAATAAGGAGAAATAATAGAATAATTAATAATATGTACATCAAAAACTGAAACATACGTCACGTGGACAGAAAGGATTGGCTCGTAAAGCAACACTGGTTTTTTTTCCACTTACATTCTCAGATTTCAATAATGGTATCAATCCAATTTTGACACACTCCGCTGGTTATTTAGGTAATTAGACGTTAAAATAAGTTTAGCATACATTTACATCACACAGGGTTAAGTGTCATTGATGACGAAAATGTCTGAAACAGGATCCAAATTTTGGGAGGTTTGTTAAAACGAAGGCATTTCCACCTTTTGGTAATCCCTGGGGTTTAAATTTCACAGAGCTTTTTGGGAACATTAGATCAAAGAGCAGGATTTCTTTGTATGTGGAGCTGATCTTTTTCAGCACGCCGACTTAAGAAGTCTGAAATCTGATAAAAGTCTGAAATTTCTCATCACTCATGGTCACAAAATGTCCATCCATGTAGCATACGTTACATTTTGAATAAAGCCCTATAATTTCTTCAATAATCAGAGAAATGTCCCAGCTTTGGGTTGTGCGTATCCATAATTTCTTTACGGATAAAAAGAAATATTATGTGAGTGAGTCAATAATATTTGTAAAACTTTAAAACCACTGATACAATTATATCTGTCTCTGTGACACACGTTACATTGTTAAAGATTATCTCCATCAATTTCTTGAACATTCATAGCATTAATTGTCTTAATTTTTGTCAAGTGCGATCCCTAAAAACGGCTTAAAATTGAACAGACACAGTTTAAAAAGCTTCATTTGCCTTCTGTCATCACCGTACGGTAAAACCCCCCAAAAGTTTCCCAAATGTATGCATTGGTGTGGAGAGACCCTGGTCATGCTGGTGCATTTGCACACAGAAGAAAGTGGTCAATTGCTACACACAGTAAGTCTAAGTTGCTTGCTTTATTTCATGGTGTACGTGTATGAACATGTGTTTGTGCTGTGGACCCCCAAAACATGCTTTTGTAAAGATTTCTTCACTTTATCTCTGCTCACAGTTAAAAGCAGTTTTTTCAGGGAAAAAACCTTAAAGGTGCTGTTCTGTCACTATTTTTTGTTTTGCTTATTGGTCAGTGCAAACAGAGAAATGTGAAGCCTTTGGTTTATGACTCAGCACTGCAAAGCTAGTCTGCTGACATTACAGACAACCCTGGCATGGTTTCAGCTGGGGGTGTCCAGGCAGTGATATTTTTCCCCTATTCAGCTGTGGCAGAACCAACAGGTGGTGCTGTTTGCGAGGGATTTTGTCATGAAAAAGATATGAATAATGCATGTTTTAATAATGCATGTTGTGTACTGTCAGGTCTATTTTCACTTAGACGAGCACCTGATCAGCCACTAACTGTACACGCGACAAAAAGATCGCCTGTCATAATCACTGACCTTGCGATGCCAACAGCCCTCAACAGCTAAACTTGCATTACATGTATCTTTATCATGACGAAATCCCTCTCAAACAGCGCCCCCTGTTGGTTCTGCTGCAAAAGGTTAATTGGGCAATTCCAGTAGAAAACAAAGTACACAAAATGTCTTTTTTGTAGGAGTTTAGATAAAAACTTTGCAAAAAACCTACAAATTGTTTAACATGCACGTTTCGGAACCACAACTTAGCTTTGACCTTAACTAAGCAACACTAAAACTACCGGACTGCTTATGGTCCAATGTAAAATTTGAGCCCTGGCTCAGAACTGTGAAAAGGGCTTATGTCACTTTTCAAACACAAACAATTCATCTACAGCTTTTCCCCAATCCCTAAATCTAGAGCATGACTACTGGATGATCCAATGACAAATGCAGGAAAATCTTCATCATTATTACACTTACAGCAGATTAGAACTTTATAGCAGGATTAACTGGTCCTCACCTCTCACTGAAAGAATCTAACTGTTGCTTTAGGTATTTACTTTCAGGCAGCACTCAAATCTCTTGTTAGTATGCAAATCTGAATTGATTTTTCGATGTGGATAATGAATGTTTGCATCTAGTGGCTGAGATGTTGTGTCTGAATGAAGATGGAGAATCATGGAGATCTCTTAAGAAGATTATACTCTATACAACTGTAGTTCCTGCTGGCATTTTCTCAAGGAACTTTCTTTCTTCTAGATGCTGATGGGAAACTATGTGTACAAAATGAAAGATTTAACTTTGCGATCTGCTATAGTGGCCTTCAGGATCTTTCATGCAAAATTGTAAATTTTCCTACAATACCTTGAACCTATTTATTTTCTCAAAGGCAACAGTATGAGGCATGGCGATTGGGCAATTCCAGTAGAAAACAAAGTACACAAAATGTCTTTTTTGTAGGAGTTTAGATAAAAACTTTGCAAAAAACCTACAAATTGTTTAACATGCACGTTTCGGAACCACAACTTAGCTTTGACCTTAACTAAGCCCTGTACCCATAGTGAACTTTTTCAAAATAACTGATTGAATCAAAGCCATGGTTTGGGAAAGGGTAATTTTATAGTGTACCTTTGGTCAATGTCACATGCCTAACTTAAAGATACCGAACAAGCGCTCTGAAGCAATTCTGATAAGAAATGCAGGACTTGAATTTTTACATCTGACAACAGTGATTTTAGCATTGGGCAAGTAAACTCATGACCTTACATTATACCCATAAAGATTTGAGATAAAATTTCAAATAAAAACAGTAAACATGCATGCTAAACTGTGTCAGGAATTTTTTTCTCATTTTGATTCTGGTCCCGTAAAAAAATCAGTCCTGTAAAATGTTGAGCTATAAGCCCTGTGGTCTTGTGGATTTCCCCAAAAAATTCAAGCCCTGAAATGAATGAGATGATGTAAAAAATAAAAACTGTTCCGAGTGATTCACCTTCAACCTCTAGGTCCGTCTCAAACCCATTGCTCTCACTGCAAGTAGACTCCGAAGCTGCACTGTTATTTCGGGCAACCTCGTTATCCTCTACTCCAGATAACCTGCTGTCCGGTCTGATTGCCAATAGACCCCTTCTTGTTACGGTCTGTAAGGGAAACAATTGATAGCCGTTAAAGGAAAAATATACTGTCATTATAATTAGTTTTGTAAAAAAAAGTTCATGGCCTGATGTTACCTTCAAGAAACACCCTGCTAGGGTCGAAACATCAGGGCCCAAGTTCATAAAGCCTGTATGCACAAAAATTTGCTAAGCAAAGACAAATCTTGCTTAGCACAATTAGGTCACCAGCCAACATTTCATTAAGTTTACACTGTTGCGACTGGTAGCCCCACTGATTTTTTGCTTAGCAAAGAAATTTGCCAAGCCTTATTTTTTGCTAAACAGCTTTATGAAATTGGGCCCAGGCCATTAACTTTTTTTTGCATTTGTACCGTCGGTCATTTTGGTTGGTAAGCAGTTTTTGCGACAGCTAATTCTATTTTCTATTAATTCATTTTACCACATTCATAGGATGAATGCCAACAACAAACAAACAAACAAACAAACAACCCAATAAACACACTTATACTACTATAGTAGTATATTTCAACCATCGCCCTTCAAGATTCAAGTAACCTGGTAAATAAACTACGTTACAGGCCTGGAATAATTTTGTCTTTGAAGGGGCAAGGGCGTTTATATTTTGCAAAATCTTTAAATATTTTGAAAATGGGCACCACAGTCAAACCAATGTAGGCCCATGTGAACTTCTTAGCCAGTCATTATTGTAAACTGAACTTGTTAAAGTCCAATTATTATCCTATCATAATCATTGCAGCTGTTTACGTAATGACTATTTGAATGAGCTCAATACTGTTTAATCCTTTATTTTTTATCTCACATGCTGAAGATAAACCAACCCTTATCCCCAGCCCAAAAGCGTTCGGGTGAGGTTTTATCCCATGCAATGAAACACCTCCTGCAATGGCAAAAACTAATTCTACCTCACACTTTATGTTCAACATGCAACACCCAGTGTCTTGGGAGCTGGCCTGTTGGGTTGGGTCGTAGTAGGTTGCTCCCCGGTGGCAGGGTGTATTTTGGGTAATTACTCCACAAATTAATGACCATAAAAACTTATTGAGCTGTTGATATTAAACAAAATTGTTAGAAACGACCCCGTTTGAAGTAATGTAGTTTTTATAGAAAGAGGTGATTTTCACCCATATATTTGCATCTAATGAAGTGGTTGTTAATACAAAAGCTCATGCAGTTTTTATGTAATTAGTTCTTTATAAGTGCTACCACTATCTTCCTTGTTGAACAAATTTTTAGAAGCTGTAGGCTACAGAGCAATTTCTGCTGAAGCCAACAAACTAAATATTTGCGATGACAACACTTGATGGCATTTACATTACAGCATGTGTACAAACAGTGGGAGTAAACAGTCTGGACTTCTGTACAATACTTCAACCTACAGATAGTATTGTAGTTCCTAAACACTGTATACCAGCCTAATCACTGAACAAACACTGTACTAAGTAGGTGGTTACTGTGACACTGCAACACCAGACCAACAATTTTCAGTTTAATTAAAAACATTTAACGACAAAGAAATTCCTCATAAATTATCCTTACTTGTGGAATTGGGTGTAAGAACATCCTTGAACAAAATACCAGTTGTTTTCAAATAACGCTGATTTACCAATTTATGGAAAAAAGTTAACAGTTGACTCAAATTAATTGCCATAGGCTCCTTTATAAATAATAATATTACGAACAGTTCACTGTCTTGAATGTTACAAAAAAGTAATAAATAGGCCAACCTGGAAGAGTTTACTCACTGTGATGTAATGGGGGTGTATTGGGATATAATAAAGACTGGCTTTGTGAACTAGCGAATAAATGGCCCCGAAACAAGCTTTGTTGAGTGAGTGTTCTGTTTACTGTACATGCAAACTGTGCTTGTAGTGCCGGGCACTATCAAGTCAACTGTTTTCTTTTGTTCGAAATATTTTTGGTTTTTGGCAAGGATGGTGCCAAGTGCCTGCACATACCACACAAACACATGAAAGCGCAGACAACAAATCAAATTAAGGTAGTTGGTACGTATGCAAGAAACCAACATTACATGCAAAGCATACAACTGAACACCAACCACAGTACTCTACAAATGGGGATGTTAATTTTCAAATCTCATTAGTCTGTTCGTGGTCTGTTCTTGCAAATTATGCAAAAATTTAACTGCCTAAAGAATGACCCTTGCACATAGGTTGAACAATTCTACAAATATATATCTGTGAAAGAAAATTATGATATTTTGTTTACCATTTTCCGTTAAAGGTACTAATTGCAATAACAGTGTGAGGAGTTGGTCTTCACTGCGTGGTTATAACCTAAGTTGGTGGCTGGCCGCTGTTACTGGACCTTGGCTCAATCAAAGTGGCCAGCCACCAACCCGATCATTACAACGGCCGCAGGTAGGGCTCATAGCGCTCTGCAGTACTATAGTACTGCTAAAAATATAAAAATACCCAGATCTCGCATAATGCGCAAGTAAATATGTCCAGGTTTTATGTTACCCGCGTGCATAATTGACTGTACAATACGGAAACAGGTCAACTCGTACGCACGCAAACTCGTACGCAACGGCGCAAACTCGTACGCAACGGCGCAAACTCGTACGCCTGCCGACCCGTACGCCAATTGGTCAACTCGTGCGCCCACCAACTCGTACACACACAAACTCGTACGCAGGTGTATTTCTACGTGTTTATATACGAACAGACAGCGGGAATTATTAATTCGAAATTAATTTGTAATAATTATTAAAAAATTGTTTCAAAGGAAGGGCGTTATAAAATGAAAGAGTGAAAATGTAATTTAAAGTAAAATATAAAGTAAAATTTAATTAAATGGAAGAGAATCCGTGCGCTTTATTTGAGATCAAAAATAAAATTAGAAAGTCAGCCTTCTTTTGAAGATGCCTTCTCAATAGAGATGACGAGTGGCCCAAACTGTTTTGTTGTCTGGCAGCTTCAAATTCACTTCAGGAAAAACCACAGTTTCTGTTACATTTTAACATAGAGTAGGCTAAACATTTCCTAACGGGAAAAACTCCCAAAAATCTTTCAGATTTATAAATTTATTTACTATTAAAACTTAGGTCCTAACTGCCGTCCGATTTCAACATCTATTAAATATCATAACGGCCATTCTTTTCAAACAAGTTTACATTTTAACTGAGGAGGGTTTCCATAAAACATAGAAATATCAGAAAGGCCCGAAACCTTTTCCCTATGTGAACACGAAGACCTAGTGAATTACACAATAATTGCGTACGAGTTGGTGGGTGTCGAGTTGGTGTGCATACGAGTTTGGGTGCGTACGAGTTTGTGTGCGTACGAGTTTGTGTGTGTACGAGTTGGTGTGTACGAGTTTGCATGCGTACGAACTGACCTGTATTCGTACAATACTAGTGTAGTTTGGTGCATCAATGATGCAGTGAAGTGATACATGAAAGTGGTTTCAAGGTTCATCTGACAGTCGGGTATTTTGAGCAAAAGTTACGTCATTTAATGCGGGATGCTATTTATTATCGCTATTAGTTTGCATAAAATCTGAACATCACATCCTAACGTTAAATATCAATTCAACTTAAAAATACTACAAACACCCAAAATAAAAACAAAAACTACAAGTATTTGAGTATTTTTCTCAATGAAATTTGTCATGGATAAAATCTAATTTTGGGGCACAAATAATAACTTTAGTCTTTACTACATTTGTTTAGTTGTCTTAGCATTGACACACATACACAGTGACTATGATTGAAATGTTTTACTGCAGACTGGAACATAGAAGAAGCACACTATTAAAAACAGTAAATAAAATAAAATACTAACAATACATAACAAAAACAACCAGCATCATTAATTTTTACTACAAAACTACAACCCAATACAAATGTTGTCTTGTCATAAGGGCCTTTATTTTTAGTTGGAGCGATAATTTGGGAACAATTTGTGGCCCACAATTAATTTTAAAAAATTTAGTGGTCATGTATGATTTTGAAATTAAAAAAATCAATACGCATTTTATGTCACAAAAGACTAGTATCCTCCCCGTCCGGTTTTCGATGTAGTATGCCTTTTTCTTTGAATTGAAAACAAATAAAAATATTCCATAATCAACTGATGCCCTAATTACCTTCCTTTGTTTATAAGAAATATGCAAACATATATTAAAACGTGATGGACATTGAAACTTTCACACTACGCACCGATCTTCGATGACTTCAATAGCGTCCCATTTGTTTTGAGTTTGACCTGTTTTCAATGCAAACAAGAAAGTATGGTGTCCGGGTGAAGCCCTACATGGAAGAAACATCTGCAGTGACTACAAGTGTTCTGTGAGACTTAGTGTATGACTCTATAGCCAGCAGTTTTCTTCATTTTATTCAACATATTTTTTATCTAGTTCTAAAAATAACCATGGTATTTTTCAAAAACTTAAAAAAAAAAAAAAAAAAAAAAAAAAAATGTAAATAATTTTTGGCTTTGAAATCTTATTTTTATTTAGTTTTGTGTCTTTTTATGTTTCTTAACATTTAAAATAAAGCATATAAATAAACAGTGATAATCGAATCACAAAGCTGATGTTTAAATTTTAATATTAATAACAAAAATGATAGAGTGTTACAAAAAAAAAATTATCCAGACTATTAGAAAATGATATAAGGCACGTGGCTTCTTTAAGCCTCTGTATTTTTTTTCCCAGAATGCTCAGCAGAATGTTCAGTCACATGATTTGATCATCGTGAATTGTGAATTGAAAAAGTGTTTGATGAAACTTTTTCGGTGGGGAATTTTTTTTTTATGGCCCCGACAGTATGACATATTTTTGTACCTTGCAGAAATGCCTAAATACCACAACTTTTTGCATTTACAAGTGCAACTAACCAGTGGAGCCTTACATGTTTCTAAGTTTTGGTCAAATGAGAGGAGACTCTTTGCTTGGCAAGTCAAACCACAAAAATTGTATCTAGGGACTGTTTACATCGATCGCGCACAGAGAGGTAAAAGATTTGCCTCGATTTCAGGGACGCCCTGAATACAGGGCGTCCTACGATATGCCTTTTTCTTTGAATTGAAAAAAAATATAAATATTCCATAATCAACTGATGCCCTAATTACCTTCCTTTGTTTATAAGAAATATGCAAACATATATTAAAACGTGATGGACATTGAAACTTTCACACCACGCACCGATCTTCGATGACTTCAATAGCGTCCCATTTGTTTTGAGTTTGACCTGTTTTCGATGCAAACAAGAAAGTATGGTGTCCGGGTGAAGCCCTACGTGGAAGAAACATCTGCAGTGACTACAAGTGTTCTGTGAGACTTAGTGTATGACTCTATAGCCAGCAGTTTTCTTCATTTTATTCAACATACATATTTTTTATTTAGTTTTAAAAATAACCATGGTATTTTTCAAAAACTTAAAAAAAAAACTAAAAATGTAAATAATTCTTGGCTTTGAAATCTTATTTTTATTTAGTTTTGTGTCTTTTTATGTTTCTTAACATTTATAATAAAGCATATAAATAAACAGTGATAATCGAATCACAAAGCTGATGTTTAAATTTTAATATTAATAACAAAAATGATCATAGAGTGTTACAAAAAAAAATTATCCAGACTATTAGAAAATGATATAAGGCACGTGGCTTCTTTAAGCCTCTGTATTTTTCCCCCAAGAATGCTCAGCAGAATGTTCAGTCACATGATTTGATCATCGTGAATTGTGAATTGAAAAAGTGTTTGATGAAACCATGGAGGAACTTTTTCGGTGGGAATTTTTTTGTTTATGGCCCCGACAGTATGACATATTTTTGTACCTTGCAGAAATGCCTAAAATACGACAACTTTTTGCATAACAAGTGCAACTAACCAGTGGAGCCTTACATGTTTCTAAGTTTTGGTCAAAGGAGAGGAGACTCTTTGCTTGGCAAGTCAAACCACAAAAATTGTATCTAGGGACTGTTTACATCGCGCGCAGAGAGGTAAAAGATTTGCCTCGATTTCAGGGACGCCCTGAATACAGGGCGTCCTACGATACTTCAACAATTTAAGACATGAAACCTACACTACAGCTTGCCAGCAATAATCGTCCAAAAAGCTTGGGGAAATAATCTGGACAAATTTATAGACACCACATCAGTGTCCTGATAAAAAAAGCGATAGTGACACTGACAGTTGCAAGAACAACAGACTTTACCTTCCTGTCGTCCCCAATACTGCCACGGCTCTTGGCCCGGCTGGGTGCCCTGCTGCCCGCCGGTGTCTGGTTGGCGTTCTCGTCCACTCCCAACTCACTCATGGCCTCGTCGTCATTTTGCTCATCTGGCTCATTTTCGTTCGACATTTTTAATGTTTAAATTCTGGACCAGTTTTTAAGAAATGCCATGCAGTAACCGCCACTGAGCTAATCTAAAAAAACAGCGAAAGCATGCGCTAGTTTGCATTGTAGTGTGCATTCATAATCACACTACAAACACGTCCCAGGACCTCGAATAATGAATGGCAAAATGGCGCATTGTGTACGTGAGTTGCTAAGGGGCCGTCGTGTGTGTAGCGCATTGATTGATTGATTGATCCAGAAAGTTGTGGACTTTGCAACTACTGAGCCCACGACGGCGGTGCAGTGAAAGTTGGTTGATGTTAAAGGGGAAAACTGCTCCCTGGTGAAGTCGAATATTTTCAGAAATTTTAAATTTATTGAAATTTCTAAATTCTACTGCCCAGGCTGGAATAATATTCCTGCTTGTCAGAGTTTGTTTGTTGGGAGCCATAATTAGCTAAAATACTGTCTTTAAAAAAAAAGGTGTCTAATAATATACTGCCTAGTGTGAGAAAATGCCTTCCATTTTGTTGTTAATTAGCAAAAAAACAAACAAGTATGAATATAATTATATCCCTGACAAACCCTAAATCATTATTCTGGAGCAGCCCCCAATAGTTGCCAGAATGCTCGGTTCATAGAAAAGTAGAGAAATAGGAAATAGACAAAATCTTTTAGAAACCAATGTTGTATCACACCTTTATTTTCCCAAGTGCCCGGACTCAAGGTAAACTACTGACACATTCCAATGTTTTTGGAAATTTATTCAATTTTATTGGTATAAGAGTTCTTGAACTTGACAGTGTAGTCTTTTTGTGACCATAACATGTTTAAGAATGGATATATATAGCACTGGTATCCACCAGTTTTGGCGTTTATTTGAACATTAATACCTGTCACTGGGCCATTTATTTCATTCCACCATCTCAACTGCCAGAGGAGTATACAGCCTGCGCTGCCAAGTAATTAGTACATCAGGCTCAATCAGTCCCAAGAACCATCTCTGCCCTCACAGGCACCCCTGGGTGCAGAGAGCACTGATAGTTAAGTTTCTTGCTCAAGGCCACAATGTCATGACTGGGATTTGAACCCACACTGCGATGACTCAGCAAATAGGGCCCAATTTCATAGAATGGCTTAAGAACAAAAAGTAGCTTAAGCAAAACAAAATTAAGCTTAACAAAATTAAGCTTACCAGAATAAGTTTACCAGTCGAATGTTCCATCTGTGACTGGTACCCTGCGCATTTTTACAATAGCAGAAAACTGAGACTTAAAGCTGGTGCACTAGACTGCTCGGCCATGACACGCTTTTTTAAGGAATATTAATCTCATCAAAGCTGTTCAGAATCCGATTGGTTGTAAAGCCTAGAAAGTCATGTGATTTACAATGGCTTATCAACCAATGTTAGAGAGTTAATTTGGTATATCCTGTCTATGTATTACTGAGTAATTTGCCTATTTTTCATATCGCCAATCATTTCCAATATAACTAGTTAAACATTTTAATGTTTTGGTTTTTTAGTATCACACTCTATGCTCATGGTGGTTTTTCCTTTAAAAGTTTTGAAGGCTTTAAAATATTACACTTAAAACAAATTCTATTAAAGATAAATTAAGACAAATTAACATATTTGGAAAAATTACCTTTCTGTTGTAATTAAAGAAATTCCAACTAAGTTCATTTAGTATCCTCATTGGAGGACAAGAAATCCAATCTGAGGTTAAACTATACCCACATTGGAATACTTCAATAAAGAATTGGGTTTTGAGAAAAAGTTATGACGTTTTGTTCCATGTTCTATCGCTGAAGCAGAAGGAATATTATACTTATGCATGCATAATTCACATACAGGCAAACCAATGTATACACGTGCACACAACAAAAATATAGCAAAATTTCAATGCCGGTATATTTGACAAAACTCCCACGCCCATATAAAGGGGCTATGGGCACAGTAATAGGGGCTCACAAGGGGACCTGTACCCAGTCTGAACCCTAAACATACTGGACACCCAACCAGGGGGAAATGGTACCCACTAACGGAGTAGACCCCATTCCCAGTGAAAAAGAACAAACCTACAGACACCCACCTACAGGGGTGATGGGCCAAGACTTACGCCACAAAATCAACCCCTTGAGGTTATGGGTGCACACAGGATCCCCACGTATAGCCCCCCCCCCCCCCCCCCCCATGTTAGGTGTAATGCATACCCATCAAGAGCTAGCATAGGAAACAAGAACAATTCAACCCCAAAATATCTCAATGGGTATAATCCATACCCATCAAGGGCACTCGTAAGAACCCATACAATACAGAATATCCCACTGGGTGTAATGAGTACCCATCAAGAGCTAGCATAGGAAACAAGAACAATTCAACCCCCAAAATATCTCAATGGGTATAATCCATACCCATCAAGGGCACTCATAAGAACCCATACAATACAGAATATCCCACTGGGTGTAATGAGTACCCATCAAGAGCTAGCATAAAGAAACAATATCATCACAAGATGTGTGTTTTCCGTACCCATCAAGGGGCTCTCATATAAGAACCAATGCAATAAAAAGAACCCAAACTCCCAGAATATCCCATCAAGAGTTAGCATAAAAAACAATATCATCACAAGACCCAAACCTCCCAAAATATTCCATTGGCTTTAATTCATACCCATCAAGGACTCTCATAAGAACCCATACAATACAGAGAGCCCAAACCCCCAGAATATCCCATTGGATGTAATGAGTGCCCATCAAGGACTCTCATCTAAGAACTCTTACAACAAAAGACAAACTACAAAGGTATTGCATTGGGTGTAACACGTGCCCTTTAAGGGTTCTCACACCCCCAGAACATACTGGGTTTAAGCAAGTTTTTGTGTAGCTTTCCTCTCACCTTACATCCTATTATTTTGTTTCCAACTTTTAAAGACTTCAGCTCATAAACGCATTTTTCTGAAGAGCAAATCAAGAAGCAAATTTACCAAAAAATTGTCCAATAAATGTTTTGCTTTTTTTTAGTATTCTGCCAAATACAGCAACAAAGTATTGAAATACACACAAAGAAACAGAAGTCCACAATCGATTCCCACATATAGTGGACAATTCCCCACAATCTGACTCAATGATTTACTGAGTTATCTATTAGCTTCATTATGTACATACATAATGTCTTCACATTATGATACCGAAGTTTCCTTTTTATTCCCCATCCCGTTAAGTGAACTTTAAAATTCTGCCCGGAGCTCCTCAGCGCATGACAGTGTCATCTGCTTCAAAGTGTTGTTCAGGTTGATTGGCGACTTTACGCAGTCTCTTCATGCAGTCATTCAGGTTAGCGGATGGTACGGAGTCCAGGTTCTTCAATATCGTCTGTGGAAAAATATAAAAAAATAAAAAGTGTTATATGTTTCTTGTAATGAAACCAAGGATGCCTCAAAAGTGAACTTAATCACTGTAGAGGAAATCTTTAAACAAGGATGCTTGCTACATGAAACAGAAACACAGGGTTAACCCCTACTCTTCCATGAAAGTTATCTGTTTTTGCTTTGCATTTATGGCTTCCCACAGTTTTCCAACCTCGATTGGCAAAAAACTCGGGCTGTGATGTTGCAATAGAAAGGTCTTTAAATGTTCCTGGGGTCATTACCTGTACATGCGAGTCATTCTCACGTAGTCTCAGCAGCGCCACCAATGCTATCTCACTGTCAGCTTGCACTGCAGTGTTTTTGTCTTTGGTATTGCTAACAAGGACGATAACGAGTGGTTTGATGACTGCCATGCCGAGTGGATGCTCGGTTGCCTTGGCGATCAGTGTTATCATCTGGGCTGCCGTCATTTTGATGTCGTTCGCTGAATGGTTGAGATTCTGAAACAAGAAATGACGGACTAATTGAAATCTGTGCTAAGTCATGCATCGTTGCGTCAGTACAATTTGAAAATTTGAATTTGAAAGTGCCAAACTCTGTATCGCGCTTTAATATCCCGGATGTACACACAATACATGTACACGCCGAGAGGATTTGCTTTGAGCGTCTCTCAAGTCACAGGTAACATGGTCTATAAGCAACCCTTAAGAAACAATAAAAACACTCAGCCTTTAGCCTCAGTGCAGGAGGCAGATGTGCTGTATTTTTCTGTACTCCACAAAAGCATATGGGATAACTAATAAAAGCTCTAAGGTAGCTGCCTAGATGAACATCAGTGTTTCAAAACAGCCTTGGAGATGCATCTCTTTAATGAGAATTCCATGTAATTTCAATAAGAATTTTGGATTACTGTTCAATCTGCTGCTGTTTTTATGCAGCAGCCCCTTTTCAACTTTTCTTGCTTTTGCACCATTGGAAGACATCCAGGGTGGAACTTTATTATTGGAGCAAGCGCCATGAGCGCTTTTGTGGATGCTGGCGCTAAAGAAGACATCATTATTATTTTAGCCTTCGAGAAAGACTCTGCTAGGGTCTAAACATCAGGCCACTGACTAATTTTTGCATATATACCACAGGTCCTTTTGGTTGGTAGGCAGTTTGCAACAGCTAATTTTGTTGTTGTATTTTGTGTATGTACGCACCTTCACCAAGATGGTGATGACATTAGCAGGGAGTTCCTCTCCAGTGGTGACGAGATGCTGACCAAAGAACCCCACAGCCCTCAAACCACTCACACATACAGGTATCTGACAATCAAACATCAAACAGTCATATAACAAAATATAAATCAAGCTTAAATTGCATAATTGATCGCTGGAATAAAGTGATTGTTTTCAACTTGAAGACTACCGATGAACTACACCAAATTACCTGACAAGAAATATTTGAATACCTTCCGACTGGAAACCCACCCCCCCCCCTGAAAACAGATATTGACAAAATATGGACTCTGCTGTCAAAGGTCTTGATAGCATAGTTGGTAGAGCACCAGCACATAAATCCAGAGGCCGCAGGCTCAAAATCTCGTACTAGTAATTTTTCTCTGTTCACTCAAAATTGAAAAAAAGTTATGTCTGAAATACTACAGTTTGAGAGAAAAAATAATACTCAGTTTTTAATTGTATTTGCCAAATATTTTAAAATGAACAAGCACTAATTCCTATAAAGAAATGTGACCGCCAAGTTTCAAGAAATTTTCACAAGACAGGTGTGGTTTGTATTTTGAAACTCGAAAATTCCTTAGACTTTGTTATGTATTCCGGAAGCGCCATTATCATACATGTACGATCTTTTTAATGTACTCAACAAGTGTCAACAATCAAACGAGTACAACCCATAATGAATGTTATTTACATGTTATCACAAGAGGGCAGTATCACTCAAGAAATACTATTGACTTTGGGATGTACCAAGGCAATACAAATCAGCACGATACATTTTGTTTGGTGAGCAAGACTTATTTGTTTTTTTCTATTACATAATTTTGAAAAAGCAAAAAGAGCTGGGCATTTTTAGGTTCAAAATGCAAAAAAGCAGGCACTGAAAGAGATAAAAACACTTGAAATGCAAGCTGTACATGATCATGACCCTGACTCACCCTATCATTGGCTACATTCTTAAGGACAGTGTCAAGTACCAAGGCTCTGTAGGTATCAGATAGTAACTTCTCTGGAGCCTCTTTGATCGCTACGGCTAGAGCAACACACCTGCCATGCTGCAGCACCCAGACTGCACTTGGGTCTCTCACTGCAAAATAAACCCAACAGTGTATGGGTAAAACACAATAACTGAGCTAGTATTAGTGACCTAGATTTGTTAACCACAATCAAGTAACCCAGATTTACTGTTAACCTAAACCCAGATTTACTAACTCACGACTAAGTGACCAAGATTTAGCAATGTAGAACCCAGGTTTAGTAATACTGATTTAGTAACCTTGATTTTGTTTAAGAGTAACTTGATTCCATACAAAACACCCATCAGGCTCCCATTTCATGACCCCCACTTGCCACAGTATTTTTGCCCTTACAATCAATCTCTGGGTAACACTGAATCTTTAATAGCTGTGTAAATGTTCCGTCCCAACTTTAGCATCATACCAACCACAGTTGGGACTGGTCCCAGCTTGGGGGTTACATTTGGGGTTGCCAAACTATAGCTGGGATGAAGAGGTCGGTCACCAAGAAGGGAACCAGTGGCTGTAATCTATTGCATTGACTGATCACTGGTGGCTAGGCGCTGAGGGTAAATTCAGTTGCATGTACGTGAAGGAGTTACAATTGATTCTTTGCAAGTTTTGCCATGACTCACGAGACGTACTGTGTAACACGTATGAGCCCTGTTGTACGCCAAGAGAAACTTGAGCGGACAACAAATTACAAAGGTCCACTTATTGTGGTTATCTACAACATTAACACTGTCACTATCAGGAAATCCCAGTTATAGTTGGGCCGCCCCAACTGAAACACTCAAGTTGGGATGCTGCTACAGTTGGGACTGAACATAATCAATAAATGCACAGTCCCAAGACGCTGTCTGCCAAGACGTACTCCCACAAGAGAGCAACAAATCCTTGCCTAACTTTGTAATTGAAAAAAAAAAGAGAGGATATGGCCAACCACAATTAACGCTGTACAGTGTTTTTCTGTTTCTGCAGCACTGATATTCAAGAAAAAAAGAAGATGGAAATATGCTAACCGGTTGATAAGTTGCATGACTGTGCCCCACTAGTAAAATGTGCATATGATCATGTATGTAGGTGTACAGCTTTCTGCTAATATAATCAAAGAATGTCTGTTTTTTGTAACTAGCAGCATCATGAAATAGCACTCCACACTAATGACGTCACTTTTGCTCAAAATCCCAGATCTTCCCACCACGTGCACTCGTGCGGTTACTGCATCGCGCGGCAGACCATAGTAGCACAGTCAGCAGTACACACAAGTGAACATAAAGCTTGGCCATGTACACACTGGTACATTACTGAAATTTGACACGTTGTCTGTTGTCTGTGATCCGGGTACTGAGCTTGCAATTTTTAGCGTTAGTGCCCATTGCTAAAGCACCCCGATCAAAAGCTTGGTCGGGTGCTCTTAAAAAATGTCCATTTAAAGGCACTGTACACGTTTGGTAATTACTCAAAATATATATTAGCATAAAAACTTACTTGGTAACGAGCAACGGAGAGCTGTTGATAGTATAAAGCATTGTGAGAAACCACTCCCTCTGAAGTAACGTAGTTTTTGAGAAAGAGGTAATTTCTCACTAAAATAATAAAAGACTTCTGGCCAGAAGCCTTTTATTCCTATCTGAAAGCACACTAATTTGTACAACAAGGGTGTTTTTTCTTTCATAATTTTCTTGCAATTTCAATGACCAATTGACCCCAAATTTTCACAGGTTTGTTATTTTATGCATATGTTGGGATACACCAAGTGAGAATACTGGTCTTTGACAATTACCAAACGTGTTTAGTGCCTTTAAGAGAAATTCCCCAATACTTGTCACTCCATGGTGGTCAGCCCACTTACCAACAAAATGGGACTTGATGAGCGAGTCCAGTTCATCATCCGGTAGAATGGGACAGAGCGCCCCCACACAGCCTGCAGCTGCCATCCGAGCAGTATCCTGACGAAGAAATGTTGTATATATTATTCATCAAAATATGCCGTGAAAACAGAACATGTATTAATATTCCATCAAAAGAAATTGTACAAAATGGTAGCTCTCTCTTGGGCACGTTAGGAAGATTCAAAGAAGGTGGCTATTTTCATTTTGAACATAACTTTGTTGTAGTTAGGAGCAAACAGTCTTCCTGGGGCAGATAGGGACAAAGTTGGGGGGAATTGTGCCTTTGATGATACAATCATGGAATAACAAGCATTTTTCAATATTGTCGAAAGGGCTGCCGCTACTTGTTATTCTATCTGTACTTTTTCGAAGGACAAATCTGCAATGGCCAAATATCTTTCTCACGAAATAATCAGACTGTGTGCCAATACACCGATCCATTAAGCCACGCCCATTTCTCATTGACCAATCACAACCGCGAAATCTGATCACCATTTGAGCCGTTTGGTGATCTTTGCACTAATGGTGATTGGGTTTCGCGGCTGTGATTGGTCAACTCGTAAGGAGGCGGGGCTTAATGGATCGATCTATTCCATGCATGCATCATTAAAGGCAAATTCCCATCACTTACCTGCTATACTATAATAATAATAACCAGTTCTTATATAGCGCATTTCACAATAACGTCTCAATGCGCTTTACATTAGTGCCCTGGTCATTGGGCCAGTAACATTCCTTTAATCTTTCTCAGCTCCCTGGGGAATATACAGCTGGAGCTGCCGTGGCGCTCCGAAGGCTTTTTCAAACACAATATCAACCTCTACCCTCGCAGGTACCCATTTATACCCCTGGGTGAAGAGAAGCAATTATAGCGAAGTGTCTTGCTCAAGGACACAAGCGTCACGACCGGGACTCGAACCCACACCCCGATGACTAAACCACCAGAACTTGAATCCGATGATCTAAACCACTCGGCCATGACACCCTATGTTAGGTATGCATATTTGTTTGACAGCAGGAACGCTGTACTTGGAATACTTGCGTAGTATTAACAATAATAATAATATTGGAGTCTAATACAGCCCACAAATCCAATCGAGGCGATTGAACAAAGAGATTTTTTAAAATGTCGCTACACCTCTCGCTAAACAGGAAAAAAAATTCCAGGGCCTATGTCATCCAAAATACCTCAAGTTAAAAGTCAACGACCCCCAGGTCACAATTGGGCAACTTTTTCACACTATACCCCTTTTATTGGGCTCTTAAATCTGTCTAATAAAGAATATTTTGAGGGCCTACAAAGTATTAATGAGGCTGACGCTCTCTTTTCTCCCTATTTAGTGGGTGCACCATTAGTTGACTGACCTCTGTAATGGAGAGTAACCCCACCAGGGTCGCTGTGATGGCTTTCCTGTTGGCTTCGTTCATCTTCTTTCCTCCACCTCTGATCACGCCACGCACAGCCTGCAGTAATGTCTCTCTACAACACAAACATTATAGCTAGGTTTGTACTGTGTTGATACATGAATCAAACCAATGGCCTTCCATATTTAAATGCAGATGTTTTAACTACTTACCCACTGAGATTCCAAAATACACAATTTATGAAACTGCTCACCAAAAGTGACACCACAGAAAAGGTTGCACTTTTCTTTAAGCACTAATAAGTTAACACAAAACCTTTTTGTTATGCAAGTGTGTACTTTACAAACAAAGCCGTTTTTTCGCAATTAAGTACAAATTTAGTGCAGAAATTTGGCACTTAGCCTTTAAGTGGAGAATGGCGACAGTGAGCACAAAATGCCACGGTAAGCAGTGCCATGAAATTGAGCCTAACTTTAATTCCTGTAATAAGCAGTTGGTGATACGACCTATTACTAAAATATAAATAAAATTATCAACTAATTTAGTTCTTCATCTGTTTTTAACCCCCACAAGGGCAAAATCAGCTCAACCGAGACTGAAAACAGCATTTTTGCAAGTTTGGTTTTGCTGTGGTAATGAAGTCGTAGTAGGTTCAAGATGGCGGATTTCACAAACTGGAAACAAATTGACTATCAAATTTATTACACCACTGGAGCATTCAACAAATATAAAAGTTTTATTAAAATTCTGAAGACAAAGTTTCATTTTGAAGAACAATAATTTTCGAGACATATACAGGGAACGATTTCATCCTAATTTTTTGCATAGCAAAACTGCTATGCAATTATTTTTTTTGTATAGCAAAACGATAATTTTGCATAGCAGTCCATAAATTTTGCATAGCAAATTTTTAAATGCTTAAATATTGCAAATATGTAAACTTGTGAAACGTTTTTATGTTTTAGGCTTAATTTCAGAAAATGCTGTGTGGAAAGTACAAATGGCCTTAGTTCCAGACTTCCATTGTGACATAAAAATAAAAAAGTCACAACTCTTGGCATGAACCTGGGGAAAAATTGGCGTGCTAAATAACTCGACATCGAGAGAGGTTAAAGATTTAATGACTATCAAATCATTGTTTAGTTAGCCCACAATTATTAAGGTTCAGACTTTGTTTTATATGAAATAAACACACCAACATCGGCCTAAGAAGTAAGATGTTTAAAAAAAGTTTGCACCAAGTTTATTTATGAAAAAAAAAGAGAAATAAATTGACTAGAATTTAATTGAAAATGTCAAAATGATTGCATCAACAGACGCAATTTATCTTTAGACAATTATTGTTGAACTTTTCACAAAAATAATGTCCTGAATACCAACAATAACTAAAAAACTGGATGGGACACAGGTCAGATACAAGTTTGAAAGGATCTTCGGATATTTTACAATAACAATGTAACAACAAACCAAAGACCCACCGAGAATTTCCATGAATAAAACTTAATAAAATAAGGAGAAACAAAGTAACTTTAAAACCTCTTAAAAGGAAGGACATGAACAAGTTATTTAACCTAGAGAAGGTTATTCAGTTGTGAGTTGGAGATCCCTCTCAACTGAATATTAAACATACACCCAACGAACGAACGTACTGCATGCTGTGTAGAAAGTGTAGCGATGTTTCTTCACACACATGATTTTAAAAAAGGACCAAAGACAGTTCATGCAATTCTCCAACTTCCCTGCAGAAAAACAACTTATTACAGTTTGCAGATGTTCTTAACATAACTAAACAACTGTTTTGTCTTACTTTGCAAGGATAGGAGACATCAGTTTAGTTATAAAATCCCAAATCACCGTCAATCAGAAAAAACTCTACAGGGACGTGTGACTGTAAAACAAGAATGCAGTCTGGTTGCAAACCAGTTTTCTGTACAGTGCATAGGTGCTATGTACAGGGGGGAACCAGACCAAGCAAACAGTCTAAGAAACAAATATTTCTATTGGCTGTTGTATTTCTTCATCGCTCGTGTAACAAATTTTTTCATTGGCCGAGCGGTGTGTACTGATTGACTGTGGCATGGCAGAAATTACGTTCGTCGCGTCGTCGGGCGGTGGTGCCGATGGCCTCTAAAGTAAAATGTTTATTGCTTTATTAACTGAGAGATTTTTGCAAAAAAAAACCCAAAAGGTATGAAAGGTTTTGAAAAAATGCTGTCAAATGTTTGATTTAAGAATAAATATTGCAAAAATTGTATCGCAAATTGGATCGCAAATTTGCGATCCACTTTTTAAAATTGCATAGCAAATTGTCCAAATTGCATCGCAAATTGCGATGCGATACAAGGGAAATCGTTCCCTGCATATACCAATGTCACAAACAGTTTGTGGTTACCGAGCTGTTTTTCGTAGAGCTCCCAGAGCTGTTATGGTCGGTGTGTATTAAGTCAGAAACTTCCTTCTTTACTTGGTTGCCATAACACACCCCAGGAGTCAAGAACCATAAGTGTATAACCAACACTCCCTAACAAGCCCAGTGTTCTAAACAATTAACATCATGACCTTCCGAGACCCAATATCAAGCTATATTTCACTCACCTGACCCCCGTCTCATTGTCTTCATTCTTGATGCCATTGTGCAGCTCTACAAACAGAGGATCCACCCTGGCGTGAATAACCACCAGTTTGGAGAGAGCAGAGGCTGCCTCCAGACGCACCGAGCGATTTCGATCGGAGAGCGCCCTCAGGAAGGTAGTTTGTAGTTGAGGAAGGAATGGCTTGAGGAGAACACCAACCTTTGTAAAAACAAAAAGAAGGGAACGCATTTCGAAGGCTGGTTATTTAATGTCAAATTTTGCATGAGTTTCAAGTTCAGCGGATGAGTGGATAGCAGAGGATGTGTTTGTCAATATCTTTGTGGCAGTCAGAAGCCATTCAACCTGTAACTTCCATAAAGCCAGGGATCACACCAAAGTTTACGATACAACCTGGGAAGCAGCAGTAGAAAAACCAATCTTAAGAGGGTGCACCTTTTTATTTTAAAGGTGCTGTATACGTTTGGTAATTGGAGCCTACTGTTTGTTTCAAACCTATATAATTGTAGATATATATCATAAAACTAACCTGTGAAAGTTTCATTTCAAAAGGTGGTCGCGTTTTTGAGATATCACCGAAAAACCGGAGCGAATATTTCCACGCAGGAAGAACATTCCCTATAGGAATACACAATCTGAGAAGCGTTACGCCCGTAACGCTTCTCAGATTCAAATTTTTTCGGGATAAAAAGTGATATATTTTTCCATAACCGCAGTACTTCGAAGTGAAAAGTTTCTCAAAATTCATTATACTACCCAAAGCTGCTGTACTTCTTACCAAGTAAGTTTTTATTGCCATTAATGTTCAGAGTCATTACCAAACGTGTACAGACCCTTTAAATATCAAGTAATACACCACAAGGGGAAGATTGTTGTATGTTTTAGATTTAGTGGCCTGCTGCATGTTTATCTTAGTCACCTACCTTTCCCAGTAGTAGTGTGAGCGTCTGCAGGATGGCAACTTTCAACGTCCAGGTGTAACGGTCACCCAGTACCCTGATGAGAGGCCCAGTAATGTTAACCACCTGGGACTTGAGGGCATCGTTGCTGGTCAGCTTGATGACCTGGCCCAGCCCTGAGGCAGCCTGTTCCTTGAGATCCTGGGGGCCGTTTAACAGCGCCTCCCTGAAGATGGGAAGGATGGGGGAGATGCCCTTCTTGGGGAGGCAGAATCCTGGGAGTTCCTTGTTGTGGAGGCCATCGGCTGCGTAGCGGATGGCTAGGCGGAGGGAGGAGATGTGATGTAGTTGGTCCGCAGAAGTCAAACTCTGACAGAGAAAAATAATATTGAATCAAGTCAGTAAGTGACTGTCTAATTAGACCAGAAAAACTAAAACATTATTGCACCAAACTTTGCATCATTCTTAAAAATTTAGAGTTTGCTCTTTGCAATAAGATCCATGCATCTAATTATTGTGCATATAACCAGGTTTTAAAATAAAGATGATAAAAAAATATAAAACAATTGCAACAAAGTCATAACTCATTATACAACCATATTACACTGGCTTGGTATACTCTGAAGTATAATTTGGACGGCGCAGAATGAACCTACATACAATGTCCGTGTACTATTTCCGCCATTTTGGAAAATAGCCGACAATATAGGCACGAAACACTGTGTTGCGCATCGTGAAATAGGTCAATACAGCAAAGCTCTGTGTGAAAACATTAAGTGGATATCTACATCAAAAATAGTTTTATTGAAGTACGACCTTCATGAAGTTTCAAACACAATTTTGTTGAGAGAAAGACATTCCTACATTTCACTTACAAAAGGATGAGCTAGCAAAGCAAGGGCTTATTGGCAGTCAGACTCATGTTGTAAAGATTGTGTGACATGTAGCTGTTTATAAACCTACCTTAGTAACAGCATTGAGGGCATCCCATGTCACGTCCAGGACAGTACGGTCGTCATCCTTCATCAGGAAGATTAGCACCCTCAGAAGGCTAGGCACAAACTGGGAGTAGTTCACTCTGGTCTGACTACAGTAGACATAGAGGAGCGTCGCTGCGGCACGTCGTACCCCAGCACTGGGGCTCTTTGTAGCTGGTAGAATTTCATCCATGATAATTTGTAGGCCTTGCTCGTCCTTCACGGACAGTACAACAGTCTGACAATGTTGAAGCTCCTGAAATCAATTTAAAACAATTAATAATTAAGTTACCAGTTGACTGCTATGTCAAATAAAGCAGGTTAATAATTGTAGTCACAAGGGAGTATGCACACTTGTACTTACAGAGGAGTATGCACACTTGTTTTCACATGAGCATGCACACCCATGAACATTCCTTTGTTCTATACACTTCAGGAAAATCCTATTCCTCAACACTGTAAATAACACTGTGTGGATGTGTGTAAGTCCACATAGTGTTTCAAGTCTCTACTATGTGGACCTCTTTTGTTCTAATAGGTCCACACTTTGTATGTAGCATTAAAACACAGAGGAATTTGCACACTGGTATTCACAGAGGGGTACACACAATTGTACTCACAGAGGAGTAAGCACAATTGTACTCACAGAGGAGTAAGCACAATTGTACCCACAGAGGAGTAAGCACAATTGTACTCACAGAGGGGTAAGCACAATTGTACTCACAGAGGAGTAAGCACAATTGTACTCACAGAGGAGTAAGCACAATTGTACCCACAGAGGAGTAAGCACAATTGTACTCACAGAGGGGTAAGCACAATTGTACTCACAGAGGAGTAAGCACAATTGTACTCACAGAGGGGTAAGCACAATTGTACTCACAGAGGAGTAAGCACAATTGTACTCACAGAGGAGTAAGCACAATTGTACCCACAGAGGAGTAAGCACAATTGTACTCACAGAGGGGTAAGCACAATTGTACTCACAGAGGAGTAAGCACAATTGTACTCACAGAGGAGTAAGCACAATTGTACTCACAGAGGAGTAAGCACAATTGTACTCACAGAGGAGTAAGCACAATTGTACTCACAGAGGAGTAAGCACAATTGTACTCACAGAGGAGTAAGCACAATTGTACTCACAGAGGAGTAAGCACAATTGTACTCACAGAGGAGTAAGCACAATTGTACTCACAGAGGAGTAAGCACAATTGTACCCACAGAGGAGTAAGCACAATTGTACTCACAGAGGAGTAAGCACAATTGTACTCACAGAGGAGTAAGCACAATTGTACCCACAGAGGAGTAAGCACAATTGTACTCACAGAGGAGTAAGCACAATTGTACTCACAGAGGGGTAAGCACAATTGTACTCACAGAGGGGTAAGCACAATTGTACTCACAGAGGAGTAAGCACAATTGTACCCACAGAGGAGTAAGCACAATTGTACTCACAGAGGAGTAAGCACAATTGTACCCACAGAGGAGTAAGCACAATTGTACTCACAGAGGAGTAAGCACAATTGTACTCACAGAGGAGTAAGCACAATTGTACTCACAGAGGAGTAAGCACAATTGTACCCACAGAGGAGTAAGCACAATTGTACTCACAGAGGAGTAAGCACAATTGTACTCACAGAGGAGTAAGCACAATTGTACCCACAGAGTAAGCACAATTGTACTCACAGAGGAGTAAGCACAATTGTACTCACAGAGGAGTAAGCACAATTGTACTCACAGAGGAGTAAGCACAATTGTACTCACAGAGGAGTAAGCACAATTGTACTCACAGAGGAGTAAGCACAATTGTACTCACAGAGGAGTAAGCACAATTGTACTCACAGAGGAGTAAGCACAATTGTACTCACAGAGGAGTAAGCACAATTGTACCCACAGAGGAGTAAGCACAATTGTACCCACAGAGGAGTAAGCACAATTGTACTCACAGAGGAGTAAGCACAATTGTACTCACAGAGGAGTAAGCACAATTGTACTCACAGAGGAGTAAGCACAATTGTACCCACAGAGGAGTAAGCACAATTGTACCCACAGAGGAGTAAGCACAATTGTACTCACAGAGGAGTAAGCACAATTGTACCCACAGAGGAGTAAGCACAATTGTACTCACAGAGGAGTAAGCACAATTGTACTCACAGAGGAGTAAGCACAATTGTACTCACAGAGGAGTAAGCACAATTGTACTCACAGAGGAGTAAGCACAATTGTACTCACAGAGGAGTAAGCACAATTGTACTCACAGAGGAGTAAGCACAATTGTACTCACAGAGGAGTAAGCACAATTGTACTCACAGAGGAGTAAGCACAATTGTACTCACAGAGGAGTAAGCACAATTGTACTCACAGAGGAGTAAGCACAATTGTACCCACAGAGGAGTAAGCACAATTGTACCCACAGAGGAGTAAGCACAATTGTACTCACAGAGGAGTAAGCACAATTGTACTCACAGAGGAGTAAGCACAATTGTACTCACAGAGGAGTAAGCACAATTGTACCCACAGAGGAGTAAGCACAATTGTACCCACAGAGGAGTAAGCACAATTGTACTCACAGAGGAGTAAGCACAATTGTACCCACAGAGGAGTAAGCACAATTGTACTCACAGAGGAGTAAGCACAATTGTACCCACAGAGGAGTAAGCACAATTGTACTCACAGAGGAGTAAGCACAATTGTACCCACAGAGGAGTAAGCACAATTGTACTCACAGAGGAGTAAGCACAATTGTACTCACAGAGGAGTAAGCACAATTGTACCCACAGAGGAGTAAGCACAATTGTACTCACAGAGGAGTAAGCACAATTGTACTCACAGAGGAGTAAGCACAATTGTACTCACAGAGGAGTAAGCACAATTGTACTCACAGAGGAGTAAGCACAATTGTACTCACAGAGGAGTAAGCACAATTGTACTCACAGAGGAGTAAGCACAATTGTACCCACAGAGGAGTAAGCACAATTGTACCCACAGAGGAGTAAGCACAATTGTACTCACAGAGGAGTAAGCACAATTGTACTCACAGAGGAGTAAGCACAATTGTACTCACAGAGGAGTAAGCACAATTGTACCCACAGAGGAGTAAGCACAATTGTACCCACAGAGGAGTAAGCACAATTGTACTCACAGAGGAGTAAGCACAATTGTACCCACAGAGGAGTAAGCACAATTGTACTCACAGAGGAGTAAGCACAATTGTACTCACAGAGGAGTAAGCACAATTGTACCCACAGAGGAGTAAGCACAATTGTACTCACAGAGGAGTAAGCACAATTGTACTCACAGAGGAGTAAGCACAATTGTACTCACAGAGGAGTAAGCACAATTGTACTCACAGAGGAGTAAGCACAATTGTACTCACAGAGGAGTAAGCACAATTGTACTCACAGAGGAGTAAGCACAATTGTACCCACAGAGGAGTAAGCACAATTGTACCCACAGAGGAGTAAGCACAATTGTACTCACAGAGGAGTAAGCACAATTGTACTCACAGAGGAGTAAGCACAATTGTACTCACAGAGGAGTAAGCACAATTGTACCCACAGAGGAGTAAGCACAATTGTACTCACAGAGGAGTAAGCACAATTGTACTCACAGAGGAGTAAGCACAATTGTACTCACAGAGGAGTAAGCACAATTGTACTCACAGAGGAGTAAGCACAATTGTACTCACAGAGGAGTAAGCACAATTGTACTCACAGAGGAGTAAGCACAATTGTACTCACAGAGGAGTAAGCACAATTGTACCCACAGAGGAGTAAGCACAATTGTACCCACAGAGGAGTAAGCACAATTGTACTCACAGAGGAGTAAGCACAATTGTACTCACAGAGGAGTAAGCACAATTGTACCCACAGAGGAGTAAGCACAATTGTACTCACAGAGGAGTAAGCACAATTGTACTCACAGAGGAGTAAGCACAATTGTACCCACAGAGGAGTAAGCACAATTGTACTCACAGAGGAGTAAGCACAATTGTACCCACAGAGGAGTAAGCACAATTGTACTCACAGAGGAGTAAGCACAATTGTACTCACAGAGGAGTAAGCACAATTGTACCCACAGAGGAGTAAGCACAATTGTACTCACAGAGGAGTAAGCACAATTGTACTCACAGAGGAGTAAGCACAATTGTACTCACAGAGGAGTAAGCACAATTGTACTCACAGAGGAGTAAGCACAATTGTACTCACAGAGGAGTAAGCACAATTGTACTCACAGAGGAGTAAGCACAATTGTACCCACAGAGGAGTAAGCACAATTGTACCCACAGAGGAGTAAGCACAATTGTACTCACAGAGGAGTAAGCACAATTGTACTCACAGAGGAGTAAGCACAATTGTACTCACAGAGGAGTAAGCACAATTGTACCCACAGAGGAGTAAGCACAATTGTACCCACAGAGGAGTAAGCACAATTGTACTCACAGAGGAGTAAGCACAATTGTACCCACAGAGGAGTAAGCACAATTGTACTCACAGAGGAGTAAGCACAATTGTACTCACAGAGGAGTAAGCACAATTGTACCCACAGAGGAGTAAGCACAATTGTACTCACAGAGGAGTAAGCACAATTGTACTCACAGAGGAGTAAGCACAATTGTACCCACAGAGGAGTAAGCACAATTGTACTCACAGAGGGGTAAGCACAATTGTACCCACAGAGGAGTAAGCACAATTGTACTCACAGAGGAGTAAGCACAATTGTACTCACAGAGAAGTAAGCACAATTGTACCCACAGAGGAGTAAGCACAATTGTACTCACAGAGGGGTAAGCACAATTGTACTCACAGAGGAGTAAGCACAATTGTACCCACAGAGGAGTAAGCACAATTGTACTCACAGAGGAGTAAGCACAATTGTACTCACAGAGGAGTAAGCACAATTGTACCCACAGAGGAGTAAGCACAATTGTACTCACAGAGGAGTAAGCACAATTGTACCCACAGAGGAGTAAGCACAATTGTACTCACAGAGGAGTAAGCACAATTGTACCCACAGAGGAGTAAGCACAATTGTTCGCACGGATTGGCACTTGTGGGGTCCTGACAACAATGGAACAATGGACCCCACAAGGTCATTTCAATAGGAACAATTGGACCCCACAAGGGAATTCTTCAGAAAAGGGAATAATAGAACAACAATAGCAGTACCCCACAAACCGGATCTGTAAGGGTGTGTGTACTCACAGAGGAGTAAGCACAATTGTACTCACAGAGAAGTAAGCACAATTGTACCCACAGAGGAGTAAGCACAATTGTACTCACAGAGGGGTAAGCACAATTGTACCCACAGAGGAGTAAGCACAATTGTACTCACAGAGGAGTAAGCACAATTGTTCGCACGGATTGGCACTTGTGGGGTCCTGACAACAATGGAACAATGGACCCCACAAGGTCATTTCAATAGGAACAATTGGACCCCACAAGGGAATTCTTCAGAAAAGGGAATAATAGAACAACAATAGCAGTACCCCACAAACCGGATCTGTAAGGGTGTGTGTACTCACAGAGGAGTAAGCACAATTGTACTCACAGAGGAGTAAGCACAATTGTACTCACAGAGGAGTAAGCACAATTGTACTCACAGAGGAGTAAGCACAATTGTACCCACAGAGGAGTAAGCACAATTGTACCCACAGAGGAGTAAGCACAATTGTACCCACAGAGGGGTAAGCACAATTGTACTCACAGAGGAGTAAGCACAATTGTACTCACAGAGGAGTAAGCACAATTGTACTCACAGAGGAGTAAGCACAATTGTACTCACAGAGGAGTAAGCACAATTGTACTCACAGAGGAGTAAGCACAATTGTACTCACAGAGGGGTAAGCACAATTGTACTCACAGAGGAGTAAGCACAATTGTACTCACAGAGGAGTAAGCACAATTGTACCCACAGAGGGGTAAGCACAATTGTACTCACAGAGGAGTAAGCACAATTGTACTCACAGAGGAGTAAGCACAATTGTACTCACAGAGGAGTAAGCACAATTGTACTCACAGAGGAGTAAGCACAATTGTACTCACAGAGGAGTAAGCACAATTGTACCCACAGAGGAGTAAGCACAATTGTACTCACAGAGGGGTAAGCACAATTGTACTCACAGAGGAGTAAGCACAATTGTACTCACAGAGGAGTAAGCACAATTGTACTCACAGAGGAGTAAGCACAATTGTACTCACAGAGGAGTAAGCACAATTGTACCCACAGAGGAGTAAGCACAATTGTACTCACAGAGGGGTAAGCACAATTGTACCCACAGAGGAGTAAGCACAATTGTACTCACAGAGGAGTAAGCACAATTGTACTCACAGAGGAGTAAGCACAATTGTACTCACAGAGGGGTAAGCACAATTGTACTCACAGAGGAGTAAGCACAATTGTACCCACAGAGGAGTAAGCACAATTGTACTCACAGAGGAGTAAGCACAATTGTACTCACAGAGGAGTAAGCACAATTGTACTCACAGAGGAGTAAGCACAATTGTACTCACAGAGGAGTAAGCACAATTGTACTCACAGAGGAGTAAGCACAATTGTACCCACAGAGGAGTAAGCACAATTGTACCCACAGAGGAGTAAGCACAATTGTACTCACAGAGGAGTAAGCACAATTGTACCCACAGAGGAGTAAGCACAATTGTACTCACAGAGGAGTAAGCACAATTGTACTCACAGAGGAGTAAGCACAATTGTACTCACAGAGGAGTAAGCACAATTGTACTCACAGAGGAGTAAGCACAATTGTACCCACAGAGGAGTAAGCACAATTGTACCCACAGAGGAGTAAGCACAATTGTACTCACAGAGGAGTAAGCACAATTGTACTCACAGAGGAGTAAGCACAATTGTACCCACAGAGGAGTAAGCACAATTGTACCCACAGAGGAGTAAGCACAATTGTACCCACAGAGGAGTAAGCACAATTGTACTCACAGAGGAGTAAGCACAATTGTACTCACAGAGGAGTAAGCACAATTGTACTCACAGAGGAGTAAGCACAATTGTACTCACAGAGGAGTAAGCACAATTGTACCCACAGAGGAGTAAGCACAATTGTACTCACAGAGGAGTAAGCACAATTGTACTCACAGAGGGGTAAGCACAATTGTACTCACAGAGGAGTAAGCACAATTGTACTCACAGAGGAGTAAGCACAATTGTACTCACAGAGGAGTAAGCACAATTGTACTCACAGAGGAGTAAGCACAATTGTACCCACAGAGGAGTAAGCACAATTGTACTCACAGAGGAGAAATTGCAATTGAACTGTACTCCAAGAGGAGTAGTCACACTTGTACTCATGGAAAAGTATGCAGCTACAACTCTGCAGAGTAGAAAGCACTGCCAACGTTTTAAAAATTCCTACCTCCAGTTCCTGGGGAGTTCCCACGCTGGTTTTCAGAGCATCCATGAGGGCAGGTAGAATCTTACTGAGATGCTTGGTGAGGGCTTCCCCTGCAACCTCCGACAAAATGGCCAACACTCTGGTGTTCACTGGAGGCTGAATCAACTGTTGAAGAAATTCAGATTAAAGGTGAAATGTAGGATTGGCAATCATAAAAACAAAAATTATTAGCTTGAGTTTGGAAGTTGCTTTGCCTCCATACTATACAGACAGAGTAAATAGCATCGGTAAAACCGCATAATGATGATTACTTATTTTCCAATTGCTTTCTTTTTACCTGGGGGGCATGAATTACTGAGGACTGATTTTAATTTCAGAGTTTATTATGCCAGCTAGTATCCTTTTTGCGGCGTGTCATGGCCAAGCGATCTAGTGCATCATACTCAGGTTATGACAGCTTAATAATTTGAGTGGGGGTTTCATTCTTGTTCACTTTACCACAATTGCTTCTCTTAATATAAGTGTATAAATTATTGGGACCTTCGTGGGCTGAGATGGCATTGTGTTGGCTTGACCCCTTATATTATTACTACACAAACAGCATTCTCCTGTAAGTTCTTATATAAACACAGATGTGGCCACAAATCTTCGACACACAATGTAAGTTAGCGCTTTGGTCAATAAACATCTCATGGCAACATTACCGAGAAAGGTATTCAGTCCTTCAAATGTCGTGTGCATGAACACCTTCTTCTTACATAAATCAGTGTTTTCTGGATACCATATATCTTTGTTTTCTGTCACACTTGTCAAGCAACCCTGAGCTGCGGTGAACCATTTGACTAGCCAATCAGAGATCATTTTTTAAGGAGCTTTCAGTCTGATTCATTCTGTTTATTAGGTGTTCGGGCACACAGCCCGTAACACCTCTTGTTTTTGTTCCGTTTTTTTTTCTTACTTTTTAATACTTCTTATTCTTCTTCTTATCCCCCGCGATTGTCCGCTAACAAAAGCACACTTCCCAAGCTCGTATAATTTTGAAATTTCTACCATAGTTAGATAACCATTAGGAGACGAAACCGTTTCATTTACGTCATGATGACGTCATCAGGTGTCAATTTACAAGGTTTTTAGAAAAAAATTAATTAATCTTTGAAAATCTGTAACAAATCACACTTAAGAGACCGGCGGTTGTTTTATGCGGGATCATACTTAGGTCATATAGGTCTTTATTTGTTGTCGTGTGCATGACCTCACATGACCTCTACTTCCGGTCGTAACAGGAAGAAACAGGAAGTGCCTTGTAATTTAAAAGTGGCACACTTTTTGAAGTTTTTTTTAACGGTGTTATAGTCGAGCAAGAGTCTGGTTTAACAAAATAAGACAAATGACGTCATAAAAGTCAAGAGCGCCCTCTAGCGGCAGGTTGAAAACAATTAAAAATGCACTTTTCCTAGATGTCTGTGGCGAAGTTTAAGATAATCGTTTCGAAATTGGTATACATAATGACCTTCATGCAGACAACATATGTGTGAAGTTTTAGATTGATGACGTCATCGTGTGTCACGTGGTATTGCCTTAAAGGTTTACTTTTTGAAGCCGTGTATTTACAAAACCACAAGATCGACTGAGTTGAAAC
The DNA here is from genome assembly GCA_037783415.1 of Leptasterias polaris. Classification (NCBI taxonomy): domain Eukaryota; kingdom Metazoa; phylum Echinodermata; class Asteroidea; order Forcipulatida; family Asteriidae; genus Leptasterias; species Leptasterias polaris. The sequence goes on along the minus strand of JAZGTN010000013.1, from coordinate 884,298 downwards.
TTGGCATGTTGAAAGACAGTGATATTGACTATGTAAATCTAAAGAAAGAACATGATGACGTCATTCCTTTTTTTTATACAAATATTTGAAATATTGACCAATTATTACGGGTATTTATTGACCCGCTGTCAAACCACGGGCTACACACACACTACGCGAACTAAACCAGTTTACTGTTTTGTTATCACGTAGTGTGTGTGTATACGTTGAGCAAATCATCCGCAAGGTTCAAAGTCCATCAAACATGCTTGTGGTCTAGTCTCTGTTCAAGGTTCGCGCAACCTGCTTTTGACAATACGCTTTGTTAGTCTCTAAAACAGCCGTCCATGCAAACCTCGTTAACAATAAAATGCTATGCTTTCGATCGTGTGCTTTTTAAAACTTTTGCTAAAGCTGGTGGTGCTATATCAAATTATGGTCATGCTTTTACCACGCTCTGTGGCATTATTGGCTTGCTCTGTGACAGATCGGCTCGTTTTAGTCTACGCAAACACCAATGTGAGCATTTTTGTTGGCCAACAAAGATACACTTTGAGTCGTGCGTAGCGCGTACACGCGTGCACTTTTCCATTGTTTTTCATCAATGATGGTGGTCAATGACGTGGTCAATTTGCTTTGATTTGCTGTAAAACGTTAATCGGTGACAGGGTACGCTGAATATAAGGCATTTCGTCACTAAGGTGACAAAAGGAATTGTCGTGTGCTTATTAATACTAGCAGAAAACATGCGTATAACGTAACAACGATCTACAACCACGTTGCAAATTTACAATAAATTTGCAATGTTGTGTTTTGCACTCGTGGGGCCCAATTTAATTATATTATGTACTGGAGCATTATTTTTGTGCTCCTATAGTAAATTGCAAGATTGAGCTCAAGCTGCGATATATTACATTTAACGCTTGTTTTCCTGATAAAAGACGTCATCAATTGTAACATGACTTCGACTTAAAGTTGCAGTTTTACCAGATTTGTATACTCAGTATTACAATTGCTTGGTCAAGCTTAAAACCAAATTGATGTATTCAAGCTGACAATGAGTAACATCCCATATTTGAACGTCATGCCGAACACCTTGTTTTTGTTGTGTAACAAAAATTTAAGTCTAGTTGACCTTGTTAATGTCTGTTGGGCTACTGTTCACATTTGCTCCTTATATATAGAATTAACTTTTAAAAGGATGTACTGTACCTTGGGAATGAGGAATGGTAAGACCACTCTACTCTTGACCATCATGACTTGCTTCAGACCGTCCAGTGCATAAGGACCCAGTTCCTCATCGTCAAGCTGCTTCAACAACTCTGGTAGGATGTCATCTAATGCTCTATGACCTGATGCAAACAGAAATAGAACCCTTACTTGTAAGAGCTGCTAACCCCCTCTCATTACCAAATATCCTATATGCATGTCCCAATGCGCGAAAAAGATTCTAGGTGAAATCCGAGTCCATGCAACCATCATGGTGCACTGATTTCGAAGCAATGCCGTACTCAACAATAAAACCTGGCATAGCTACACGTAAACTACAGCATGGCCTCCATCTTGGCAGCTTGACTTATTTCTGAACTGTACTCGGTTTCCCAAGATGCATGTAGACAGCGATTGTTTCCTGCCTGTGGGGAACATGTTGTACTAGTACGAATTTTTCTACGACTGTTGATTTTTTCTAATGGCATCGATGCCGATCATCTTAACATCATCGTAGTTATTTTTTAGGTCGTTAACAATCAGCGACTGATATACTTCCACTGGTCTTGGCTTGGATGCAGCAACATCCTGAAAAGTCAGTCGCTGACTGTTTTTGTGTCATCGCTAGGTCGACCTGACGATGGCTTAAAGATTAACCAGCTGTGTAAGAATACGTGCCCCCTTTTTCCATTTCTGCTTCTTACCTATAGTTCCATGAAGATTGTCAAATGTTCTAGCCGCTGTCTCCCGTACCTCAGGTAAAGGATCACACAAGGCTTTTCTGACAGTCGGAATGATGTTATCCACAAAACCCATAACCTGTAAATAACAACGACACAAATAATTCACAAACAATTTTAGGATTTGGGTTTTTGCCTTACACCAAAGCAAGATAAGTACTGCATGATCATTGATTTCCTGCACAACAAAACAATGGAGAGAATATTCGGGTGGGATTCGAACACAAGACCCCCATATTCTACAGCAGATGTATTAACCACTCGACCACTGAGCGTGCCCAGTGATGAGTGTTCTGTTCCAATCCTGTCATTAGTAGAAGGAACCACGTACATTTTGTTATAACATCAGCTAAATATGTTTTTTTTTAATGCGCTTTTTCTTTCTTATCAAATAATAAACCTCAAGGGAAACTGACCTGGTAAATTTTTATTGATTTTGGGTTGATCAAAGAAAAATTGACTAGAGTTGGATTTGAACCAACGACCTCCAGTTGGTTCCAAACCCGCTCTAATCATGCCTGATATTTGGTCTTTGGAAGAAAGTAGGAATATTTCATCGAGTACAAGGGCTGACCTACATGTACACATGGTGTAGCCTTTAATGGAATTTTCAGGCTATTTAATCACAATTTTTCTGATTTTCAGAACAAAAATCGGAAATCAGACTAAAAGTAGGAAAAATATCATGCTTGTCTAATCAATTTTTCTTTGTTCATCCCAAAATCATTTTCTTTCACATGAGACCATTAAAAGAGTAATGAAGTTGAGGGTTAAAAATGAAAGGAGGAGTCTACAGGTTCAAGAGACCAGGTCCTATTTTTGGCCAATTTGACCCACAAATTTATATATAAATTTTAAATAACTATTTGTATAGATTCAAGAAAGTCAAAATGTCTTCATTAAAGGTATAGCATGAAAACATCTGCCAATGATAAGTAGTAGACAATTAAAAACCTAAAAATGAATTATTGTTGGGAACCAGACATTACCTCATGTCCATCACCCATGCACAAACAGTTTTGCTTGTTACATGCATTTTGTGCATCGTTCGTGGCACATATGAAAGTATTTGTATGGTTTTTGTTTTGTTTTTGTTTTGACAGCACTATCAGTCAAAATTCGTTCAGAGAAAAAATGAAAGAAACAATTCTTTCAGTGAAAATCAGCCCGTGCAACTTTAAAGGCAGGATATACTTTTGGTAATTACCAAAGACTATTACCCTCACTAGGTGAATCCCAACATAAGCATCAAATAACAAACCTGTGAAAATTTGGGCTCAATTGGTCATCGAAGTTGCAAGAAAATAATGAAAGGAAAAAAATCAAACCATGTTGCATAGAATTGTGTGCTTTCAAATGTCTGAGAAAGTCTTCATGCCTGAAGCCTTTCTCAGATTCAAATATTCTAATGAGAAATTACCTCCTTCTCAAAAACTACATACTCCAGAAGAAGTCGTTTCTCACAATGTTTTACACTGTCAGAAGCTCTCAGGTGCTCCTAACCAAGTAAGTTTTTATGGTAATGTATTTCTTGAGTAATTACCAAAAGTGTCCACTACCTTTAAGGTACAGGAATTCTGAGCAGGGGGCAGTTCAAAGGAAGAGACTTCATGAGTACCTCCATGATTATGCTTCGGAATCAAACGGAAACCATGTAGTTTGGTCGAAGGTAAGGTCTGCAGGACTTGCTTGATAGCAGTTTGACTTGCTTGATAGCAGTTTGACTTGCTTGATAGCAGTTTGACTTGCTTGATAGCAGTTTGACTTGCTTGATAGCAGTTTGACTTGCTTGATAGCAGTTTGACTTGCTTGATAGCAGTTTGACTTGCTTGATAGCAGTTTGACTTGCTTGATAGCAGTTTGACTTGCTTGATAGCAGTTTGACTTGCTTGATAGCAGTTTGACTTGCTTGATAGCAGTTTGACTTGCTTGATAGCAGTTTGACTTGCTTGATAGCAGTTTGACTTGCTTGATAGCAGTTTGACTTGCTTGATAGCAGTTTGACTTGCTTGATAGCAGTTTGACTTGCTTGATAGCAGTTTGACTTGCTTGATAGCAGTTTGACTTGCTTGATAGCAGTTTGACTTGCTTGATAGCAGTTTGACTTGCTTGATAGCAGTTTGACTTGCTTGATAGCAGTTTGACTTGCTTGATAGCAGTTTGACTTGCTTGATAGCAGTTTGACTTGCTTGATAGCAGTTTGACTTGCTTGATAGCAGTTTGACTTGCTTGATAGCAGTTTGACTTGCTTGATAGCAGTTTGACTTGCTTGATAGCAGTTTGACTTGCTTGATAGCAGTTTGACTTGCTTGATAGCAGTTTGACTTGCTTGATAGCAGTTTGACTTGCTTGATAGCAGTTTGACTTGCTTGATAGCAGTTTGACTTGCTTGATAGCAGTTTGACTTGCTTGATAGCAGTTTGACTTGCTTGATAGCAGTTTGACTTGCTTGATAGCAGTTTGACTTGCTTGATAGCAGTTTGACTTGCTTGATAGCAGTTTGACTTGCTTGATAGCAGTTTGACTTGCTTGATAGCAGTTTGACTTGCTTGATAGCAGTTTGACTTGCTTGATAGCAGTTTGACTTGCTTGATAGCACCCAAACCTTCATACCTGTTCTCTGGTGGTGGAGCTCATGATCTCACTGAGCCCTACACAGACTCCTTGCCTCTGATCACTCTGCTCAGACTCCAGACCCTTCTCCAAGATGGGGATGATGTCAGGCAGGATGCGGTCTCCGAGTTTGCGTACCAGATCACCTAGTGTCCGTGCAGCAACCTAGTTCAGAATAAAAACAAATTCAAGAAAGTCTTACAATCGTTTCACTGTTTGATGGGTCAGGACGCCACAACACACCGCATGTATGATGGGTCGAGACGCCAAAACACATCCCATGTATGATGGGTCAAAGACGCCAAAACACACCCCATGTATGATGGGTCAAAGACGCCAAAACACACCCCATGTATGATGGGTCAAAGACGCCAAAACACACCCCATGTATGATGGGTCAAAGACGCCAAAACACATCCCATGTATGATGGGTCGATACGCCACAACACACCCCATGTATGATAGGTCGATACGCCACAACACACCCCATGTATGATGGGTCGATACGCCACAACACACCCCATGTATGATGGGTCGGGACGCCACAACACACCCCATGTATGATGGGTCGATACGCCACAACACACCCCATGTATGATGGGTCGATACGCCACAACACACCCCATGTATGATGGGTCGATACGCCACAACACACCCCATGTATGATGGGTCGGGACGCCACAACACACCCCATGTATGATGGGTCGGGACGCCACAACACACCCCATGTATGATGGGTTGGGACACCACAACACACCGCACATATGATGGGTCAAGGACGCCAAAACACATCCCATGTATGATGGGTCGGGACGCCACAACACACCGCACATATGATGTGTCAAGGACGCCAAAACACACCCCATGTATGATGGGTCGGGGATGCAAAAAACACACGGCAAGTTTGAGACGATTTCAACTCATTAATTACCTGTCTCTTATCATAGCTTGTGCTAGCCAAACATCCTAAGAGTAGACCAAACAGCGTGGGTAGGATCTCCCTCAATGAACGCGGTGTGTTCACCACCACCACCTTCCACACATGAAGAGCAGCCTGGCGTACCATCAGCGCTGTGTCTGAGCGGCCCATGTACAGTCCAGCCAGCACTCGGTTTCTCCTCTCAATCCCCAACACTTTGATAATGGACTGTGAGAAACAATAGAAACATGTTTGATAATTTATACGGCCTCGGATATTAGGGAAGATGTCCTAGTGTTGCCAGGTGCTGCCCACTTTGGGGGATCAGGGTGCAATTTCATCATTCTGCTTACCGCGGAATTCTGCACTTGCAGCCCAAAGAATCATGCGCTTTAAAAGGTGAAGTAAGCACAGATTCTTGTGGTAAGCAAGGAAAAACATTGGGCCCAGGTTGGCCAAGTGGTATTTTGTCCAGCCATTCACCTCTGTGGACTCCAGTTCAAATACGAAGCCTCGCAAATGGAAAGTTTAAATGTATTTTCCAGGTTTAAGTTGTGTAGTCACCAAGAGTTAAAAAATCAACAAAGTTTCCATCAAATGTTCTACACAAACATTTTGTTGTAAAGAAAGTAAAATTGTGGAGAATTTTGATTGATAACATGGACAGTGCTTCCCCAACTTGTCGTGGGGTGTCCTGGCCGAGCGGTATAGGGCAGTGGATCCAAGCTCTGAAAGTTCTGAATGTGGGCTTGATTCCTGGCCTGGTCAGTCGAGACACTTGTGTCCTTTAGCAAAGGCATTTTTTCATAGCTGCTTCTCTCCACCCAGGAATACTTATGGGTACCAGAGAGAGATGGGGAGTAACCTGCGTTGGACTGGCATCCTGTCCAGTGAGAATAGATTAATCTCAGTCATTTAATATCAATGAAATCGGATAAAATGACCAGCCTAATGAGCCATATTGGGTTGGGATAAACTTAACTACTTTTCCCCCAGTAGTTCATGGAAAGTTCAGGTTATAGTAGATGATTTGTTATGACAAAACAGTCGTTACTCACCTTAGTGGAATGCTCAGTACCAAAGTTATCATCTTCACCGCTCACTGTACTCTGCTTCCCCGTCACTCCTGAGACTCGGTACAGCAGGTCACCGAGTAACTGCACTGAGCTGTAGCGAATCCTCCAGTTCTCATCAAACAGGCCCTTCTCCAGCTCTGGGAGGAAGACAGAGATCGTGGTCTCGGCAAACATGTGGACGATACGCTGGCCGGCACGGAGCGCTGTATCTCGAACGAACTCTGACTCATCCGCCAGAGCCTGATAATAGAGATTAGAGATGAGGGATGACAAGGTCAAGTACAACTTTTTCACAGGCCTGGAATACACCGATCCAGTAGGCCACGCCCCTTGACAAATTGACCAATCACAACGCGTGATTTAAGGTCCGACAAATTGCCGCCATTTTGTCCGACTAAATTCTGATTTGTTTGTATTGTTTACTACACAAATTTCGTTGAATTTACTTTTGTGTCACTTGTTCAAGGCTATTCTTTTATAAACTTGATTTTTATCCTTAACCATGGTCAAGCGGTGTTCATATCCTAATTGAAGTTCCTACTCCCGAAACCCTGACAAGAGAGGGAATGTATATTTTGGCCATTTCCGACGTGCCACACACGCGACACGTTCGGTCGTTGCTAGGCAGTTGCTATGGTGGGCGCGGCCTACTGGGTCGGTGTATTACACAGAGACCATGGAGACCTTTGCTGCCCTTGTCTTGGACTTGGTGCCCCTTTAAAAGTTTCCCATAGACTTTAATATTTTCCAATGGAAGTGCCCTTAACGAAATGAAAATGGCCTTGCCATCTCTAAGATGAAATTCAAGGCCTGTATTCATTCTGTCAATACAGCAAGGGTGAAAATATTAGTGATTTCATTATTTGTAAATAGATTTAACTGACAAATATGCTAGTACCGTCCAGTAAAACATGAAGACAAGGTAATATAAAATTACTACTACAAAAGAAAGGGCCTAAACCACAGATTAGAAATGTGATCAAAGCACTCAATAGCATCCATATGATACCGAATGATAGATGCTCGATATGCCGGCTTGAAATTTGATACAATATAGGAGAATGCAACAGTACTGCAGACAGTCTATTCAACGATTATTCTTATTATTTTTCCAGTAACTTCTCTCTAATGAAACCAAGGATGCCTCAAAAGCAAACTTAATCACTGTACCTCAGAAGCCCGAGGAATTAAATTAACCTGCAGACAATGGTGTTTGCCAAAACCACAAACACCGAGGTAATACCTTACTCTTCCACAATAACTGGGGCTGAGTTCAAAAAGCACTAAGATTCATCTTAAGATGAGTTGTCAGTATTACCATAGTGATTTGTATTGTGACATCACACTTTGCTTAGCAATAAGCCATTTGCGAGTTACATTTGAATAATGTCTGGTACAATGACTTGTTTAGTCACAAGTTACCGCTTAAATTTGAATTCCTCAGACTATCGAGACAGTTGCTATGTCACATGATTAGGGGCAAGCTTTTGCTTAGTTATGTAAGAGACGGTGAACACCCATACACAATTCTGAATGGATGTGTATGGCACAATGGTACCAGGGTTTGCTCATCTGGAGGTTGCTATACAAAAGCTTGCCCCGAACCATGTGACATAGCAACTGTCTCGATAGTCTGAGGAATTCAAATTTAAGCGGTAACTTGTGACTAAACAAGTCATTGTACCAGACATTATTCAAATTTAACTCGCAAATGGCTTATTTGCAGTAAAGATCAATCTTAACCTTTGTGTAATCGAGCCCTGGGTTATTTGACATGCACTACCTATCCTAGTACACATTACCTAGGGCATTACATCCCATTCGAAGGACAAAGCAATTATGGTTAAGTATCTTGCTCATGTTGTGTGATTTCAAATAGATAGATACTTTTTTTTAAAACTCCCTGTGTAATAAATCTACAAGCACCACGAATGGAAATCACACCCATTGGAAGTTCACATTACAAAATATAACCATAACAATACCAATGGATATTGCCAGTACCCACACATTGGTATGATGCTCATTGGGTGTCAACATTCCCCGGTCAGCTTGCCAGCTGTTTCATTCCTTTGACTGTCTAACATCCCCGGAAAGTACACTGACTCAACTGCTACAGTGTCATTGTTTTTCACGGAAAGGTATTTATGAAAGGGAATAAAGGAGTGGTGAATCAGTCTGAAATGACCGTTTAAAACCTTGCAGTGTCGTCACAGCGCTGCTTCACGGTAACCAAAATGTTTGTGCTAACTGTAAGCGTATTTCACAGGTTAGCAAGAAAATTAGGCGGCCAGCTCGCACGTTCACCATGGATTTGCATTGTTACGTCATTCATTTTCATGTAGTAAGCACCAGAAGGTTAGCGTGACCTTGTGTGTGCTTACGGTTAGCAGCGCTATGAAATGGAAACTTGGGCAGTAAGCACAAAATTGGCCGTTCAGCAGCTCTATGAAATTGACCCCTTGTCCTTTTTAACCCTTTCAATGCCATTGTCGAGTTTACTCGACCACGCGCAGTGTAATGCTTTCTTACCATTGTCGAGTAAACTCGACGTTAAAAGCCGCGGTATTTGGGGGGAAAAAACGCAGTGTTTGGGAGCCTGTATTTATTTTATTTAGCGCCCTCTGTTGTTGAACCTTATATGGACTGGTAGCTTGTTTACCATGCTTTACAATGGTGTGTGTTGTATAGGGGGTCGCCATTACGATTTTCCGAGAATAACAACATTGCATGCAACAGTACGTCCAGATTTCACGCTTCCGTTTTCCCGGCAAATAATCACCAGCATAGCTGTTCGTTACCCAGAGGTTTTGGTTGAAATATTTGTCGGTAGAAACTCTGAATTGGAATCAGAAATATCTGAAGAAGAACCTAGTGAATATTTGGATGAAACTCGTGATGTTTCGTTGCAAGGCACGTCCGATGTTGACAGCAATCCTAACGATATACCGGTAGCTGAACCGAGCACTTCATAGCCGTGGTCTTGGGCGTGGGCTCGGCGGGCCTTGACCCATTCGTGCCGACTGAGGTGGCAAAGGACATGAAGATAATATAAATTGGACATCATATGAAAGGTCATTTCATAAGCTACAAATTGTATGTACAAAGTTTTTCCACTAAAGTATGTCTTCACAAAGAAAATAAAGATTGGAAAAAGTGAACACCACTGCTGAACATTGCACGTTGCTTTTTGTGTGAAAAAATGCGGTACACAGCAGCGTGACCCCTATAAAAAATGCGGTATTGAAAGGGTTAATAATTCCCTTATTTAAATGCCCTTAGCATCATTTCAGAAATATTCTTGCACTGATTTGAGGATTGGTTAAAAAAATATATAAAAAAGGAGAAATATATCAAATTCCAGTGTTCCTTGTAAGTAGAGATCATGCAGTAATTCCCTTACCCGTTCCCTCATTTATTTTCTCCCAATATCACCACCTCCCTGTGAAGATTTGGCATAGAAAAATACAAGTGGGATTTGAATGGGGTCCCCAGAGGTGCAAGCCAGCGAAGAAAACACTCGGCCAACCTGAATATTGACATAGACATTAACTTACTCCAATACAACCAGCAAACTGATTATAATTCAAATAAATACCAATGGCAACAACTGTCCTTCATGACACAAATGTAAGGAAAGTAGCTGCATCAGAAGCCACTGGAAAATCACAATTTAATTTCAAGAGTAAAAAGACCTCGCTAATTTGACCACACTGTGACAACAACTAAGAGTTTGGCAATTACATGGACAAAAGCAGTAGGGCCTATATCAAGGGCTGTTTATAGTAGTTGTGTACTTGAGTAATAATGAAATGTCTTTCAATAACAATGAGCATTTAGTAGAAGACAATTTCATCTCAAAACTCCACAATGAGAGCGTTTCATCAATTATTCTACATTAATAAAATATGAGGATTGAAGTTAAAATTAAAAACGACTTCATAATAGAAATTCAATTTTGGGCTGGATTCCAATCAAAACACCAATTTGTATCAAACTCTATTGAGGGTAGTATGTAGTTCAATCTAATCAAATTTTAATAAAAATTCTGCAAAGCAAACAAAAACATTTCAGTAAATTAGACCAAAATTTAATTGTATTCCCTTTCTGGCGGGATAAGCTTGCAACAATATTTATGTTATTCTCTAATTACAAGTGACGGATATGAGCGCTATATAAGAAGCCACTATTATTATTATGGCTCATTCCAAAGAATTCTACCAAAGTGACAAGGTACACTGATGAAGACACTCAGACTTGCAGAGAGCAGACTGAATCTTTCTTGGGTGTAATCCACTGATGCAGGAATCACACGCAAGATTCTCTAAATACGCTGCTAACGAAGGTTCCTCGGAGGACCACAATTGACAACGTTACTCTTTGTGACAAATTATTTTTTTTTGGTATACTTGATGAAATTCCTGCCCTGGAGTTCATACACAGAGCCACTACTAACAAGCACCAGATTCTTCAATTGATGATGGCAAACATTTCAGCAGAAAACAATCCTTTACTAGAAGCTGTGGAGAGATACGAGTGGTCTTTTAAGATTGGAATGGCACAAGGCATCATTGGAATGGTTCTCAACACTCTAGCTTGGCTGGTCATCTTTCGCACCAAAAACCTCCATAATATGACAAACTACTTGCTGGCGTATCTTGCTGTGGTTGATAGTCTTTATTGCTCAAAAGTGTTCTTTGAGAATGCAACATGGCACGTTCAGTTTCCTGAAAGTTTCATTGCAAGAGAAATCTTTTGTCAAACGATTCAGAGCTTCTTTATATTGTCTGTAGCAGTCTACTCATCAAGTTATGGTCTGTGTCTGGTGACCTATGAACGATACATTGGAATAGTACATCCACTGCATTATCCAAGATTAATGTCAGTGAAAAAAGTTAAGTTGTACATTTTCATCTCATGCATGATGTCATTTTTATTCTCAAGTCCTCTCCTTTTAACAACGGTTCCTGGAAAGGACAACAATATGGCATGTGACATTAACAGGGACTCAATACATCACATCATTGGTATCAGTCTTCTTGTTATCTTCAGCTACCTGTTTCCCATCCTATTTATGAGTTGGGCTTACTACAAGATTCAAGCCACTCTTAAGAAAAGTGCTCAACGACTGCAACAACAGAATGTACAAGGAGCAGCCCTTGAGCTTTTACAGGCAAGACAGAATGTGATCAGCATGCTTAAGATTGTCCTGGGTGCATTGGTTGTACTGTGGACACCAATGAATGTTATCTGTGTCTTTTTATTCATCTGGACAAAAGTGTTGTTCACTAATCAAGGTAAAGCCGTATCAAACTCACTGAATTTGGTTTACAACATGAACACTGTGATCAATCCAATCATTTATGTTTTTAAAAACAAGAAGTTTCGGAAAGGTCTTCAAGACATATTGTGTTGTTGCATTGGTCGACGTTTCAGGCCAAACCAGGTTGGTGTTTAGACTGCTGTGAATTACAACCAACTGACTTTATAGTCAAGCCGTTTGTCAGTCGATTGCGTACTTATTTTGGCCCAAATTTGCATCCACAAACAAATTACTCAGATTGAGAATCGATCAGACCATCTGAATAACTGAAACGCAATGCATTACAGGAAAGCTCCATTAAAGGAAGAGGCTAGAATGAAACATCCTTTTCGTCTGGAAACAAAAACCTGGTGTCTCCAATTGGATCATGCACAAGCCAGTAGGGCTGCTGACTGCCCCAGGCAGATTAACTGTTCCCCCATTAAGTTTAATGACCCAAGTAGTTCAATGTAAACACACCTACTCTGTGAAAAGGATGTACCGTATTTTCCTGCGGATAAGACGCTCGGCGGACAAGACGCAGGACCCTAAAATTACCCCCAAAAAATTCAATCGTCAGCAGAAAAGACGCACCGCCGCACAAGACGCATGTTTAACAGCACACAGAAGAACACCAGGCGCCACCCGGTGTCGGTACATTGACACAAAGACGTCATTTTGTTGCCTTTTGGAGCGTTCACACTATTCGAAGCATGAATGAAACCGTAACCACATGGGCGTGTAGAGCCATGCAGAAAAGACCAACGTAAATTGATACCGACCTTCGTCCATCCATTCAGCCAACGCTGTGCATTGTTAATAATATGAAGTCCGGCCCAATCAGCGGCCAGAAACAATGGTCCACGCACTGTCTGAAGATATTGCAACACGAACCCAGGCCCTCCTAGCATGAACATCCGACGTCCCACAATGAGGATCCTTGCTGATAAAGACAGGTTACCAGTCTAAGTCCCTCCGAGCCAGTAGATGTTGCGCCCTCTACCGGTGACTAATACCAAAACTAGCGTCGCCTTTATATAAACCTTACGCAAATAATCCCCACACCCGGGAAGACGTAACAAAATGTTTCATTATATATATTTGTTTAAGTTTTTGTAATGTGTTTCTTTTTGTATATAAAATTCTTTTCCATTATTTCAAACCTTTAATTTGTTAATCTCGTTCATAAGATTTTGTTTTAAAGTTCTTTTTATTTATTTCAAACTTATAATCTCGTTCATAAGATATTTGTTTAAAACATCTATCCTCTTCTTAAATAATGTTAGTTTTGTTTTCAAGGGTCATTACCTTGTTTTCAAGGATAATTTTTTTTATTTGACTAAAAAGAGGCAATTAAAAAATGAATATTTGAACGTTTAATGAAACAAACGAAAGTGCAATTCGTATAGGTTGGCCAACAAACATTGGTACTTAATTATCCCATCCTTAAATAGTACGTCAAGCCATAATAGTACGTCAAGCACACTTCGGAGATATTCTGTACAATAAAAACCCTCAAAGTTCACCACACAATAGAGGTTGGGTGAATGCCGTTTGTACAACAGCATTGACAGTAAATCTGATTGCAGCATTTTCGGAACGAATACGCGGCCACACAGAAAAACGTTTGTACGACGCCGACGTCTGTTGGACCAAAAGTACCAACACATTGCGGCATTGTTGGAATGAAAGCACGGTCATGGGGGATGAACAAGTTGCGGCATTGTTGGAATGAAAGGACAGTCTGGGGGATTGCGGCATTGTTGAAACGAAAATACGGTCTCAGTGTCTGGATAGTTGAGCCTTGTTTGACCGCATTATTGAGTAAGGATTCTTCACACAAAGACCGTTGATTTGAACTGGACAAAATAAAGGTATTATTGTACGCAGTGATCATCCCCAAAAAAATCAATCGTCAGCAGACAAGACGCATCGAAAGATAAGACGCACCGATGTTTTGGGGGTCTAAAAAGTCAGATAAGACGCGTCTTATCCGCAGGAAAATACGGTACACTTTCAGAGTTTTTGTGACCAAACTCACAAATTCCGTAATGTGAATCATAAAAGGGTGTGGCACATTGCCCATGTGCCTTAGAAGATGTGGCAAGAGTCACAACGAAAGGAGTTTATTTTCCTTTCCTTAATTTTCCTGAGGTTACAATTTGTTTTCTATACACATTGAACAATCACAACTCAATTTGGAAGAACCTGCTCTATTGACAGTACATGTACAACCATCCTGGCTCTGTATCTTGGCCGAGTTTTATGTAAAAATTAGGAAAAAACGAATCTCACTAAAGAAAACTGATTTATTGTTCACCTCAGAAAAACATTTTAAAGACATTTTTAGAGACTATTTTGAAGACAAATTTAGTGCCATTTCCACACCCAAGCAAAACTCAATTTAGGTGAGAGAGATAAAGAACAATCTAGAGTCGAAGGAACTTACGAAGTTGGGCAACTTCCCAAATTTTGTGGGAAGCTAGATGTAGCATTAGGAACAGTGTATTGAATTGATACATATACCAACCACTGCGGTGTTTAAAGGCAGGTTGTACCTTTGGTAATTACTCCAAAAAGTTAATGACCATAAAAACTTACCGCGTAAAGAGTTCAGTGAATTTGTAAAGAATTACTCAGTTTCCAAATGTAAATAATTCTTATTTGATGAGAGTAACAAGAACTTAAAGGGTGATGGCCAAAGCGCCTCACATGACAAGGCCAAATTATTTGGTGTGGATTATTAGTTTATAGACTAAACTCATTATTGCAGGGTTTTTTTCAAACTATCTTTAAAGGGTTTTAAAACTTCTTAGGTCATATCTTTATATATCGTAGTGTGTCATGGCCGAGCGGTTTAGTGCACCGGACTCAGATCTGTATTCTGCCAATGCATCAAGGATGAACACATTTGTGAATTAATTCTTTTGTTTATAGATTTAACCAACAATAAAATGCTAGTATCATCCAGTTACATGAAGACAAGATAGTAAAAGTCCACATTACAAAGTATAATCATAATAGTATCAATGGATATTGCCACAATCTACACATTGGTATGATGCTCATTGGGTGTGGACACTTTTATCCCTGTCAGTATGCTGGCTGTTTCATCCCTTTGACTATCTAACATCCCTGGAAAGTACACTGACTCAACTGGTTGGTGGTTCAGCGCTTTTTTAATGTTTTTAATGTAAAGTTATCAATGAATGGGAACAAAAGAGTGGTGACTCAGTCTGAAACAGCCATTTAAAACCTTGCCAGGTCCTGGCCATGCAATAAAGGACCTCGCTTGCCCCTCTGATCCTTTATCACATGACCACAGCCTTCATGACCAGCAAAGAAAACACTCGGCCAACCTGAATATTGACACACTCATAACTTACTCCAATAACAACCAGCAAACTGATTTTAATTCAAATAAATACCAATGGCAACAACTGTCCTTCATGACACAAATGTAAGGAAAGTAGCTGCATCAGAAGCCACTGGAAAATCACAATTTAATTTCAAGAGTAAAAAGACCTCGCTAATTTGACCACTCTGTGACAACAACTAAGAGTTTGGCAATTACATGGACAAAAGCAGTAGGGCCTATATCAAGGGCTGTTTATAGTAGTTGTGTACTTGAGTAATAATGAAATGTCTTTCAATAACAATGAGCATTTAGTAGAAGACAATTTCATCTCAAAACTCCACAATGAGAGCGTTTCATCAATTACTCTACATTAATAAAATATGAGGATTGAAGTTAAAATTAAAAACGACTTCATAATAGAAATTCAATTTTGGGCTGGATTCCAATCAAAACACCAATTTGTATCAAACTCTATTGAGGGTAGTATGTAGTTCAATCTAATCAAATTTTAATAAAAATTCTGCAAAGCAAACAAAAACATTTCAGTAAATTAGACCAAAATTTAATTGTATTCCCTTTCTGGCGGGATAAGCTTGCAACAATATTTATGTTATTCTCTAATTACAAGTGACGGATATGAGCGCTATATAAGAAGCCACTATTATTATTATGGCTCATTCCAAAGAATTCTACCAAAGTGACAAGGTACACTGATGAAGACACTCAGACTTGCAGAGAGCAGACTGAATCTTTCTTGGGTGTAATCCACTGATGCAGGAATCACACGCAAGATTCTCTAAATACGCTGCTAACGAAGGTTCCTCGGAGGACCACAATTGACAACGTTACTCTTTGTGACAATTTTTTTTTTTTTTGTATACTTGATGAAATTCCTGCCCTGGAGTTCATACACAGAGCCACTACTAACAAGCACCAGATTCTTCAATTGATGATGGCAAACATTTCAGCAGAAAACAATCCTTTACTAGAAGCTGTGGAGAGATACGAGTGGTCTTTTAAGATTGGAATGGCACAAGGCATCATTGGAATGGTTCTCAACACTCTAGCTTGGCTGGTCATCTTTCGCACCAAAAACCTCCATAATATGACAAACTACTTGCTGGCGTATCTTGCTGTGGTTGATAGTCTTTATTGCTCAAAAGTGTTCTTTGAGAATGCAACATGGCACGTTCAGTTTCCTGAAAGTTTCATTGCAAGAGAAATCTTTTGTCAAACGATTCAGAGCTTCTTTATATTGTCTGTAGCAGTCTACTCATCAAGTTATGGTCTGTGTCTGGTGACCTATGAACGATACATTGGAATAGTACATCCACTGCATTATCCAAGATTAATGTCAGTGAAAAAAGTTAAGTTGTACATTTTCATCTCATGCATGATGTCATTTTTATTCTCAAGTCCTCTCCTTTTAACAACGGTTGCTGGAAAGG
Source organism: Leptasterias polaris (assembly GCA_037783415.1). NCBI lineage: Eukaryota > Metazoa > Echinodermata > Asteroidea > Forcipulatida > Asteriidae > Leptasterias > Leptasterias polaris. Next base: position 867,654 of record JAZGTN010000013.1, on the reverse strand, counting down.
ACAACAATATGGCATGTGACATTAACAGGGACTCAATACATCACATCATTGGTATCAGTCTTCTTGTTATCTTCAGCTACCTGTTTCCCATCCTATTTATGAGTTGGGCTTACTACAAGATTCAAGCCACTCTTAAGAAAAGTGCTCAACGACTGCAACAACAGAATGTACAAGGAGCAGCCCTTGAGCTTTTACAGGCAAGACAGAATGTGATCAGCATGCTTAAGATTGTCCTGGGTGCATTGGTTGTACTGTGGACACCAATGAATGTTATCTGTGTCTTTTTATTCATCTGGACAAAAGTGTTGTTCACTAATCAAGGTAAAGCCGTATCAAACTCACTGAATTTGGTTTACAACATGAACACTGTGATCAATCCAATCATTTATGTTTTTAAAAACAAGAAGTTTCGGAAAGGTCTTCAAGACATATTGTGTTGTTGCATTGGTCGACGTTTCAGGCCAAACCAGGTTGGTGTTTAGACTGCTGTGAATTACAACCAACTGACTTTATAGTCAAGCCGTTTGTCAGTCGATTGCGTACTTATTTTGGCCCAAATTTGCATCCACAAACAAATTACTCAGATTGAGAATCGATCAGACCATCTGAATAACTGAAACGCAATGCATTACAGGAAAGCTCCATTAAAGGAAGAGGCTAGAATGAAACATCCTTTTCGTCTGGAAACAAAAACCTGGTGTCTCCAATTGGATCATGCACAAGCCAGTAGGGCTGCTGACTGCCCCAGGCAGATTAACTGTTCCCCCATTAAGTTTAATGACCCAAGTAGTTCAATGTAAACACACCTACTCTGTGAAAAGGATGTACACTTTCAGAGTTTTTGTGACCAAACTCACAAATTCCGTAATGTGAATCATAAAAGGGTGTGGCACATTGCCCATGTGCCTTAGAAGATGTGGCAAGAGTCACAACGAAAGGAGTTTATTTTCCTTTCCTTAATTTTCCTGAGGTTACAATTTGTTTTCTATACACATTGAACAATCACAACTCAATTTGGAAGAACCTGCTCTATTGACAGTACATGTACAACCATCCTGGCTCTGTATCTTGGCCGAGTTTTATGTAAAAATTAGGAAAAAACGAATCTCACTAAAGAAAACTGATTTATTGTTCACCTCAGAAAAACATTTTAAAGACATTTTTAGAGACTATTTTGAAGACAAATTTAGTGCCATTTCCACACCCAAGCAAAACTCAATTTAGGTGAGAGAGATAAAGAACAATCTAGAGTCGAAGGAACTTACGAAGTTGGGCAACTTCCCAAATTTTGTGGGAAGCTAGATGTAGCATTAGGAACAGTGTATTGAATTGATACATATACCAACCACTGCGGTGTTTAAAGGCAGGTTGTACCTTTGGTAATTACTCCAAAAAGTTAATGACCATAAAAACTTACCGCGTAAAGAGTTAAGTGAATTTGTAAAGAATTACTCAGTTTCCAAATGTAAATAATTCTTATTTGATGAGAGTAACAAGAACTTAAAGGGTGATGGCCAAAGCGCCTCACATGACAAGGCCAAATTATTTGGTGTGGATTATTAGTTTATAGACTAAACTCATTATTGCAGGGTTTTTTTCAAACTATCTTTAAAGGGTTTTAAAACTTCTTAGGTCATATCTTTATATATCGTAGTGTGTCATGGCCGAGCGGTTTAGTGCACCGGACTCAGATCTGTATTCTGCCAATGCATCAAGGATGAACACATTTGTGAATTAATTCTTTTGTTTATAGATTTAACCAACAATAAAATGCTAGTATCATCCAGTTACATGAAGACAAGATAGTAAAAGTCCACATTACAAAGTATAATCATAATAGTATCAATGGATATTGCCACAATCTACACATTGGTATGATGCTCATTGGGTGTGGACACTTTTATCCCTGTCAGTATGCTGGCTGTTTCATCCCTTTGACTATCTAACATCCCTGGAAAGTACACTGACTCAACTGGTTGGTGGTTCAGCGCTTTTTTAATGTTTTTAATGTAAAGTTATCAATGAATGGGAACAAAAGAGTGGTGACTCAGTCTGAAACAGCCATTTAAAACCTTGCCAGGTCCTGGCCATGCAATAAAGGACCTCGCTTGCCCCTCTGATCCTTTATCACATGACCACAGCCTTCATGACCAGCAAAGAAAACACTCGGCCAACCTGAATATTGACACACTCATAACTTACTCCAATAACAACCAGCAAACTGATTATAATTCAAATAAATACCAATGGCAACAACTGTCCTTCATGACACAAATGTAAGGAAAGTAGCTGCATCAGAAGCCACTGGAAAATCACAATTTAATTTCAAGAGTAAAAAGACCTCGCTAATTTGACCACTCTGTGACAACAACTAAGAGTTTGGCAATTACATGGACAAAAGCAGTAGGGCCTATATCAAGGGCTGTTTATAGTAGTTGTGTACTTGAGTAATAATGAAATGTCTTTCAATAACAATGAGCATTTAGTAGAAGACAATTTCATCTCAAAACTCCACAATGAGAGCGTTTCATCAATTACTCTACATTAATAAAATATGAGGATTGAAGTTAAAATTAAAAACGACTTCATAATAGAAATTCAATTTTGGGCTGGATTCCAATCAAAACACCAATTTGTATCAAACTCTATTGAGGGTAGTATGTAGTTCAATCTAATCAAATTTTAATAAAAATTCTGCAAAGCAAACAAAAACATTTCAGTAAATTAGACCAAAATTTAATTGTATTCCCTTTCTGGCGGGATAAGCTTGCAACAATATTTATGTTATTCTCTAATCACAAGTGATGCATGGCTCATTCCAAAGAATTCTACCAAAGTGACAAGGTACACTGATGAAGACACTCAGACTCGCAGAGAGCAGACAGTATCTTTCTTGGGTGTAATCCACTGATGCAGGAATCACACGCAAGGTTCTCTAAATACGCTGCTAACGAAGGTTCCTCGGAGGACCATAATTGACAACGTTACTCTTTGTGACAAAAGATTTTTTTGTTAATACTTGATGAAATTCCTGCCCTAGAGTTCATACACAGAGCCACCACTAACAAGCACCAGATTCTTCAATTGATGATGGCAAACATTTCAGCAGAAAACAATCCTTTACTAGGAGCTGTGGAGAGATATGAGTGGTCTGTTAAGCTTGGAATGGCACAGGGTGTCATTGGAATGGTTCTCAACACTCTAGCTTGGCTGGTCATCCTTCGCACCAAAAGCCTCCACAATATGACAAACTACTTGCTGGCGTATCTTGCTGTGGTTGACAGTCTTTATTGCTCAAGAGTGTTCTTTGAGAATGCAACATGGCACGTTCAGTTTCCTGAAAGTTTCATTGCAAGAGAAATCTTTTGTCAAACGATTCAGAGCTTCTTTATAATGTCTGTAGCAGTCTACTCATCAAGTTATGGTCTGTGTCTGGTGACCTATGAACGATACATTGGAATAGTACATCCACTGCATTATCCAAGATTAATGTCAGTAAAAAAAATTAAGTTGTACATTTTCATCTCATGCATGATGTCATTTTTATTCTCAAGTCCTCTCCTTTTCACAACGGTTGCTGGAAAGGACAACAATATGGTATGTGACTTTAACAGGGACTCAATACATCACATCATTGGTATCAGTCTTATTGTTATCTTCAGCTACCTGTTTCCCATCTTTTTTATGAGTTGGGCTTACTACAAGATTCAAGCCACTCTTAAGAAAAGTGCTCAACAACTGCAACAACAGAATGTACAAGGAGCAGCCCTGGAGCTTTTACAGGCAAGGCAGAATGTGATCAGCATGCTTAAGATTGTCATGGGTGCATTGGTTGTACTGTGGACACCAATTATAGTTCTCTGTGTCATTTTAGTCATCTGGACAAAAGTGTTGAACACTAATCAAGGTGAGGCCTTATTAAACTCACTGACTGTGGTCTACAACATGAACTCTGTGATCAATCCAATCATTTATGTTTTTAAATACAAGAAGTTTTGGAAAGGTCTTCAAGACATATTGTGTTGTTGCATTGGTCGACGTTTCAGGCCAAACCAGGTTGGTGTTTAGACTGCTGTGAATTACAACCAACTGACTTTATAGTCAAGCCGTTTGTCAGTCGATTGCGTACTTATTTTGGCCCAAATTTGCATCCACAAACAAATTACTCAGATTGAGAATCGATCAGACCATCTGAATAACTGAAACGCAATGCATTACGGGAAAGCTCCATTAAAGGAAGAGGCTAGAAAGAAACATCCTTTTCGTCTGCAAACAAAAACCTGGTGTCTCCAATTGGATCATGCACAAGCCAGTAGGGCTGCTGACTGCCCCAGGCAGATTAACTGCTCATCCATTAAGTTTAATGACCCAAGTAGTTCAATGTAAACACACCTACTCTGTGAAAAGGATGTACACTTTCAGAGTTTTTGTGACCAAACTCACAAATTCCGTAATGTGAATCATAAAAGGGTGTGGCACATTGCCCATGTGCCTTAGAAGATGTGGCAAGAGTCGCAACGAAAGGAGTTTATTTTCCTTTCCTTAATTTTCCTGAGGTTACAATTTGTTTTCTATACACATTGAACAATCACAACTCAATTTGGAAGAACCTGCTCTATTGACAGTACATGTACAACCATTCTGCTCTGTATCTTGGCCGAGTTTTATGTAAAAATTAGGAAAAAACGAATCTCACTAAAGAAAACTGATTTATTGTTCACCTCAGAAAAACATTTTAAAGACATTTTTAGAGACTATTTTGAAGACAAATTTAGTGCCATTTCCACACCCAAGCAAAACTCAATTTAGGTGAGAGAGATAAAGAACAATCTAGAGTCGAAGGAACTTACGAAGTTGGGCAACTTCCCAAATTTTGTGGGAAGCTAGATGTAGCATTAGGAACAGTGTATTGAATTGATACATATACCAACCACTGCGGTGTTTAAAGGCAGGTTGTACCTTTGGTAATTACTCCAAAAAGTTAATGACCATAAAAACTTACCGCGTAAAGAGTTAAGTGAATTTGTAAAGAATTACTCAGTTTCCAAATGTAAATAATTCTTATTTGATGAGAGTAACAAGAACTTAAAGGGTGATGGCCAAAGCGCCTCACATGACAAGGCCAAATTATTTGGTGTGGATTATTAGTTTATAGACTAAACTCATTATTGCAGGGTTTTTTTCAAACTATCTTTAAGGGGTTTTAAAACTTGTTAGGTCATATCTTTATATATCATAGTGTGTCATGGCAACTTCCCAAATTTTGTGGGAAGCTAGATGTAGCATTAGGAACAGTGTATTGAATTGATACATATACCAACCACTGCGGTGTTTAAAGGCAGGTTGTACCTTTGGTAATTACTCCAAAAAGTTAATGACCATAAAAACTTACCGCGTAAAGAGTTAAGTGAATTTGTAAAGAATTACTCAGTTTCCAAATGTAAATAATTCTTATTTGATGAGAGTAACAAGAACTTAAAGGGTGATGGCCAAAGCGCCTCACATGACAAGGCCAAATTATTTGGTGTGGATTATTAGTTTATAGACTAAACTCATTATTGCAGGGTTTTTTTCAAACTATCTTTAAGGGGTTTTAAAACTTGTTAGGTCATATCTTTATATATCATAGTGTGTCATGGCCGAGCGGTTGTTTAAAGGCAGGTTGTACCTTTGGTAATTACTCCAAAAAGTTAATGACCATAAAAACTTACCGCGTAAAGAGTTAAGTGAATTTGTAAAGAATTACTCAGTTTCCAAATGTAAATAATTCTTATTTGATGAGAGTAACAAGAACTTAAAGGGTGATGGCCAAAGCGCCTCACATGACAAGGCCAAATTATTTGGTGTGGATTATTAGTTTATAGACTAAACTCATTATTGCAGTTTTTTTTCAAACTATCTTTAAAGGGTTTTAAAACTTGTTACGTCATATCTTTATATATCGTAGTGTGTCATGGCCGAGCGGTTTAGTGCACCGGACTCAGATCTGTATTCTGCCAATGCATCAAGGGTGAACACATTTGTGAATTAATTCTTTTGTTTATAGATTTAACCAACAATAAAATGCTAGTATCATCCAGTTACATGAAGACAAGATAGTTAAAGTCCACATTACAAAGTATAATCATAATAGTATCAATGGATATTGCCACAATCTACACATTGGTATGATGCTCATTGGGTGTGGACACTTTTATCCCTGTCAGTATGCTGGCTGTTTCATCCCTTTGACTATCTAACATCCCTGGAAAGTACACTGACTCAACTGGTTGGTGGTTCAGCGCTTTTTTAATGTTTTTAATGTAAAGTTATCAATGAATGGGAACAAAAGAGTGGTGACTCAGTCTGAAACAGCCATTTAAAACCTTGCCAGGTCCTGGCCATGCAATAAAGGACCTCGCTTGCCCCTGTGATCCTGTATCACATGACCACAGCCTTCATGACCAGCAAAGAAAACACTCGGCCAACCTGAATATTGACACACTCATAACTTACTCCAATAACAACCAACAAACTGATTATAATTCAAATAAATACCAATGGCAACAACTGTCCTTCATGACACAAATGTAAGGAAAGTAGCTGCATCAGAAGCCACTGGAAAATCACAATTTAATTTCAAGAGTAAAAAGACCTCGCTAATTTGACCACTCTGTGACAACAACTAAGAGTTTGGCAATTACATGGACAAAAGCAGTAGGGCCTATATCAAGGGCTGTTTATAGTAGTTGTGTACTTGAGTAATAATGAAATGTCTTTCAATAACAATGAGCATTTAGTAGAAGACAATTTCATCTCAAAACTCCACAATGAGAGCGTATCATCAATTACTCTACATTAATAAAATATGAGGATTGAAGTTAAAATTAAAAACGACTTCATAATATAAATTCAATTTTGGGCTGGATTCTAATCAAAACACCAATTTGTATCAAACTCTATTAAGGGTAGTATGTAGTTCAATCTAATCAAATTTTAATAAAAATTCTGCAAAGCAAACAAAAACATTTCAGTAAATTAGACAAACATTTAATTATATTCCTTTTCTGGCGGGATAAGCTTGCAACAATATTTATGTTATTCTCTAATCACAAGTGATGCATGGCTCATTCCAAAGAATTCTACCAAAGTGACAAGGTACTCAGATTTGCAGGCGACCCTTTCAGAGAGCAGACAGTATCTTTCTTGGGTGTAATCCACTGATGCAGGAATCACACGCAGGATTCTCTAAATACGCTGCTAACGAAGGTTCCTCGGAGGACCACAATTGACAACGTTACTCTTTGTGACAAAAGATTTTTTTTTTTATACTTGATGAAATTCCTGCCCTGGAGTTCATACACAGAGCCACCACTAACAAGCACCAGATTCTTCAATTGATGATGGCAAACATTTCAGCAGAAAACAATCCTTTACTAGGAGCTGTGGAGAGATATGAGTGGACTCTTAAGCTTGGAATGGCACAGGGTGTCATTGGAATGGTTCTCAACACTCTAGCTTGGCTGGTCATCCTTCGCACCAAAAAACTCCATAATATGACAAACTACTTGCTGGCGTATCTTGCTGTGGTTGATAGTTTTTATTGCTCAAAAATGTTCATCGATAATGCAACATGGCACGTTAAGATTCCTGAAAGTTTCATTGCAAGAGAAATCTTTTGTCAAACGATTCAGAGCTTCTTTATAAGGTCTGTAGCAACCTACTCATCAAGTTATGGTCTGTGTCTGGTGACCTATGAACGATACATTGGAATAGTACATCCACTGCATTATCCAAGATTAATGTCAGTAAAAAAAGTTAAGTTGATCATTTTCATTTCATGCATGATGTCATTTTTATTCTCAAGTCCTCTCCTTATCACAACGGTTGCTGGAAAGGAAAACAATATGACATGTGACTTTAACAGTGACTCATTACATTACAACATTGGTATCAGTCTTCTTGTTTTCTTCAGCTACCTGTTTCCTATCCTATTTATGAGTTGGGCTTACTACAAGATCCAAGCAACTCTCAAGAAAAGTGCTCAACAACTGCAACAACAGAATGTACAAGGAGCAGCCCTGGAGCTTTTACAGGCAAGACAGAATGTGATCAGCATGCTTAGGATTGTCCTGGGTGCATTGGTTGTACTGTGGACACCAAATGTTCTCTATGTCATTTTATTCGTCTGGACAAAAGTGTTGTACATTAATCAAGGTGATGCCTTATTAAACTCACTGACTGTGGTCTACAGCATGAACTCTGTGATCAATCCAATCATTTATGTTTTTAAAAACAAGAAGTTTCGGAAAGGTTTTCAAGACATGTTGTGTTGTTGCATTGGTCGACGTTTCAGGCCAAACCAGGTTTGTGTTCAGACTGCTATGAATTATAACCAACCGACTTAGTCAAGCCGTTTGTCAGTCGATTGTGTACTTATTTGGCCCAAATTTGCATCCACAAACAAATTGCTCTGATTGAGAATCGATCAGACCATCTGAATAACTGAAACGCAATGCATTACGGGAAAGCTCCATTAAAGGAAGAGGCTAGAATGAAACATCCTTTCCATCTGACAACAAACACATGTTATCTCCATGTAATTCCTTTTCCAAACAGTGGTCTTAATTGGATCATGCACAAGCCAGTAGGGCTGCTGGCTGCCCCAGGCAGATTAACTGCTCATCCATTAAGTTTAATGACCCAAGTAGTTCAATGTAAACACACCCGGCCACACCTATGTGAAAAGGATGTATACTTTCTGAGTTTTTGTGACCAAACTCACAAATTCCGTAATGTGAATCATAAAAGGGTTTGTTGTTGGATGCATATGTTGGGATACACCAAGTGAGGATACTGGTCTTTGACATTTACCAAAAGTATACCCTGCCTTTAAGGAAACCATTTCAGATGCGGCGGCCATCTTTAAACACATGAGAAAGAGTTAAATCACACAGCCTCTGTAATTTGATTTGAGTTGATTTTTTGTAAATAATTGTAGCATGATGTAATAACGGGGAAATGAAAAGTACACTGCTCATCTTCATCTACTTATTTAAATGTATAATTAAAAATTGCCAAATTATTTGGGTTGGAATATGAGTTTATAGACTTAATACATTATTGCATTTTTGTCAAATTTGCTAATCTATAAAGGGTTTTAAAATTTATTAGGTCATATCTTTATATATTGTGCAAAGATTAGTTAGTGGCCTGACGTTTCGACCCTAGCAGAGTCTTTCTCGAAGGCTAAAAAAAGGCTTTATATATAGTAGCGTGTCATGGCCGAGCAGTCTACTGCATCGGACTCAGTTCTGATCTTGCTTTATTATTTGTAGCACAGATGTTATGATTAAACCAAAGATTCGATCAACTTGGAAATTGTTTTTGGCCCAAGTCCTTGCCTTGGCTCTTCTCGGTCCGAAAATGAACAAAGTTTAAGATGGACACCAGCAGCCTGATCTTACATCAAACCAAGCGACATAAACTTTCTTAACCACTTCACATCGGATGGCGTGTATACAATACAAATTTTTCTGGACTGGCTTGAGGTGAATAATTTTTAACACCCGGAATAACTTCAGAGTGCCCTCTATATTTTCACCTGGACATTCCATTGTGTAGCGTGCACAGCTATGCACATATTGTGCTGCACTTTGTTTTACCCATACAAAGGAACAGAAGGTACTGGAATTCACGAATGTAATCTCCCTTTATCCTGGGATAATTTGTAACCCCCGATTCCAGACCTTTTGATTGTTCTTTTGTCATGCAAATGTGGCATAAAAGAATGGACAGGCTGCCACCATTGTTTATCATTGTATTCAGTAAGTCCGAGCATTCTGAGATCCCAGCATACCATGGCAGATTATCAGCCGTGGCATTTTTTCTCACAAGAGAACAACAAAACCTGGTGCTTATTATCCGAACCTTTGTTGGCTTTCCTTTGTCAAGTCAGGAATTCATTGTGGCAGTGATATTTTAAAAGGAAAATTATTTTAAAAAGCGGAGAATGCAGAGCGGGGATACGCACGATTGCGGAAACTTCACATGCATGTTCTCACACTTTGCTTGTGTATGGATGTGCAAAACTGTTGTATCTCGCTAAAAACTAACAACAGAGGTAGACACAAACTGAATGGCACTGAAATGCTTCCTATGTGGATGCTCTCTTATGCAATGTTATTAGATTATTAAGATACAGTGTTGTTGCACTGATATATTCCACAATACCTTCAGAATAGCTGGGATGACCTTGCCTACGTACTCGGTGAACTTGTCTCCAAACGTCCCCGGTAGGTAGATAAACATCATGATGTAACCGTCTCGGACATGAGGAGGGATGTCTGGGGCCTCGGCCGTCTTGACGATGTCTGGCATTAGCTTGGCCAGTTTCTCCACTCCCATGCCAGCCATGACTTCACTCAAACCTAAATCAAAAGTTCAACTAACGTTTTACTAAGATACATTTATATAGTTAAGTTACATTTTTTCGGCGTGTCGTGGCGAGTCGGGCCGACCAGTAAAAGCACACTGGTCAAGCTCTGGTGTTTCTGATCAGCAGAGTGTGGGTTCAAGTTCTGGTCATGACACTTGTTTCCTTGAGCAAGATCAGAGCTGCCAACTCTCCCTGATTCTGCAGAAAGTTCCCTGAAAATAAACCAATCTTTTCATGTGCTGATGAGCAAATTTGGAAATCTCTCTGATTATGGAAATTTGTTCCCTATTATGTTGAATGTCATTCTAAATATCTTGCCCTGATCGGTGTAAAAGAAATCTCCCTGATTGCAAGATGCACATGTTGCAAGCTCTGCAAGATGCTTTACCATAATTACTCTGTCCTTCAGATGGGGCATTAAGCAGTAGGTCCCGTGTACTAGGATTGATAGTGAAAGAACGTAAAAGAACCCAGAGCACTTATCGTGGAGCATTAATTTTAGTATCGTACTGTTTCCAACAGTACATGTTATAGTAAATCGTCCTTTTATTTTTTACTTTTTATTTGATTCAAATTTTTTTTTTATGGGGGGGTGGAGCGATGTTAAACATAATCCCTTTCAAAAAGTCCAAACCATCTGAAAAGAGCCTCTAGACTTAATAAAACAAATTCCACCCCCTCAAGCCATGTGGAAGCCATGTGTCGAAGACATGATTTATTTCAGCCAGGAGTGATTATTAGTCCAAGGCTAAGAGATGGTTTACAATTCCTGATTTCTTAAAGGGGCGGTCATTGATGACATTTGTTTAATTCAAAGAATTAACAAAGGGTACTTTGACATTTTACACGCTATTCGGCTAGGTCCCAATAGGGAACTTGGAATTTTTGAGATTTTTGAACCACTTTTTTGGCAGAGTAGACAAAATTTGCTTACAAACAAGACTGATCAAAACAGTACGATGGCATCATCGAGTGTTTATAAGAGGAATCACAGGCTCTCCACATCATCACAAATGGAAAAATACAGTTTTGGTCACAAGAAGGCTTAAGTATCAACCCTTGATTGTAGGTTATTATCTTCCAAGATGGTTTGAAGGCAAAATTAGATCTGCATCACAACAAATCCTGAAAAAACTGGAAAAAATCCTGACAACTCACATGCCTGATGACGATTCAAATTGAAAGAGACTAACATACCTTGAGCTGCACCAGACCTATCCACAGAGTTCTGCTCCACGGTGAGTTTCTCCATCAGCCACGGGAGGAGGTCATCAAAGCTACTCTCACCCATCCCCTTGACCATCGCTCCTAGGGCCCGGGCTGATACCTTCCTGACTTCTGGTACGGGATCCAGCAGGGATGCCTTCAGACCTGGCATAACGGATGGGAGATAGGGTGCCAGATCCTGCGTAAAACAAAACAAAGTCGTTACAGTTTTGAAACATATCCTTGACACATACCTCTGACATAGTCACATCTCCTTAAGGTAAACCATCTCCTGCTGCTTCCCAGGTTGGATCAAAAACTTGGGTGTGATCCCTGGCTACACAGCAGCTACAGGTTGTATGGCTTCCGACTGTCCCCCACTAACAACGATATTGACAAAATAGGGAAACTGACAACATTAGGGCTCAATATCTCAGTTGGTAGAGCACCGGCACGTTAATCTGGAGGTTACAGGTTCAAATCTAGTCAACTTTTCTTTGTTTAATCCAAAATAATTTAAACAAAGTTGTTGTGTTGGTCAGTGCAAGGACATTTTCCCTAAATTTTGTTTCATTGTATCTAGCGCAATAGAGACTCCATGGAATATTTTTGAAGGGTGTGCCAACAAGGGTGAACACAGGCCAATGTTGCTGGGTGATGCACTCCACAGTACCGTGGTGTTAGGACCTATGTTGTTATTGTTTGACGTGAATCTATTTCATGGTAAAACATTCAAGTAACAAATATCAGCTTGATACCGTGTAATATGTAGTAATGTATACATGGCCCCAGTCATGCCAGTAGAAACCAGTTTTCAATGTATACATGGCCCCAGTCATGCCAGTAGAAACCAGTTTTCAATGTATACATGGCCCCAGTCATGCCAGTAGAAACCAGTTTTCAATGTATACATGGCCCCAGTCATGCCAGTAGAAACCAGTTTTCAATGTATACATGGCCCCAGTCATGCCAGTAGAAACCAGTTTTCAATGTATACATGGCCCCAGTCATGCCAGTAGAAACCAGTTTTCAATGTATACATGGCCCCAGTCATGCCAGTAGAAACCAGTTTTCAATGTATACATGGCCCCAGTCATGCCAGTAGAAACCAGTTTTCAATGTATACATGGCCCCAGTCATGCCAGTAGAAACCAGTTTTCAATGTATACATGGCCCCAGTCATGCCAGTAGAAACCAGTTTTCAATGTATACATGGCCCCAGTCATGCCAGTAGAAACCAGTTTTCAATATTTGGGCATATGCTTGGTAAAATAAATAATAAATTTCATAGTGACTTACCCACAGAATTATCAAAGTTAACTTGATGCATTAAAATGAGTTAATTAGAAACAACTAGAATAGGTAAAAATGAAACAGAAACATGAGAAAGGAAAACCAGTTTACCTTCTGGTCAGTTAGGGAGTACATATTGCCGATGATCTGGGCAGCCATTTTCTTAGTGTCAGTGGAGCGGTCCTGGAAGGAGCGCTGTACAACTGGCATTATGAGGGCAAGCGAGGGCGCATCAATGAAGTGGACAAACTTGGTTCCTAGCAGAAGCTGAAGACATTGAGATGTTTTCTTTGAGGGATTGGAGAGGGCATCCAGGAGCATCGGAACAATCGCTACAAGGAAAAGATCATCAAATCAAGAAGATTTCAGTTTCAAGGTTCCATGCTTGCTATTATTCTGAAAGATAAAAGTGCTGAAGGTACAGTACTATGAAGCCATCTTTCCACTCTCATTCAGCCATCTTGCCACTCAAAGACAAAAGGAAACAATAAGGATTGGACAAAAAAAGACCACACGAATTTGTACAGAATGCATCAAGAATGCACAAGTAATGAACAGGTCAGTACTCCTTGTCAGGATGGTAATACATTGCTTCAATATGAGGGGATGGGGTGTCATGGCTGAGCAGCCTAGTGCGATGGACTCAAGCACTATGCAAATGGAGTGTCTCATTTACATAGCACCTTGTAACCATGACAAGCACTATGCAAATGGAGTGTTTCATTTACATAGCACCTTGTAACCATGACAAGCACTATGCAAATGAGTGTTTCATTTACATAGCACCTTGTAACCATGACAAGCACTATGCAAATGGAGTGTTTCATTTACATAGCACCTTGTAACCATGACAAGCACTATGCAAATGGAGTGTTTCATTTACATAGCACCTTGTAACCATGACAAGCACTATGCAAATGGAGTGTATCATTTACATAGCACCTTGTAACCATGACAAGCACTATGCAAATGGTGTGTTTCATTTACATAGCACCTTGTAACCATGACAAGCACTATGCAAATAAGTGTTTCATTTACATAGCACCTTGTAACCATGACAAGCACTATGCAAATGGGGTGTTTCATTTACATAGCACCTTGTAACCATAACAAGCACTATGCAAATGGGTGTCTCATTTACATAGCAACTTGTAACCATGACAAACACTATGCAAATGGAGTGTCTCTTTCACATAGTAAATCAAAACAAGCACTATGCAAATCGAGCTTTTCATTTACATAGCACCTTTTAACCATGACAAACACTATGCAAATGGAGTGTCTCATTTACATAGCACCATGTAACCATAACAAGATGTTATGTAAACAGGATATATCATTTAAAATCCATTCTCACAGTAAGAAATGATTTGAAATCTTCAAACACCTTTAGAAGAAAAAACATCTTTTGCATACCTTGGATTTCTGGATTCCTTATGACTGCACCGATCTGTTTGAGTGCTTGGGATCCCGCCTTCTGTACTTTACTGTGTGAATCAGTCAGTACTTCCATCAGCTTGGGTACGATACTGGGTAGACATGAGGAAAGCTGCTTGGGTGCACAGTAAGCCATCGCTCCCAGTAACTCCACTGAACCTGTAGATAAATATAAAACATCAACATCTAGTACGGTTTGCTGTGAATAATCCTATTCTTTCTCAGTAGAACCGCTTACCAACCAAAACAATATGTGATGTACATTAAACATAACTGGTTCCCTGTTATTCAGCAAATAAATTTCTAATCATTTGTGTTGAACAAAGAAAAATGACCAGAGCAGGATTTGAACCAACGACCTCCGGATTAACGTGCAGGCACTCTACCAACTGAGCTATCTAGCCCTAATGTTGGCAATCTCCCTATTTTGTCAGTATCTTTGTTCGGGGGTGCCATTCAGAAGCCACACAACCTTTAACTGCCATGTACCCAGGGAGTGTACCCTAAGGGGATGTGACTTAATAAATTTCTTGCGTATGACCTGCTTATGACCTGCACTCAGCTGTTTTGGTTTCCCTACCGTCTTCTTTGAGATTAGGGTTGGGATTTGCATTTGTAAATATAAGATCAGACAATGCATCTACCAACCAGTTTAGGTTCGCCACGAGTCTTCTGCCTACTTTTGATGCTTGGTAACAGTTGATCTGTACTAAACCCATTTTGGTTCTCCACTGTCCTCTTTATTAAGCTTATGATATGGGTTAGGATTTGGGTTTGTACATAATTATCTTTTTCGGAGACCCCTTTGGTTTTGCTTTTTGAACCTAAAATGCCCACCTTAATTAAACAATTTAAATAGGTCTTTCTCACCAAACAAAATGTATCTTGCTGATTTGTGTTGCCTTGGTTACATCCCAAAGTCAATTTCTTGAGTGATATTGCCCTTTTGTGATAACATGTATATTATGGGTCATACATGTACAACTGATGACACTTTTTGAGTACATCAAAAAGACATGGCACTTTCAGAATACGTAAGATAGATTGTACATGTAAGGGGGTACGACCTTGGCACTGAAAGAGTTATCACAACAGACGATGCATCTACCAACCTGTTTTGGTTCTCCATGAGTCTTCTTCCAAGGCAGCGAGAAGCGAGGGAAGAACGAGTTTGACACCATGCCCACTAAGTTTACTCATGACAGCCTTAGCCGTATCATCTGCTGCCTGCAAAGAAGTAGGGTTATAAAATGTTCATCATGGTGGTACTGCAAAAAGATTCAATTGGAAATGTAACGCACCCAGAGTCTGCTTTTAACCTAGACTGGTCCCCTGTCTTTATCCGCAAGGATAAAAACAGGCAATGGTTTTACAGGCCCAATGTTTCATTGGATACAATTATTTCATTGGATAAACATGCTGTGACGGAAGCTTTCCATATCTGTGCTATGATTGGTCCAAGGTGAGTGGTCGTCTGCATGCAGCGAGTGCATAAAGTTTACATCATGTAGTGTTGTTGGTATCTGGCATTATTCACGAGCCTCGAAGTGTGACGTCAAATGTTCAGGCTACTTTTAACCAACATTGAAGTGCAAAGTAACACCACAGACCCACCTTGTACTGGTATCAGGTGCAGCTGTGGTCTGTCATTTTGGAAGTCAAACTGATGTACAGATACCAGCAGACACTTTTAGTAACATCCAATAAAAAGCTATTGTTACACTTCTACATATTCTAGCAATCTCAATATCCTCCTCTCTACCTCGGACACAATCCCAACCTCCCTCTTAACTCATACTGTACCCCTTCCCACCTCCTACCCAACCCAAACCCCTTCCCATCTCCTACCCAACCCCAACCCCTTCCCACCTCCTACCCAACCCCAACTCCTTCCCATCTCCTACCCAACCCCAACCCCTTCCCACCTCCTACCCAACCCCAACCCCTTCCCATCTCCTACCCAACCCCAACCCCTTCCCACCTCCTACCCAACCCCAACTCCTTCCCACCTCCTACCCAACCCCAACCCCTTCCCATCTCCTACCCAACTCCAACCCCTTCCCATCTCCTACCGAACCCCAACCCCTTCCCATCTCCTACCCAACCCCAACTCCTTCCCACCTCCTACCGAACCCCAACCCCTTCCCATCTCCTACCCAACCCCAACCCCTTCCCATCTCCTACCTAACCCCAACCCCTTCCCATCTCCTACCTAACCCCAACCCCTTCCCATCTCCTACCCAACCCCAACCCCTTCCCATCTCCTACCCAACCCCAACCCCTTCCCACCTCCTACCCAACCCCAACCCCTTCCCATCTCCTACCCAACCCCAACCCCTTCCCATCTCCTACCCAACCCCAACCCCTTCCCATCTCCTACCCAACCCCAACCCCTTCCCATCTCCTACCCAACCCCAACCCCTTCCCATCTCCTACCCAACCCCAACCCCTTCCCATCTCCTACCCAACCCCAACCCCTTCCCATCTCCTACCCAACCCCAACCCCTTCCCATCTCCTACCCAACCCCAACCCCTTCCCACCTCCTACCCAACCCCAACTCCTTCCCACCTCCTACCCAACCCCAACCCCTTCCCATCTCCTACCCAACCCCAACCCCTTCCCATCTCCTACCCAACCCCAACCCCTTCCCACCTCCTACCCAACCCCAACTCCTTCCCACCTCCTACCCAACCCCAACCCCTTCCCATCTCCTACCCAACTCCAACCCCTTCCCATCTCCTACCGAACCCCAACCCCTTCCCATCTCCTACCCAACCCCAACCCCTTCCCATCTCCTACCTAACCCCAACCCCTTCCCATCTCCTACCTAACCCCAACCCCTTCCCATCTCCTACCCAACCCCAACCCCTTCCCATCTCCTACCCAACCCCAACCCCTTCCCATCTCCTACCCAACCCCAACCCCTTCCCACCTCCTACCCAACCCCAACCCCTTCCCATCTCCTACCCAACCCCAACCCCTTCCCACCTCCTACCCAACCCCAACTCCTTCCCACCTCCTACCCAACCCCAACCCCTTCCCATCTCCTACCCAACCCCAACCCCTTCCCATCTCCTACCCAACCCCAACCCCTTCCCACCTCCTACCCAACCCCAACTCCTTCCCACCTCCTACCCAACCCCAACCCCTTCCCATCTCCTACCCAACTCCAACCCCTTCCCATCTCCTACCGAACCCCAACCCCTTCCCATCTCCTACCCAACCCCAACCCCTTCCCATCTCCTACCTAACCCCAACCCCTTCCCATCTCCTACCTACACTTCTACATATTCTAGCAATCTCAATATCCTCCTCTCTACCTCGGACACAATCCCAACCTCCCTCTTAACTCATACTGTACCCCAACCCCTTCCCATCTCCTACCCAACCCCAACCCCTTCCCATCTCCTACCCAACCCCAACCCCTTCCCATCTCCTACCCAACCCCAACCCCTTCCCATCTCCTACCCAACCCCAACCCCTTCCCATCTCCTACCCAACCCCAACCCCTTCCCACCTCCTACCCAACCCCAACTCCTTCCCACCTCCTACCCAACCCCAACCCCTTCCCATCTCCTACCCAACCCAAACCCCTTAACATCTCCTACCCAACCCCATTCCAACTTCTACCCAAAACAAAGCCCTTTTCATCTCATCTCCAACCCAAACCCAACTCCCTTCCCACCTCCTACCCAACCCCAACCCCTTCCCATCTCCTACCCAACCCCAACCCCTTCCCATCTCCTACCCAACCCCAACCCCTTCCCACCTCCTACCTAACCCCAACTCCCTTCCCGTCTCCTACCTAACCCCAACCCCTTCCCATCTCCTACCCAACCCCAACCCCTTCCCATCTCCTACCCAACCCCAACCCCTTCCCACCTCCTACCTAACCCCAACTCCCTTCCCGTCTCCTACCTAACCCCAACCCCTCCCCAACCCCTTCCCATCTCCTACCCAACCCCAACCCCTTCCCATCTCCTACCCAACCCCAACCCCTTCCCATCTCCTAGCTACCCAACCCCAACCCCTTCCCATCTCCTACCCAACCCAAACCCCTTAACATCTCCTACCCAACCCCATTCCAACTTCTACCCAAAACAAAGCCCTTCTCATCTCATCTCCAACCCAATCCCAACCCCCTTCCCACCTGCTTGACTTATTCACACTACACTCACTGCACAAACACAGGGAAACCTACCTCTCTGACATACTGGTTGCCGTCCCCGAAGCACAGTAGTAAATGAGGAAGCACGTGAACCACATAGGGTTCAAACAGCCTTCCCAGCATGTTACAAAGCATCTCAAAAGCAAACAAGGCTCCTGTTGATAACAAACAATGACTTGTTAATAGGGACAGTGCTCTACTGGAATCAGGCATTTTACAATATAGATCGCCCCCAACAGTTAACCAAAGATAGGCAAAAATTCACAGCAGACCAAGGCGGAAAGATCTACATCAGTTGCAACAAAAATAAAAAGTTTTGGATAGCTAAGAAATAAGAAATGCCCATTTAAGTTACAAGTTTTAAGTTCACCTTTGAAATGATAAATAACGACGATACTTCTATGGGTTAGGATTATATGAGATTTTGTCAACTCCATCTAAAAATATTAATTTCTCATTAGAAGGTGAAGCCAAACTGTTTTAACCTTTTGCCTACCATACATGACTTTAGTTAACAACACTCTCAAGCCTCAGCAAAAGGGCCTTTTTACAATAATGTAGTTTTGTCCGTGTTCTCCTCCTTACCCAAGCTTACAATGGTTGAAAAGAGAAAGATCAGATCTTTCTAATGACAGTAAAAAAGCATTGTGTTGCTATTATGCAATCCTCTCAAAATGGAGTGGAAAAATACAAGATGCTATAATGATGGAGCGCCTTAAATTTGTGTACAAAAAAGTATTTTAGATTTATACATATCACAATTGAAAAAAAAACCCAAAATCTTTGCCGTTTGTTGACTGATCTGAACCATTTTGGGAATATATGCAGAGAGTTTGAAAAATTTGCCTCTGAACACATGCAAGCTGTTGTGCAAGAATGTGCATTTAATGCATGAGTGGTCAAACTAGTCGGTCACCAGCGATTATTTATCCAACCTGGACAGCTTGGTTCAGGATTCTTTGCTTTTTAAGTAACCTACCTTCTCTACGTCTGAAATTCTTCTTATCTTGTATAGCATCCTGTAGTGACGACATGATATTAAGCTGTTTGAGTGACAGTATACCCAACCCCTTCACCAACCCGGCCAGACCGTAGGCTGCCCCTTTCCTCTCTCCGTAGTTCTCCGACTCTAGTAACAAGGCCAAGAGATTCTTGACGATGGCCGGGGCATCTGGTTTGATAGCTGGGACGAGAGGCGGAAGGCAGTTGGCGACTGCTTCTTGAACCTGGAAAGAATAAACATAAAACATGAGATTCAGAAGATAAAGTAGTGCTTCGGCGAACTATAGGAAAAAGAGAAGAAAAACAAAAAACTCTGTTGGCTCTACCAACTGAGCTATCTAATCTAGCTCAGTGTTGGGGGTCTCCCTATTTTGTTTGGGGCAGCCAGCCAGAAGCCATACAACCTTTACCGGCGTGTAAACCAGGGATCACCAAAGAGGGAAGAATAACTTATTTTTAATTCAAATATCAAGAAACAAACCACAAGGGAAACTGACCGAGTAAATTGTAAATAATTAGGGGGTTGCACTAAACAAAAAAAGCTTTTAGTTTCAAACATCTGCTCCTATATATACACATGTTAGACTTCTCCGTTTAAGCAGAGACGAGATGAAATAGACTGAGCTTGAATTTGGGGTAAGATTTAACCCCTGGAAAAAATGTTCTCACCTGTTGGGATGGTGTGGAGAGCGCCTCGATCAGTTTAGCCACGATGGGTTTGACCTTGGGGTCGGACTTGTCCAGATGTTTCGCTAGTGATCCCATGAGGATGACCACGCTGTGTCTCACAGAATCATAGGACGATGTGCTTGGTGCCTCGTCTAGGAACTTTTCAAATACCGGGAGAAGTATGACGACACTCTCCTAATCACAACGGGAGATAAAATCATAATTATTCATTTTCATTGAAGGCCTAAATATGTATGAAAACGGCATTATTACAAATGATAAAAATGAAGAATATATACGTAAAATCTGAAATAGGACAAAGTCGTAAACAAATTTGGAGGTCCTTTCCCCTTTAATTTCAATTCAATTAAATTTAAGTCAACATTTATTTCATACAACTCTTCTCAAAATATAACATACATACAGAATATGACATATATACAGAATGACATATATACAGAATGACATATATACAGAATATGACATATATACAGAATATGACATATATACAGAATATGACATATATACAGAATATGACATATATACAGAATATGACATATATACAGAATATGACATATATACAGAATATGACATATATACAGAATATGACATATATACAGAATATGACATATATACAGAATATGACATATATACAGAATATGACATATATACAGAATATGACATATATACAGAATATGACATATATACAGAATATGACATATATACGCCAAATAATCAGGCAAAAAGATGGAGGGCAAAAAGTGAATCTATGTAAACCAAAACAAAAGAGAGGCTGTCAGATGGCCTACCGGTATGCAGCCAGTAGACTGAAAACACATTTTAGTTAATTACTCGTTAATTTTTTTTTCAAAAACAGGTGAAACCCCTCATATTCTATCCTCAGACAGGCCTGATTGACACGGCCTATGACCCTTTAGGCAGTATGACCCATGGACACGGGTAAAACATAGTTTTTTTTTTTGTTTTTTTTTGCCAAACTATCACTATAACGTCTAGAAAGATTATTAGCTTTAAAAAAAGTATGAAATCAACATTGTAATTGAGGTATACAGGTTTTCCCAGCGTACTGCACGCTGCAGTAACCAATGCAATTCGTGTATATTGAATGGGGGCGGGGCATCCCAGGGTTAAGCAAAGGCTTGCAGAAGACAAACAAACTATAAACATGGATACAAGACAAACAGGTGACACAAAAAAAAGATAAAGACTGTGGATGCAACAAGAGAAATATGTATAAACTAGCAGGGCTAGCATTTACACTGACCTTGCCTTGGTTGTCAATGACTGCTGTTGCAGCCTGCAGCATGACTTTCCGTACCTCCTCATTCCGATCATTCAACCCATCTGGAACAAAGAATCGGAACACTTCCGACACTTGACTCTTCTTGAGGTACGGTGAGATCTTCCCCAGAGCGTTGGCGATGCCGCAGCGGGACGAGAAATCATCGGGCGGGGATTCTGATTTAAGACGCCCGAGGCTATCCAGAACAGGTGGGAGAATCTGTACGAAACACAACAAAGGTAAGAGTGACTTTAGTAAGATTTTGATGAATAGCCAACCCTTTCCAGTGAGTCGACCAACCATTTGAAATCATTCCACGGCACGGGTTTGTACCATGGTTTAACTGCTTTCACACTAAATACCAAGTGTGGACCTGAGAAGTAAAGAGGTCCACATTATGTAGGGACTTGAAACACTATGTGGACTTACACAAGTCCACACAGTGTTTTTTGCAGTGTTGAAGAATAGGATTTTCCTGAAGTGTACAGAACAAAGGAATGTCCACAGAGGGACTGCAACACAGAGCTGTGTGTGCATAGGAGCTGTGTACACATGTGTGTAATGTGAAGATGCATTCATCACAAGTTATGAGATTGCAGGCTGGCATAGTTTATCTATAATTCAGATTAACAGTGGTTTATATTGATTGGTCAGATAGTAAGAGGGTTGCCTGTGTACTGTGTACGCATTCACCAAATGTTATCATATTGCAGGCTGGCAACATTTATATATCAATCAAAACCACAGTGGATAGTATTGAATGGTTGGTCAGCAGGAAGGTTGACTGTTTACCGTGTTGTTGCATACACCACATGATATCATATTGCAGGCTGGCATAATTTATCTATCATTCAAAACCACAGTGGGTGATATTGAATGGTCAGACAGTAAGAGGGTTAATCAACTAAGCACATTTACAGTTCAGGTGTTTTCACCACAATGCAGGCTGGTTAGGACATCACCCAAACCACTTGAACGGTAAAGAACAGTCAGAAATAAAGAAATTGTTTTGTGGTGGAAGTCACAGGGTAGAGAGTCATTGCTGACAAAAATGTCTAAAACTTGAATCCAAATTTGACAACTTTAGGAGGTATGTTGAAATGATGGGATTTCAACCGCTTAGTAACTCCTGGAGATTGAGGTTTCAAGGAACTTCTATATACAGGATCTTCAACACTAAAGAAAAAATCAAAAGAGCAAGATTTTTTAACATCTGAAAAAAAAAATAATAACTACTTTTAAATCAGGCAGACAAATATTAAAGGACTGAATTCAGCAATGATGAGATTGTATGAAAATGAAAAATCTTGAAAATTGAATAACAACTTCCTCTTGGTGTGGCGACAAAGCGCCCTGACCGTACAGAATGTTGCACGCTAGCGGTTTATAGACTCTCTACACCGTTTCAATGGATATCTGAAGGCCTAGTCATAACAGAGCTGCCTGAAATCAGGTTTTCACTCACCAGAAGCTTGTCCTGATGGAGAGAGAAGAGTCTTGACAGGGTTCCCTCAATCTCTTTGCTGTAATCCTCTAGTAATGTGGCTAATGCGAGGGCAGCAGACTGCCTGACTACCTCTTGGCTGTGGATGACATCATCGATGGTCAGAGAGCAGAGGTCGGGGTCGACGACGAGTGCCGCTTCATCCCATAACCTGTGGATAATACCAACATACATTCAATTCATCAAATCACGGACATCTTTGCATGGGATCCTGCACACTGGTATGATCTTGGCACAGACTTGCTTCTGGTGGTTAAGTCATCGGAATGTGGGTTCGAATTCCGGTAATGACACATGCGTCCTTGAGCAAGATGCTTTACTAGTATTGCTTCTCTTCACCCAGGGGTATAAATGGGTACCTGCAAGGGTAGATGTTGATATTGTGTATGAAAAAGCTTCTGAGCGCCACAGCAGCTCAGGCTGTATACTCCCCTGGGAGCTGAGAAAGATCACAGGAATGTTATTGGCCCAATGACCAGGGCACTAATGTAAAGCACATTGAGACCGTTATTGAAAAAATGTGCTATATAAGAACTAGTTATTAATATTAAGGGGCCAGCCTATTTTCCAATCAGCCGCAATTTCACCTGTATATTAGCTGCATATGGTGGAGGTATACTCTAGTAACACCATGATTATGAGAAGGAGTTGAAACTTGGAGGGTGGTGGAGATACAATCAAGTAAGGTTTGCAGTAACACCATATACTTGAGTAGGATGGTGGAGATACAATCTAGTAAGGTTTGCAGTAACACCATGTACTTGAGTAGGATTTGAAACCTTGCATGGTGGAGATACAATCTAGTAAGGTTTTTAGTAACACCATGTACATGAGTAGGATTTGAAACTTTGCATGGTGGAGATAAAATGGTGGAGACAACGGGTTTGCAGTAGCACCATGTACAAATCTATTTGATTTATTTGGAAGTGAGAACAGGGTGAACTTACTCTTCAGCCATTATTTTGACATTCTCCTCTGGGTCGTGCTTTGCAATGAGGACCCGATGGCTCAGGTTGAGGGCGGTCTCTCTCTCTGTATCCATGGTGGGAAGAACTTCATTCAACTCTTTCAGCCCCTAACAAAAAAAATAAAAAATGTTTTACATTCTTAGTTTTGTTGTTAGATGCTGAATCCGACTGCCACTTGTTCACTCCGTAGTTTATTTTTGGGGTCATACAGTGAGAAATCATGGCAGTCAGAAACAGCACTCCTAACAAACGTTTTGATAAAAAGACAAATCTATTGTGTCACAGTGCTGAACACAATCTCTGAAGAATGGCTATATGTTTAGGTGAAAACCCAGTCATAGTCAAGAGGGAAAAAACCTTGAATAAAAAACACCAGAGCAGAGATGCCAACATTGAATTCCAAAAAAGAGTAGCACCGCTTTATACCATTACAGCACACCATGTACCTTTAAATGACCTTTGTGTTTTGATAAAAATAAAGTTTGGGAAGTCAGCTTTGAACTTGTGTACACCTTGACTGCAGTCTATGTTTCCATAGTTTTCATTTGCAATTTAAAACAAAGCAGTGAAATGCACGGCATTACTCGTATTTAACACAGGGCACTGCTAGGGTAAAATGCCACATCCACATCAAAATGTTGGTGAAGCCATCAGCAAAACCTGGTTCAGTCATCAAGTCAATTTTCTCTTCAAAAATATTATTGTTGAACGGCTTCTGACTGGCATCCATGAACAAAAATATTCACAAAATAGGGAGACCACAAACATAGGACTAAATAGCTTAGTTGGTAGATCAACAGCACATTGATCCGGAGGTCGCAGGTTCAAGTCCCGCTCTAGTAAACTTTTCTTTGCTCAGTCCCAAAATTATTGACACAATATTTTCGATAGGCCATGATGTGTCCAAGACCAACCAAGTGTGACACTTACCATGAGAGCAGCTTCGCGTGCAGCCATGCATGACGACTGCAATGCTGACAACAACACATCAATCTCATCTTGTTCGGCCATGGTACATCCTGGTAACCCGCTGGCGCTATGGCACAGATGTACTAATACACTGGTTGCCTTCTGCTGAAGGCTAGGTCCGCTGCTACCGATAAGACGGGTCAGAAGTTCAAGCATCTCTCGCCGTGGCAACAACTCTGGTCCGTTCTGTCATCATCAATACAATCAAATAATTGTTTGTCAAAAACCTGTTGAATTCATGCTTATAATAATAATAATAATAATAATAATAATAATAATAATAATAATAATAATAATAATAATAAAAGCACAAATTCTTCT
The DNA here is from genome assembly GCA_037783415.1 of Leptasterias polaris. NCBI lineage: Eukaryota > Metazoa > Echinodermata > Asteroidea > Forcipulatida > Asteriidae > Leptasterias > Leptasterias polaris. The sequence continues at coordinate 842,396 of JAZGTN010000013.1, read as the reverse complement.
CTTTGTGCTTTTTCAAATAAAAACAATTTACATTTTAGAATGTGTGGAAAGTTATTTCTCATTTTTCTTCGGCTCTCGTAAACAAATTTCTAGTCCAGTAAAATCTTATAGCTACAAATGGACTTTCCCACCATATTTGAGCCCCGAGAAGCTACAGTGTGAGCAACAGACCAAATGGGAAAGAAGAGCAAGAGTGTTAGACCATTGTTTACCAGAATGCACTTGAATCTGTGGTGTTGTGGCCGAGCGGTTGAGAGCACCGGACTCAAGCTCTGGTGTTTCTGATCAGCAGAGTGTGGGTTTGAGTCCTGGTCGTGGCACTCATGTCCTTAAGCAGGACACTTGACCATTATTGCTTTGTCCTTCAGATGGGACATACAACCATAGGTCCCGTGTGTTGAGTAAAAACCATAAAAGAAGCTAGTTACACTTATCGCTACAAGGAGTTTGACCAGGTGTTTTTGCAGTGGCTGCTGAATGCACCGCAGCACCTCATAAACCCTTATAAGGTGCTATATAAATGGGTCTAACAAATAATAAAAAAATAAAATTTCTAAAAAAAGGGTTTTTCTTTGTTCAAGCGCTTTAACTACCTTATTGGTAAGTACCGTATTTTCTTGCGGATAAGGCGCTCGGCGGACAAGACGCAGGACCCTAAAATGACCCCAAAAAATTTCAAACGTCAGCAGAAAAGGCGCACCGCCGCACAAGACGCATGTTTAACAGCACACAGAAGAACACCAGGCGCCACCCGGTGTCGGTACATTGACACAAAGACGTCATTTTGTTGCCTTTTGGAGCGTTCACACTATTCGAAGCATGAATGAAACCGTAACCACATGGGCGTGTAGAGCCATGCAGAAAAGACCAACGTAAATTGATACCGACCTTCGTCCATCCATTCAGCCAACGCTGTGCATTGTTAATAATATGAAGTCCGGCCCAATCAGCGGCCAGAAACAATGGTCCACGCACTGTCTGAAGATATTGCAACACGAACCCAGGCCCTCCTAGCATGAACATCCGACGTCCCACAATGAGGATCCTTGCTGATAAAGACAGGTTACCAGTCTAAGTCCCTCCGAGCCAGTAGATGTTGCGCCCTCTACCGGTGACTAATACCAAAACTAGCGTCGCCTTTATATATACCTTACGCAAATAATCCCCACACCCGGGAAGACGTAACAAAATGTTTCATTATATATATTTGTTTAAGTTTTTGTAATGTGTTTCTTTTTGTATATAAAATTCTTTTCCATTATTTCAAACCTTTAATTTGTTAATCTCGTTCATAAGATTTTGTTTTAAAGTTCTTTTTATTTATTTCAAACTTATAATCTCGTTCATAAGATATTTGTTTAAAACATCTATCCTCTTCTTAAATAATGTTAGTTTTGTTGTCAAGGGTCATTACCTTGTTTTCAAGGATAATTTTTTTTATTTGACTAAAAAGAGGCAATTAAAAAATGAATATTTGAACGTTTAATGAAACAAACGAAAGTGCAATTCGTATAGGTTGGCCAACAAACATTGGTACTTAATTATCCCATCCTTAAATGGTACGTCAAGCCATAATAGTACGTCAAGCACACTTCGGAGATATTCTGTACAATAAAAACCCTCAAAGTTCACCACACAATAGAGGTTGGGTGAATGCCGTTTGTACAACAGCATTGACAGTAAATCTGATTGCAGCATTTTCGGAACGAATACGCGGCCACACAGAAAAACGTTTGTACGACGCCGACGTCTGTTGGACCGAAAGTACCAACACATTGCGGCATTGTTGGAATGAAAGCACGGTCATGGGGGATGAACAAGTTGCGGCATTGTTGGAATGAAAGGACAGTCTGGGGGATTGCGGCATGATTGTTGAAACGAAAATACGGTCTCAGTGTCTGGATAGTTGAGCCTTGTTTGACGGCATTATTGAGTAAGGATTCTTCACACAAAGACCGTTGATTTGAACTGGACAAAATAAAGGTATTATTTTACGCAGTGATCATCAAAAAAAAATCAATCGTCAGCAGACAAGGCGCATCGAAAGATAAGACGCACCGATATTTTTGGGGTCTAAAAAGTCAGATAAGACGCGTCTTGTCCGCAAGAAAATACGGTAGATGTGCTACATAAGACTATATATTAATATTACTATTATTGTTAACTTTGTTATAGAATGAAACTGCACTGACTCTCAAAACTTACCACATCAACTTCATCTATAAGATCCTCACCGCATCTTAACTGAGCATGTGCAGAAAGGATACCCAGCGCCTTCTCCACCACCTCCTCATTCTTCTTGACGACTGTACCGCCGTCTTTGAGCACGTGATTCAACAGCGGGAAGGAGTACGCAAATGCCGGCGCTGGAAAACACCTTGAGAGGAGACTAAGCTGGACCTCATCATTGGAAAGGTCATCGTCATCTCCGGGTACCTCTGCTGTGGGAGTTTGACCTGCATAGATGACCTCGACAGCTCTGGATGCCATGCTGATGATGTCTTCATCACGCCAGCTTTGTTCAATCGGGCACGCCGTACCGGACAGTCTTAGGGTACAGTAGGCAACGGTATTCCCTAAATAATCAAAACAAACATGAGGTATTTGAACATTATATACCGGGGAATAATTGCAGCATAACTCATACCCTGGGCTCAATTTCAGAGCTGCTCAAGCACAAAAAGTAGCCAAGCACAACAAACCATCCAATATATGTCAAATGAACTGTATGTGACTGTTACCCTGCTCATTTTGGTCTTAGCAAAATAAAATATTTCCTGCTAAAGCAGAAATTGGGACCTACAAAATGTATCTGTGTTGGAACAACTATAGTTTTTTTTACAAATATTGAATGCGTATGAGTGCATTGTTGCAGAATATATAAAGACAAGATCTGTGTGTGAGTAATATAATCGCAAAAAATAGTTAGTGGCCTGACGTTTCGACCCTAGCAGAGTCTTTCTTGAAGGCTAAATGACAACACAACACACATACAAGCAGAAAAGAGTTGCAAGAGTAGTCAAGTGGAAATACATGAATAGAGAGAGTGGAGGGAGAAAAGCAGAAAGCATTCAGAGAAAGCAGGGGTAAGCAGTGATTATGAAGACAAAGGGGGGGGGGGGGTTTATGAAGGGAAGGGGATAGCTTGACCACAAGAAGTTGGGAACACAAAGGACAAAATGGAAGGTTAGTAGAGAGGTAAATATAATCATGATTGTACTTAGTGATATTCATTATTGTACTTACCAATATTCATCTGGTCCTGCTTGAACACACATTTCCTGAAAGCCAAGAAGACCTCAGTGACATGGGAGGCTGCTAGAGGGGATGACACAAGGGACAACAGACAAGGCACCAGGGTGGGGATGATGTGTGCCATGGAGGAGGGATTGCCCCTGGCACAAGCATGGAGGAGATTGGTAGTGGTGGATAAGTCTTGATCCAGCTGCAAGAAACAGTTAACGATAAATTCAACTTAATTCAATTCAATTCAATTCAATTTATTTCATCCAAGTTTACAAATAAAAACTTACGTTTGTTTTCCCAATGTTTCAAAAACATTCAAATTCAATAATGAGTACAAAAGACAATTTATTATAAAAAAACATACACAATACAATTAGTCAAAAAAATTAGAGAAAAACCAACAACAAATTTAAGACACTGTTCATACTAAATCATACCAGTTTCAACTGAATCATAGCTGTTTCAAGGCACTTTTTATTCAAGTCAGTTCATACCAGTTTCAACTGCACCATTACTGTTTCAAGGCACATCTTCCTGGTATTAGTACCATGTTCAGACCGGTTCAAAACAGTTTATACCAGTTTCAACTGCATCCATACTGTTTTAAGGCACTTCTTCTTAGTAGCCCCTTATCTCAGGTTCAGATCTTTTCAAACCAGTTCATACCAGTTTCAACTGCATCCTTACTGTTTTAAGGCACTTCTTCCAGGCAGCCTCTTATCACATGTTCAGACCTGTTCAGACCTGTTCAGACCTGTTCATACCAGTTTCAACTGCACCAATACTGTTTTAAGGCACTTCTTCATGGTAGCCTCTTATCACATGTTCAGACCAGTTCAGACCTGCTCAAACCAGTTTCAACTGCATCCTTACTGTTTTAAGGCACTTCTTCCAGGCAGCCTCTTATCACATGTTCAGACCTGTTCATACCAGTTTCAACTGCACCAATACTGTTTTAAGGCACTTCTTCATGGTAGCCTCTTATCACATGTTCAGACCAGTTCAGACCTGCTCAAACCAGTTTCAACTGCATCCTTACTGTTTTAAGGCACTTCTTCCAGGCAGCCTCTTATCACATGTTCAGACCTGTTCATACCAGTTTCAACTGCACCAATACTGTTTTAAGGCACTTCTTCATGGTAGCCTCTTATCACATGTTCAGACCAGTTCAGACCTGCTCAAACCAGTTTCAACTGCACCAATACTGTTTTAAGGCACTTCTTCATGGCAGCCTCTTATCACATGTTCAGACCCGCTCAAACCAGTTTCAACTGCAGGTTGACACTGCATCATTACCTTCTTGAGACGTTTCCGGATGACAGACTCTATTGCTAGTTCAGCATCTTTAGCTTCTTGCTGCTTCTTGGTCAGCTTGACTTCAATCTTTATTCCCTTTGCTCTCTTCTTTTCTTCCATTTCCTTCAAAATGAAAAAAATAAAAAATAAAAATATGAAGTTCCTTTAGCATTGTTCCAATACCCTCACAATGAATATTTCCACAGTTCAACCCCAAAACAGGCACAAATTGCATACATGCAACAAGTTTGTCAAAAAGGGGAAATGCGCAGCACAGCTAAACTTTCTACTGTCCTTTTCACTTTTCAATGGCATAGCTGAGAAACCAAAACAATAAAATCAGCTGAAAAATTGCATGCCTGAAATTCACATCACTAGCTGTGGTGAGCAAAGAATGCATGGTAGAGTGAATGAATTCAGAAAAGCTATACCTTTGAAATAAGCTTATGTAACAGTAAAGTTGTCAAAGCCAAAACCCAAGTTGTCCGTAAAGATGGCGTCTATTGGGAACTATCTTTTCTCCACCGTGCAAAGTTAGTGTGAAGTATGCATTCTGACAAGCTATACCTATGAAATACGTTTATTTTAGAGTGGAGTTTCTAAAGCCAAAACCCAAACCCAAGTATCTATTCTCCACCAAGTAAAGTCTCAAATCCTACTAATGATGGGATCCTACCTTCTGTAGTTCTACTTCCATAAGCTGTTCCTTGTAGGAGTACGCTTTGTTCTCTCTCTTCATGTTAGCGGTACTGCTCTTCTCACTCGCCATTCTGTATTAAAAAACAGTGAACATTGTCCATTATCAGAAATAAGCCTTGAAGATTGCTAAGGCCGTATCGGTATTGGCGGCTACGGTAACGGCTACGATTGTTGCTGAGGACTTCTAGGAAATCTAGTTGTAGCTGTAGCTGCCAATTCGGACATGGCTGCAAATCCACATCCAAACGTGGCTCATTCATCAATGCAATCAATAAACTCCTGAACATCATATTAACTGTATAGCAACGGTGCCCTTTTGGGTTAAAGGGTGTGTACAACATTGGTAATTGCCAAAGACCTGTATCCAAACTTGATGTGACCCAACATATACATGAAATAACAAACCTGTGAAAGTTTAAGCTCAATCGGTCTACGGAGTCATGAGAAAATAGTGAAAAACCCCATTAACTTTTTTTCAAACATCCGGATTTTATCCTGCGGGATAAAGACTATTATTTTACTCATTTCCTAAAAACTATGGCATTTCAAGCAAAACTATTTCAAGAGAAGTTCTCCACCATGACCATCTTTATACCATGTAAGTTATGTGCAAATCTGTGAACATTTATATTTTTAAATCTTACCAATGTTGTACACACCCTTTAACATGTAACGACACCTACATGTATGTCTCTGCTCTCCGAAGCTGCACATCACACATTAGGGTTTGTACTTAAAGGATGTGTGCCGTGCTACCTTGCTACCTTGTCGATAGTATAATGGGTATAATGTTTTTAAATCTTGGACAGTATGTTGACATTTGCTCCTTTTACAGGTCCGCACATAGTTCCAACTCTCAATTCGGATTTGAATCAGAAGGGAATGGTTAAACGGAAGTCACAAGTTCCATTTAGCCGTTTAGGAAAATAAACGTAGATGCCCAACCCAAGCCTGCACTAGTCTGCCAGTTTCATGGTCCATGTCCTTTCAATGTTGTCATTTGTATGCAGCCTCTGTGTGGAGTGGAGCTTTAACTAATAACAGGCATGAGAATGGAGTTTCACAAAAAAGAAGGAAAAAATAATTGGTGATAAAAATTGGCATGAGAATAGGCGATGAAAAAAATCCGGGAAAATCTAACGCTAAAAATGCATGTCCGGATTTTGGGCAATTTCCGAATTTGTGCATGTCCGGAAACTGGGCAACTTTACTCGGGCGTCAGCGCCGCACTCGGTGAACCCCTTGGCCGTTATATGGGACCATAGATGGAACCGGGGACCATAGATGGAACCGGGGACGAGTTAATAGGACGAAAATACTTTTAAACAAAATTAAATCAGACGTATGTTGTCTAAAAAAGCAAATAAATGATCTTCCGAAATAATCCACGAAAATATTAACGGAGCAGTAATGTTCGGAAATTTAGATTTTTGGGGTCTTTACCTGTGTTTGTGAATCATTGGGTTAAGTGTTGCCCCCTTTTGGACATTGAAATTTGTTCTTCAAACACCTTTTAGTATCTCCAAGATTATCCTGACAGTTTACAAACCGCAGCATTTTGGAAAAATAATGTGAGACGTCAACTCAAACGTCGACGATTCTCCTCACACACGTGTATGACGCACACTCATTGCAGTTTCTTCCAGGTCATAGTTCAATGCGTACAAATATCTCCAGCCGTAAAACACAATAAACAAATCGAAGAACTGGCGCTTTTGCCTATGAACGTGCGTGATGACGACTGGTAAAAAAGTCTAACGATTCGCGGGCATCCACACAAAACACAGTGTGCTGTCGTCAGTAGACTTTTCAATGTCTCCACACATGTTCCTTTGCAACAGTAAAAATACATGTACATGTATTACGGTCAAACCGTACCGCGAATGAAGCGGGGAATGAGGAAAGTCTACACATATCAATAGATCTAGCTGCATACAATACGCGACGCACATGGAAGAAACAAATCACCGCATATTGGTCCGGCCGCCGCCGCCGGGACGCAATTTATTTTCGAACGGTGTAAAAATCATTGTAAAGGTAAAATTAACTAAAAGTTTCTGATCGTATTAGAGAGATTAGTGAAATTTACATGTATACACCCAAACCCTACCCCCCAAATTTTATATCAAATTCACACTGAACTCGGAGACCACATAATTTGAAGTGAAAAATCCGGAATTCCGGAAAAATCCGGAAGATTCTCATGCCTGTAATAATCAAAGGTCCCGTATTGAACGTATTCAAAAACGTGCTTTGCGAATAGTGTTTGGAACGTCATACACAACTTACGACCAGGTACTGTCACAGTGCTCGCTTCAATCATTAGAAGATCGTCGCCATTCACTTTGTAATTCTTTCATGAAAATGACTCTTAACAAAACAACTCAATTTCAATGATACTTGCCAGCACCAAATAACTCTAGAACTCTTAGGCGGAAAATCAAAATCCCTGAGTTTAATTGTAAAACTGAAAGAATGAAAAACAGTTCGTTGCCTTACCTTGTCCGTAATTTTAACAGTAGTTGATTTTGCAGCATTTCTCTTAAGCCTACTTTAATTCATTTCCGTAACTCATTGTTGTTTTTTCCATTGTGCCTTTTTAAAATGTTTACATTTTTTTGTTGTAAATTTACTTGCAATTCGGCTGATGCCGCGATTTGTAAATTTGTTTTTAATAATCCATTTATGAATGAATGAATGACTGAATGTATGGGACTTTATTTGAAGCAGTATGAGCAATCACCGGATCACATGAAGCTGCGGGAAGCAATAGACCTTATGCATTGACGTCACCAAGCCGCCATCTTAGAGGTAAACTGATGATGAAACAATGGAAACGCACAGCTTTGTATGCTCGGCGCACAGGATTAGCCAATGAACATCTTCCTTTTGACCTCTAGGCGAGGGCGCCCTACTCAAATGACGTCATGTGCATAAGGTCTATAGATAAACAAGCCAACAAGACCACTTGGACAAAATTGTGACTGGTCCTCAGAAGTGTGAACTGCCATTTGGCTCGGCCCACCAATATTAAGGGAGAACACTCCATATCCGCACATAGAAATGCATAACCCACCTATCAAGATGGCGGAAACTTGTTTGCATTTTGTAGTGGGATTTTGATGCGACAGCTCTTTGTCCAGAGTGCAGTTGGGTTGCAATTAATCAATGCATATAGGGGCGGAGCTTAATGGCTTTGTTTATTAGTGACCCTTTGTCTGTTAAACAACTGAGCTTAAATATGGTGCATTATTAGACAACTCTGCAGAGAAAATCTACAGAGCGATGATGATAATAAGCTAAATGTTTCTGTTTTTTTTTTGTGTTTTTTGTTTTGGAAGGGCATTCATGTTGGCTATGTGGTTTCTTTCCTGCTTTTCAGTCACTCCCTGCAGTTTCTCCCTTCTGGGGTTTTTCTCCCACATCTAAGACTGACATTTCTTCATCATCTTTTCTAGTTCAGGTCAGGCTTAGGGGTTTACAGCGCTAGTCACTTATGATGGTCCTTTGGCTTCATTACCAGAAAGTTAACATCAAAATATAAACTATAAACAATAATAAACTTACCTTTCAATGGTAGCTTTGTTGTATAGTTCACCTTCAGGTGTTTTCATGATGTCATATTCTTCCTTGGTTACTGTTGCTAGATCTGGGTTCCTGAGGCAACTCTGTGCATGGCTGACTAGCATTGGGAAGAACTGTTTGGGTGCCAGTCTAGCAATAGTAGCAGCGGCAGCACTGGAAGATGTCTAGTAAATAAATAAATATTGGTTTAGCAAAAAACATACAAAAATGAATTGGTGGAGTTAAATGTTGACTTTCAAAAATGGAAACATCTCAACAAATGAGGACTTTCATCCCCTGATCAGGATACCAAAGCCCCAAATTGGTAACCAAATAGGGTTATAACACCAACAAATTACCTCAACTGGGATATCATGTATGTCCTGATTGGCTCTTACTATGATATGAATAGTTGCAAAATAGGAACCAGCTTGGGTAAACTTACCAACAAACTACCCCAATACATTACACTTACATCCTCATTGGATCTTGCTGAATACATAGTCCCCAAGTGGGGAAAAGACCAACCTTACTACCCCGATAGAGATATAAATGTGCTGTGCTTATGACTCAATTGGAAGTGTTCTAAATAATACCCAAATAAAGAAACCTTTGTTACATTACCACCCTGCAAAGTAAAATAAAAGTGTCGGAGTGATCATGGCTTGAATGGAACACTAGGTGGCAGCAGACAGACCAGGTAATTTTCACAAGTCCTTCTGAGCATGCGCACATTTCCTAGAACAATGGATTTACCTAGTAAGTCTGCTGCCACCTAGCATCCCAATAAGCCGGAAGCCGATAAACTCAGGCTGAACTAAGAAAGGTCTTTGGATGGTTCTTGGGGAATGTCTCAAAAGTCAGAATGCTAACAGGATTGTTCTAATTGGAACTATCAAGTATTCCAGCAGGCATACATGCACCGGTCTGTTGGACTGCCAAAGCATTCAAATGTCCAAAATGCCAACGCGCACATACTCTCATATAGGTATGCTTCTGTAGTTCGGCATTTTGTCGCAGTTAAGCAAAACGTTCTGGCAGCCCACTGAATGTGTATGCCTACATTAATGTTCCTTCATGCCTAGAATGTGCACAACTTTTGACATGCTTTCTTCGGGTTAAATGAATCCACGTCCGACTTGAGAACCCAAGTGTACACTTACCTCCTTGGAGCCAGTATGTCCGCTCAAGATTGCTTCAAAGACATCGTCTAGGTTGTCTGTCAGTAACTGCACTGCATCCAGTTTCAGCTTGTGAAGTATTGCCGACCACAGCTGGGGCTTGACAGAGGCTAGTAAACAGAGGTCAGACTTGAGGTCAAATAGTGTGGTCACTGAATAGACTTTTGTCATGCTGCAGCCATTTTTTTCACTCCAACCTTAATCCCATGGGTGTACCAATGTTCGCAACGCCATTTTATTCCTACGAACCTTGCTTGATCATAACCCCTAGAAACGTGCACTACAATGTTCTTTACAACCTTGTGTCAACATTTCATTTAGTGTCCATGAGAAGGTAGGAATGCTTATAGTCTCTTTACAAGTCTTACAGTAAGTTTCAAAGTCAACATACCAACAGTGGGTTGATGGACGTCTAGCAGCACCTCAAGGGCCAGTTTGCCAGCATCCTCCTTGCCCATGCAATCACCTGCATTCACTACCAGTGCCTGGAAAGCGGAGGCTAGCACCATGGCAGAGATGCCCTGCCTAGTCTCTGTACCAGACTCTCCGTTTGTCAGATCAGCCTGAGTAGGGTCTATCACCTATACACAAGACGGTAAATATCAGTCTGAAAATAAGACTAGACAATCTTACAAGCCTCTTGCATAAAATTGCACCTTAATTATTTTTAGTTTCATTTCTGCTGTTTCATGAGAAAATATATTGTGGTGGTTCGAAATTGCAGACTGTTTTAAGACTCCGTGCTTTGCCTCGACAGAACTAAAAATTGCGGCAGTCAAGGGGCTCAAGCTTGGCAGATATGTTCCCCCTGACTTAAGGTGCGCCTTTAGGCAATCTTGACCATTGCAAAATAGGGTAAAGGCAATTTCAATGGATTAATTTAACAGCATACAGATATATAAAGTACAAACAAAATTTTACTTCACTGAAACTGCAGTAAATATATTCAAGAAGAAATGTACAACAAAATAAACATCAACAGAAAAACAGTGCAAGAGTATCGCAAGATCCCGGCCATAACCATAACTTAACCATAACTTAACCATAACTGGTTCGGCTGTGTTCTGTGTTTGCCTCAGTGTTTCTGATATGGTTGGTCACAGATTGCGCCACCTAACTTTGTTAACCTTCACAAACTACTATGTAAATGGGTGTCATAATTCAAACTTAGATCTCTACACCTGTGCCAAATATAAAGAGCACTTTAAGAACCCCACCAGATTAAATAAAGCGCTTTATAAGAACTTTGTAATAATGTGATTATCTCGATATTATAATGTAAACATTTTAATTTATGAAATAAATGTAAACGTTGCTTGCATTTTTTAATATTATTTTTTCCCATGCGATATTGCCTAAAATCATCAGAAGGCCACTTCAAGGTGAGTGCTACACTTAACTGGTTTGGGCTTTTGACCCAAATCAACTATCACCAGGGGCACATTGCCACCTACTCCTGGGGCTGCAACAGGGTTACCCCCTTTACATTTCTTAAGGATGTTGGCATGAGTATCATCCTCAAGGCACCTGACTGGAAGAGCAGAATGCACTACCTTCTCAACGTTATAAGAAGCAATTATGGTTAAGTGCCTTGCTCAAAGGCACAAGTGTCATGACCGGGATTCGAGCCCATACTCTGCTGCTGACAACACCAGAGCTTGGGTCCGGTGAACTAGAACGCTCAGCCACGACACAACACGCATACAGCTGAAAACAATGAAGTTGTACCTTTTGTGTTGCCATGGCAGCCCTGAGTTCCTGAACCAATGACCTGGCTACCTGGAGGCCGTTGCCGCTGTTTACAAGTCTCTTAGCAACCACCTGACCGCTCTTTCTCAGCTTCCAGCTTGGATGCAAGAGGGTTGTCACTATCGCCTGATGATACAGCCTGGCATTTAACATACAGCAGAGATGGATATTATTATCAGAATGTATACATATTCATGAGGCAAACAGGCCATTTCATTGGTCAGTAACTACCTGGTCTACAGCATGGTTGTCACTATTGCCTGATGATACAGCCTGTCATTTAACATACAGCGGAGATGGACATTATCACAGAATGTATACATATTCATGAGGCAAACAGACCATTTGATTGGTCAGTAACTACCTGGTCTACAGCATGGTTGTCACTATCGCCTGGTGGTAAAGCCTGGCAGTTAACACACAGCGGAGGACATTATTAGAATATATACATATTCATTAGCATGGTGTTATAGGGTGGTAATTAACGCATAGCGAAGACAGGGATACTCATACTACAACTAATACATATTCATAAGGGAACCAAGCCATTTTATTGATCAGTAAGCACCAGGGTTGCATTCCAGTCTGACGAACAAGGCAAATGTCGCCAACTTAGGTGCATGTCTTCAAATCAGACATGTTGGGCACAAAAGGCATTTGCAATAATCGTGAAATCCATATATTCATAATGTAACTATTCACATAGTTAAGGCAGAGCTGTTAATTCATGAGGCAACCACACTATCTCATTAATTAAATGGTTTGAAGACAAAATATAAAAAAATCCATTAAAAACACTTAAAGATAGGGTAATAGATTGGTTTTTGTTGATCTAATGCTAATTTAAAAGCAAAATTACAAAGAAAGATACAATAAAAGTCACATGTGAAAGTTTCTCTACTTGCTGAGAAAACAGCAAAAACTGTCACAGTACTTTCTCAAGAATCAAAACCATCCATGTTTAGCGAGGTGTCGGCGGGTACCAACCGCATCTCTGGCCGCAGCAATCACGAACAGACACCAACCCTCATATATCTGAGTATTAATTCATGCATGAATCGTTTCTCAGATTCAACTGTTTTTTGAGTAAACAATTCCAAACCATACTACTTTGAAGGGAACCTTTTCTCAAAATATTTTATACTGTCATCAGCTGCGGTGCTTCTCACCATTTAAGTTTTTATTGTCATTTTTTTGAATATTTACCAATCTATAATAATAATAATAATAAGTTCTTATATAGCGCATTTTAAAATAACGTCTCAATGCGCTTTACATTAGTGCCCTGGTCATTGGGCCAATAACATTCCTTTAATCTTTCTCAGCTCCCTGGGGAGTATACAGCCCAGGGCTGCCGCAGCGCTCCAAAGGCTTTTTCAAACACAATCTCAACCTCTACCCTTGCAGGTACCCATTTATACCCCTGGGTGAAGAGAAGCAATTGTAGCGAAGTGTCTTGCTCAAGGACACAAGCGTCATGACCGGGACTCGAACCCACACCCCTATGACCATACCTTTAGTATGGTACAAGGCATCTTTAATTAAAAAAACTCATTTCACATGCAGTTGAGGGACTCTCTTGCAAGATATTGCAATTACTTAAGAGAACGCTGCATATAGTGAGTAAACTTACCTCTCGGCTCCAGGTTTGAGTTTGTCTGTGTGCTCAATGAGTAACTTCTCACTCAGTTGCAGTAATGTCCGTAAGGCTGGAAAAAAACAGAGAAAAAACCCATTAACAGTCTATTTGAGCAAGGGTGTGGGAAAAGGTCGAGTAAAAAATTTGGAAAAAAAAAAAAAAAAATGATTAGCCTCGATGTGAAAGCTCACTGATGAAGTTCACACCAGTACAAATCCACCAGAGAAATAGTTCCATCTGAAATATTGACAAGCAATAAAATAGCATTTAAAGTCCCAAATACAGTCGTTTATTTTGCTCAGCACTTCATACACGAAAAACAACTGTAAAAACACGAACTGTTTTTACTATCAAACATTTACGTCATAAAAATTGGTTTACTCTTCCAAAAACCAATAATGTATTATCCATTTGACTTTCAAGGATCAATGTTTGAGACTTACCACCTTCTGAGGCAGAGGAAAGAAACCTCTCTGAAACAAAGAATTGCTTTTCAGTATCAACTAGTACACCCCAAACCCAGCTCAGCTTGGACTCTGGAACAACACAAGAACAAAAACTTTATCTTTGATTGTTGCATGTTAAAGTTTAGAAACAAAGAGGTATATAGCTCCTAAATGTTCTCTCAAGAAAAAATGAACATTCAAAGTTCATATTTCCAAACTGAACTCATTGCAAAATATCGATTTTCTTTAGAAGATTTGTTTTCTTATAAGAACTGTAATGAATGGTTCTGATAAGAACAGTGATGAATGGTCTACATTGACCCCCTGCACGACACGCAGTGCACTTTCATGCATCTATCCTGTGTGTCAATTTGGGAGTCAAAATGTACACATAGGAATTGACTCCCATAATGGTGGAAATGGTAGATGCGCATTTTGTGGAGGTGCATTCCACGTCTGCAAAAGGTCAATAAGAGCCGCGTTGAAAGGTTCTGATAAGAATCATATTGTATGGTTCTTATAAGAACCATATTGTATGGTTCTTATAAGAACCATAATTATTGTGTGGTTCTTAATTGTATGGTTCTTATAAGAACCATATTGTGTGGTTCTTATAAGAACCATATATGGTTCTTATAAGAACCATATTGTGTGGTTCTTAATTGTATGGTTCTTATAAGAACCATATTGTGTGGTTCTTATAAGAACCATATTGAATGGTTCCGATAAGAACTGTATTGAAAGGTCCTCATAACAAACCTATTTATTGGTTCTGATAAGAATCATATTGAAAGGTCCTTATATAAGAAGCATATTGGTATTAACAACTTGACTAGCCTGTTCTAGTAATTGTTGTCAGGATGTTGCTCTCTTTAAAAATAAAAGAGACTCAGTAAGCATCTATTTGAAGTTTTGTTTCTTAAACACAACACTGACTTCATGGGATCGCTGCTATCTGTCAGAATCCCCAAACAACCAATAAATATATCAGTATTGTTTTTCATTACCAGAACCGGCAACCAGCTATTTTTATACCCAGCTTCAGTTTGGCTTCTTGAACAGACTTAAGGGAGATATATACAAGATGGCCGCTAGTCTTCTTACCAGCCTCAATATCAGCACCATACATCAAGGTCATCATGTAGGCAGCAGAGAGACCCTCTGTTACTATGGCACCTAGGGTAGATTGTGACTGAGCACGCTCCAAAGATTGCTTCAGAAGAGGTAGCATTGTCATGGCCTGCAGAAGTGTATCACCTAGCAACAGATTAACACGTAAGTATTTTAACATTTTGAACTTATTATAGTAATTATTATTATTTTATTATTATTATTATTTATTCGGCATATCAAAAGTACAAACAAAAACAGAAAAAACAAGACAAAACAAAAAGCCAATGGCACATGCCTGGAATTAAAAAAGTTAACTAAACAACTGTGACTCGAAAGCCTTCAACTCCGATGCCACTGGCTACAATTGCACAAGGAACAAAAATATATAAATATTTATATTAATTTTACTATATCTATATTACTCTTGTCTATGATCGGATAAACAGGCTTTAATGTTATAGTGTAATGGTACTATTATTTATCCTGGCCATCTCCGATAGGATTGTTCTCCTCCCCAGAGTCCTGTTCCACCCTTCTACATACCTGTTCTGACCCCTTGGTCTAATTCCCTCCTCTTTTTGTAACTTTGTACTTTAAGTTATTTGTTTTGTTAGACTAATTATCTTTTGTACCACTTTGTATGTTGTTGTTTCTCATATTGGCCGAATAAATAATAATAATAACAAACCATAATAATTTAATTAGACTCCAACTATAGAGCTAAGTATTTATGTATATCTTTATTACAGCACCAACTCTTGATTTTGAGATTTGCTGAAATTAATTCCCGAAGACATGGCATGTCGTGGCTGAGCGGTCAAGCGCACAGGACACAAGCTCTGGTGTTTCAGGTCTTGACACTTGTGTCCTTAAGCAAGACACTTAACCACTATTGCTTCGTCCTTTAGTTGGGAAATTAAGCTGTAGGTCCCGTGTGTTGTGTAATGCACGTAAAAGAACCCAGTGACACTTATCGTAAAGAAAAGGGGTTTGCCCCAGTGTTTTCTGGCATCATCTGGCAGCAAGCAATATGCGCCACCTCATCTTGATCCCATGCATGGTGTTATAAAATCATTTTTAACGAGGTCCAAAAAATTGGATATTCGGCGCAAGAAGTGTCATTTATGACAGACATGGCGCATTATACATGTACACTATTATTTACGGAGAATGGACATTTTCCCTAATACAAGGGCGTTCTCAATGGAAACTAACCTTTGAAAGCTGCCAGCATGCACTGGATGTAGCCATTCCTGACCAATGATGTGGACTGTTTGAGGGTCATGCCTTTCTGGAACCAATCGACGAGCTTCTTGGGGACCGTGCTGGTGAACTTGGCACACCATAGGGACAGCATGGACAGGGTGTGAACCAATGTACCCTCATGGACTGTGGAAGACAGAAAAAATGACACTCATACTAAGCTTGGGCGATATTGCTTTTTTTCATTCACGATACATCGTCAAAAATATATCGCGATATTCGATGATATCGCGGTTAATTTGTGACGTGTGTTGATGAGGGAACCCACTTCAGATTTAAAAACAGTGTTAAAACTGAAGTGCCGCGAATTGGTTATTGATGATGTAAGGAAATTTCATAAAGGCTGTAAGGCTCTCCATTCTAGCCATGGTTTTATTCTTCATGTTACCCGAAGCACCACGAACGCAATTGGCACAGGCTGATTGGCTGATTCCTGACCGGCCGCTTTCCGATTGGCCGACCGCGTGAATAATTATGACGTATGCTTCTCACAGCTTTCCGATTGGCCGATCGCGTGAATAATTATGACATAGTGCTTCTCACAGCTTTCCGATTGGCCGATCGCGTGAATAATTATGACGTAGTGCTTCTCACAGCACTGCCATAGTATTCATCACCTCAATCCCGCAGATGTGCTTGCATGCTCCTAACGTGGTAAACGTTATAGTTAGGGGGGGAAGGAATGGCGTGTAGCTGTGGGAACGAAAAGGCAAGGGAAATTCCCTTTGTGAGAAATCGCCTCGTGGTCGGGAAACGTCCGAGGAACGTTTTTATACATGTACGTGCGTGAGCAATACCGCACAGTTTTCGTTTGTTTGATGTTGGTCTGTATGAGGACTCTGTTTGATGTCGGTCTTTTCGAAGAATCCCAGTCGGGGATCAATAGTAGGGAATCTTGCGGTTGCGGTCGGTGCCTTATGTTTTTAAACAGCTCATATCATCTCGATTAGGAAATGCATCGCGATACTTCATCGAAACCGCGATTTGCCGATATTGCGATTTAAAAAAACAGATACGATATCGTAATCGTAAAAAAAATAGTATCGCGATTTTCGATAATATCGTGGTATCGCCCAAGCTTAACTCATACAGCAACGACTAAAAACAAAAAGTCTTTCTACAAGAAAACTCAAATTGTTATCAATACAGTGGAAAGGTTCGGTAGCAATGAGATTCTTTTGGGGATGCTACGGCTAGGGCCCAATTTCATAGAGCTGCTTAACGCGCAATCCCTTCAAATTCTAATGGTTATCCGAAAATACCAAACACCTATGGAGTGCCATTTGGTCAGGTAGAAAAAAGTGTTTGAGTTCACAGAACACACTGAGGAAACATTGACCAAGAGCTTGGAACAATTGATGGCCAATTGAAATGATTTTTAGAGTAAATAAAAGGAAACTCAATAAGAAAGACATTTTTTATTCATTATGCTCTAAAATGAAACCTTCAAGGGAATAATAGAGTTTGAAAAATTGACCTTAGAATACGTTTTCTGTTGTGTGAGAATGTGTGATGCATGCTAGAGTGGTCAAACAATATGCACCAGCAGTTGTTCAGGCGTGGAATTTTATCTTTGAGAGGGCAGGGCTGATTTCAGTTTGCAAAGGGCACTTCCATTGGAAAATCTTGAAGTCTATGGGAAACTTCTGAAGGGGCACCAAGGCCAAGACCAGGGCAACAGAGGCCATGGCCTCCCTGGCCTCCATGTAATTCCAGGCCTGGTTGTTTATGTCCAAAGAATTCAGTAACAAGAGGGATAAATGAACCCCCCCCCCTACCCATTCATTTCCTGTGAAGAACCACCCCCGCCTACCCATTCATTTCCTGTGGATCAAATGGTGAGAAATGACTCACTGACCTTCTTGTTGCAGTGGTACAATGAAGAGTTCTACGATGGTTGATGCCAATGCATGTACAGAGGAGCTCCCCATTACGCTGTTGTAGCTGAGGTTGCCGATGCCAGTCAACATGCCCATACGCTGGGTCACAATGGTCAGCTTGCCCTCTGAACCTGGAAAGCAGAGGAAATTTGGTTAATTTTGTATTACATAAGAAATTGCCTAACATCACATGGCTGGATGGCCACTTCAAGGTTAGGGCTACATTTAACTGATTTGGGCTGTCAACCCAAATCAACTGTCACCAGGGGCACAGTGCGACCTACTCCCAGGGTTGAAACAGGGTTACCCCCTTCACAGTCTGTAAGGATGTAGGCATGGGTATCACTACGAGCCTGGCTGGTAGAGCAGAATGCACTACCTTCCCACCTTTATACTAAACAATCATGGTTAAGTGCCTTGCTCAAGGACAGAAGTGTCATGACCGGGATTCAAACCCACACTCTGCTGCTGACAACACCAGAGCTTAGGTCCAGTGAACTGGACCGCTTGGTCAACACGCCATGGTTAACTTACCATTGAGAACGGCAAAGAATTGTTTAGCCAGTTGTTGTATGGCATCACCATCACTACACTGCGAGGCTAGATTTTTAGCAGCCACTGCTGCTTCCACCATCAGAAGCTCCTCCTTGGCATGCAGATGTGCTGCCAAAAAAAACCAACAACAACAACAATTAATTAAGAATTGTAACCATCATTACATTAAATGTAGGTTTATATCGTCGCGTCAGTGCAAAAACGTCGCAACTCCGAATTTTAATGAAATTGAGATTTTGGCGTAGTGATTTTAAGCATTGTTCAGTGCTTCTGTTGGAATTTTTTATTATTTTTTTAATTGCTTAATTAAGACACAATTAGCAAATTTAAAAAGGTCGTATTTCAAACTTTCTTACCTTTTTTTGCAAAAACGTCGTATCTCAAATTGCTTGAGTGCAAAAACGTCGTATCTTATTCTTTTCGGAGTTTTCTAGACTCCTTGTCAGTTTTTGTAAAGCAATAGAGGGCGGCATACAATAATTGTTTGCACAATACACACGCAGAGGTCTTACGTACTGTAACCACAGTGCGACTGCATAGAGACTACGTTCGTGCGTATGCCGCCCTCAATCGTGCGTTTGGGGCCAATATTGTCAGTAGTCGACCGAATTGCGTGGTAACCGAGAAAATGGCCTGGTTCTGCACCAATGATGGGTATATACACTCAATTTTTGCCCATTCACTTTCTTTTTTAATAGTCCATTGCGTTATTGCTTTAACCACCATAGCATTGTCTCATAATAACGTCAAATCTCCGAGATACGACGTTATTGCATTGCCACAGGATAGCATTGTTCGCGCACTAACGACGTCATATCTCGGAGGATCGCGTGATCACGTCGCATCTCTGAGATACGACGTTTTAACTAAAACATAAATCACGCAGCACTACGTCGTATAAATAACTCGTTCTTTTTAAAAGAGTCATATTCAAAAACGTTCAGGGTAATAAAAGCCTAAACAGGAGGAAAATGTACGTTTTTAATATATCTACAACAGGTCGGGTTGTTATTTGTTAAATTGTGAGGTACGTAATTTCTGCAACGGCTGCAAATGTAAAATTGCGTGTTTCTCGGAATCACCAAAACCCGAGATACGACGTTTTTGCACTGACACGACGATATACTAAACTTTAACTTGATATAGGATCCGATTTTTTTCATATCAAAGAGTTGTGACAACAATGGTGGTTTTAGCAAAATATTACTTCACTGTTCCTAATGACACTTTGCACAGGAACGTAATTACAACCTCATACTCGGGGATATTTCTAATAATGTACAAGGCGGTGGAAACGACCAATGGTGGCACAATCAAAGTAATGTACCCAGTGGGGTACATCACTCGTGTTCCCCTGAGCCATTACATGCATATTTGCAGCACATCCATGATTGGTTCTCGACCAATAAATTTCACAATCTATTAAAGTGATATCAAAATGATATTCGTTGACTTACTTGCGATGTTCTTGCCCAAGTCTTGAGCATACTGGCTGAGATCAAGGGAGACACCGCTTAGAAGGTAGCCAAGAGCTGCCAAAGGAACACATAACATAAATGTTGTTAAAAAAACCAATACAATGGGTTTTTTCCAACTGTAATACAGGTACAAAAGCAATAAGAGCTTTACAACCTTTTTCTTTTCTCTTATTATTATTCAGGTTTCTTTATTCTGCAGTAGTAAAGCAAAGAAAATATATCACAGAAATATGTAAAAGAAATATATAGAAATGAGAATAGAGTACATGTGAAGCAATGCATGTAGACAATCAGAGGAAAAGCTCAACTGGGAAAAGCCCATGCAATAGACCATTATCATGCTGCCACCATCTTGGTCATGTTCCTTGTATCCAATAACAGTAATGAATGCTAGTAATCGTAAAAAGGGAACTACACTACAGTCGTTTGACCAGTTCCGGATCACTTTCCGGATCAGTTTACCTACACATGTCATAACATTCACCAAGTATCCATTGGCAAAAAATAAGTAATACTTTTGAAGTGGCTTCGAGAAAAGTATCGTCACCCGTTTGACCAGTTCCGGATCGGTTGAATCTATTCCGAATCAGTAGCGCACCCTCTATTGCAAACCAATACTCCCAATCCCATTCATAAAACTGAAAATACATGCAACGTTATTGACGGCTGTTGGATGAATTACATGTAGTTTTACATTCCTTGAAATATAAAAATGCACGCTTCCAGTGCAACTTAAATGACAAACTTTCTACAACAGCCGTATGATTTTAACTAACTGAGTGCGCCACCATTTAACATACCAACATATTGAGTGATCCGGAACTGGTCAAAGGTACGATGCCTCCCAACAAACGATTTCGGTAATTTTATCTCATAAAAAAACCAAAACGTCTGCTCAGTATTTATGGGAAATATTTTTTACACATTCTTACCATTTTACATAAATGCTATTCGCCCTGGCATTCAAATTTGAAAGGTGAGAAGTTTTAACAGCGTTTTTCAACCAACAATTTGGGGGGTAAATAATGATCATTATCGCCGACAAACTTCAGAAAAATTACCGTAATTTATTTGTCGATGATGTTTGTCACCTTATCTTGGGTTTGTTGGTTTATTGGATGTTATTCTTCACATGTATCAACAGGAATTGGTAATGTGAGAAGTAATTTAATTAAGTGGTTGTTGCAAAGTTTAAGTGATCCGGAACTGGTCAATGATCCGGAACTGGTCAAACGACTGTATTTCTCTTTTCAGCCTCGTTTGATTACACTGATTTCAATGGGAGAAAATCAAGATGGCCTCAACATCTATCAGGTAGGGACTGAAAATCCTATCCACATGTGAGGCTCTTGCCCGAGGTGGGATTCGAACCGGGGTCTACAGAGGCAGAGAAGAAAACACTCAGACAAAACGGAATGCTCCATTAAAAAGTCAGTGTTTCATTTAAAGGTTTCCCTACATATAGATTGTAAAAGGAACTTACAAACAACTGCATGTCAAATAGCCACAAATAGTTAACTATGGTTACATGTAGTTATGTCCACTAGTACAATGTTTCTGGTAAGGGCTGGAACAGGGGGGGGGGGGGGGGTGTTGGGAGATGGTTGGAGTTGAGGCATGGGATGGGAAAGGGAAGAGGAATGCTGTATATACCTTCAAGGATGTTTTCAGGACTGCGGAGCATTGCCTTAAGTACGAAGGGAAGAATCTTCTGCTTGAATTCATCATGGGTGACACAACAAAGTAACCATTTGCTGATTTCCTAAACATGATCGGAAGTATAAAACATGAAAACTATAGCTAAATGCTCCGTTTTAGAATCAAGTTCATCAGTAGCAAGAGTTTGACCTAAAACCTATGTATTCATCTATGATTTCTGCATTCCCCAACATAATCTGTGTTAATTAAGCTTGGGCGATACCACGATATTATCGAAAATCGCGATACAATTGCTTAAACGATTACGATATCGTGTCTGGTATTTTTATTCACAATATCGGCAAATCGCGGTTTCGATGAAGTATCGCGATGCATTTTCTAATCGAGATGATATTGCAACAACATAGAGCTGTTTAAAAACATAAAAATTCACCGACCACAACCGTAAGATTCCCTACTAGTGATCCTAACCCGACTGGGATTCTACGAAAAGATCAACATCAACTGTGCGGTATTGCTCACGCACGTATAAAAACGTTCCTCCAACGTTTCCCGACCACGAGGTGATTTCTCACAAAGGGAATTTCCCTTGCCTTTTCGCTCCCACAGCTACACGCCATTCCTTCACCCCCTAACTATAAAGTTTACCACGTTAGGAGCAAGCACATCTGCGGGATCGAGGTGATGAATACTATGGCAGCGCTGTTAGAAGCACTACCTGTCTGTCATAAATATTCACACGATCGGCCAATCGGAAAGCGGCCGGTCAGGAATCAGCCAATCAGCCTGTGCCAATTGCGTTCGTGCTGCTTCGGATAGAAAGAAAACCATGGCTAGAATGGGAAGCCGTACAGGCTGTATCAAATTTCCTTAAATTGATAAGCAATTCGCGGCATTTCAGTTTTAAAGCTATTTTAAAACAGAAGTGAGTTCCCTCAACGCACGTCACAAATCATCGAACATCGCGATACATTTTTGACGATGTATCGTGGATGAAAAAAAGCAATATCGCCCAAGCTTAGTGTTAATCAACCCTAGAGCATACTCAGTTTAGACAGTACTACTGATACAAGGAAATTGGGAAGAATCGTCTTTGACTGGCATATATTGTCATCTTTATTTAGTACATGTACATAATTATGCCAAATACACACAAGTCTCTTAAGTTTTTTTCGGCTACAATTTTATGTGTCTTTGTGGGTATGATTTTTATTTTCCGCTTTGTCTGAATCATTATGTTTATACTTACATGCAGTCTATCTGCACATATTTATACAAAATGTTCAAAGTGTTTCAAACTGTTTTCTCTCAAACCATTAGCACATAAGAAGTAACTATTACTAAGGGAATACAAGAGTGGGCGACGAGGTCTTAAATGGCAGTTTAAAACTGACGATAAAAGAACAACCCGAAGGCAAGGCCTTACCCTGCAAGGTTTTAAATGGTCATTTAAGACTAAGTCACCACTCTTTTACTCCCATTCTTAAATACTTTTCTGTTAAAAACATCAACAAAACTTTAAAAGATGAAAGTAAAACTGACAGTGTAGCCTCATCATGCCTTAACTCAGCGTTGAATTTCTATCCATGTTGAGCGCTAA
Organism: Leptasterias polaris; assembly: GCA_037783415.1. NCBI lineage: Eukaryota > Metazoa > Echinodermata > Asteroidea > Forcipulatida > Asteriidae > Leptasterias > Leptasterias polaris. The sequence goes on along the minus strand of JAZGTN010000013.1, from coordinate 819,028 downwards.
CTAGCTCCTTGCATAAGAGTCAAACTTGTGCGCTTCACAATCAAACTGTTGGGCCCAAGTTATAAACTTGGGCAAGCCAAACATGCCACCCTACCAACTTAAACAGGGCTGTGAAATTTGCATGCCCAACACAATCATCTGATAGTGCCCTCTTTTGACTCAATTTCTTCAGGCCATGCCTAAACACTCCTGACTGAGTTTATGTTGCAAGTTTAAACATGGCCATGTGATCTCCCCTCAATCAATCAGATTGAATAAACTGTCCCAGGTGTTCATGAATAATAATCAAGTGGATACAACCATGTGTACATTTCTTTTGGAAGGTGTTGGCTCTGAAAAGAGCCGTTGGTCTGGTCCCCACATTTCAAACAGTGTACTACGCTCGTCTTCAAAACAAAATCAGAGTACAGGCATTAATAAAGCAGATTGTAAGACAGAAACTGTGAATGCGTACTATACATGTATGTACATAACTTTCAGATATGCTGGCTTCCTACTCCACTCTCTTTTCTCCAATCCCCACTTTAAAAACAAAGTAACATTTTGAACATACCAGAGCGTGAACTTGTGGTTTTATCTTGCCTCCAAACACGGCTTTGATGTATACATCCAGGAAGGCTGTCCGGTGTGCATCAATGACATCACTCTGGTTGGTCTGGCTACAGTGTTGCATTAACAGACTCACCATGCAGAGCCTATGCACTGTAGGGTCAGGCTTGGCCAACGTCACGGCATAACTGCCGACTGCATCTGGTACCTGAAACCATAACATGCATTATCCAATGTGATCATTAGTAGTCTGGTATTGTAGTCTTTCATGTAGCTTTAACCCTAACAATCCCTAACCCTACAAATTCAAACAGGGCAAAGTGTTTAATTTTGTTAGGTTAAGTACAGTGAAGTTAGGATTGGGTGTTTGATTCTGTGGGATTGTGTATCCTTGCTGACAAGTAATGGTGTTGGAATTTGATTGAGTGGGTATGGTGGATGTATGAAATGTACATGTCTGGCATTGCTCTTTCCTCCATGGTCTAATGAGATAGTTGTTGGATTATGTTATGTTGGGTACTGTGTGATTTCACTGATCAAATTGTGCACATGCCAAGTGTACACACTCCAACAAAATCAAACAAAAAAGGCCTGTTGGAGTTTGTTAGGTTGTGTATCGACCCCTAAGATTGGGTACAGTTCCCATCTCATGGTAGTATAAGCTGTTGGAATGTGTTGGGTTAGGGATGGATTCTAGTAAAAACGCTTTGGGAGTTAGGGTTAAGGCTGGTTCATACTCTGTGCAATTCGCTGCGTAAGGAGGGCGCAAAGTCTTTTCTCAATGGAATAGATGTTTGAAATTGGCCTTACCATTCTTCAATGAGCCCCCCCCCCCACCCCCCAGTTTACAAGAACTCTGGGGGAGAATCATGATTATATGTCACTCCACATGACATTTGTTTCTAAAAATCATCTTTATGTTTTCCAAAGTTTTAAAGTACAATTATATGTCATTGACCTTTGACATTGGGCAGTCATCTTGCTTTACCCACCATCCAAGTGAAAGTAACCACACCGAGGTCGAACAGGAACATAGTCTGACCCCTTTTTGTTACAGTAAGAAATAGCATTGATTGTAACTGAGGTAAACAGGGAATATGATGGGGGGTCATGATTGCTTGTTACCTGCTTCCAGATTTTTTTGAGTTTCCGGCATGCTGATTTGATGAGCGATTGGTAGTCAGTGGCTAAAACGGCAGAGATGAAACTGCATTGTGCTTCGATCTATTGGTTTAAATAATAATAACTACAGTCATTTATTAAGTCCTCTTAAACCAAGCATCAAAGTGCCTTACACTATAACAACCTTTTATTTGAGCCTTGGGCGTTCCTGAATTCATCACAACTCTTTAAGAGTATGCAGCACCAGCAGCCAATTAGACACACAGGTTGCTCATTATTCAAATTGACAGCATGTAGCTCATTCACTCCTGGGTCATGAGGATCAATTATAACTTTTAAGTATCTTTCTCATGGAAGTGTCATGACCAGGATTCGAACCCACACCCCGATGACTCAGCCCTGGGCCCAATTTCATAGAGCTGCTTAATCAGAAAATACTGCTTAACAGTTTTCTGCTGAGCAGAATACCAGTCACAAAATTCACATGTGACATGGTAGTTTAGCTGGTAACTTTATTATGGAAAACACAAGTTTGTTGTGCTTAGCTACTTTTTGTGTTTACTTATTAAGCAGCTGTATGAAAATGGGCCCAGATCTCAAGTCAAATGCACTTTATTGTTCAGCCTTGACACACATTAATGAATGACTCCCAGACCCAATTTCATGGCTCTGCTTATTGTGAAATTCTGCGCTTATGGCCAATAGATTGATGTCTTTTACAGGGCACTGTAAGCGTAGAATTCTGTGCTAAGCAGTGCTATGAAATTTGGCCCTGATTAATTCATCGTTGTTGAAGCCATAAACACTTTGTATGAACACACAAACAGTACAGTAGGAGGAGGGAGGTCAGAGACCATGTCAACTTCAGAAAGTGCTTTAAAATGTTGATATTTCTACAGTAAAATTAACAGAGGGAAAAGCAAAAGTTGAAATTAAGCAGGGATTCACCTTGATTATGTTTTCTGTATTTGGGGAAAGAGGGCTTTTACAATGAACAATATGCGTATCTGTAACTCCATGCACAAAACAACTTTGAAACTTTTTTTGCATTATATTTTTTTGGGGGGGGGGTCTTAAAAGATTAGTACTTTCTAAGCCTATCAAAATATTGACGACTTTGTCTGACCCATGATGGAACCTGTGACTCTTGCTTCGTCTTGCCTTGTTTTCAGTGGCTCTAGTCTGTGACAGTATGTGTACGTACCAGGTCGTCCCAAGCACTTCCAGTCTGTTTCTCTTTGGTGTTGAATACCGAGTGGACCAACACACAGGTCCAGCCAAGACTTGCCAGCGGAGAGCCACCAGAAGTTCGTCTGTGCAACAATTAAGGATAAATTACTTACAAAAGACACATGTCTGAGATCAAAGTGATTACATGTAGTTTTTTTTTTTAGCGTTAGTGCAGAGGGCTATTGGTGTGGTCATTTCAACTTACGATGCTATGATGTTTCGTTGTTGCTGGGCGTGTCCGGTGAGAAACTTGAGGAGGAATTTCACGGCATCGTCTCCGTATTTAGCCAAGAGGGCCCTGAGTATGTCTTCAACCTCCCGGCGAGACTTTGAGTCTGTGTAGTGGCCGAGGGTCAGGGGCAGAAGCTTGAAAATCAGCTTTGACGCATTGTCCGGAAAATCTAATTCATAGATGAAACAAATACATTGCTATTCCATATTATCTTGATAACAAAAATGAACAGATTTAGGCGCCACTTACAATAATCAAAGTTTTAAATAGCAATTATTTTAAACTGCGGGTTGTTGGACGAAAAGAAATAACTGATAAGCAGAATTCAATATTCAATGAATAAATTAAAACAAATTAAAGTTTTGTTTGGCATGCTCGAAGCTAAGAAAAAGCATTTGAAAGCTCCTGAGCTGGGAGAGCTTTGATCTAAAAATGTCTGCATCATTTGAGGTATTACTTTGTTCTTCAGCGTATCTGGCATATTGAACAGTCAGTCAACATTCAAAATTGAAATGTTTAAGAAGTTAAAATTATTCAAAAATTAATAATAACAAGGGAAAATGTGAACAACTGAGCGTGCACAGGCTGCACAATGTGCCCAACATCTCAAAAAAGTTGGTAATGAACAAACCAAATTCCTTATGATCCTCAGCCTAATTATCTACATGTAAAAGACAGAAATCAGTCATTGAATAATTGTATCTCTCTTGGAAACAAATAGACTTTATGCATTGGCGTCATCCAAATGCCATCTTAGAGGTAACCCGATGATGAAACAATGTTAACGCACAGATCTGTATGCGCGGCGCACAGATCTGTATGCGCGGCGCACAGGAATGACCAATGAACAACCTCCTATTAACCTCTAGGCAAGGGCTCTATTCCCAAATGACGCCATGTGCATTAAGGTTTATTGTATTTCTCTTCACAAAAATGCAGTTGCTGGAAGCCGTCTCTGGTGCACTATTCCTCACACCCCCAACTCATCAAAATCCAAACTGCATATAAATTTGTTTGGATTCTGTTAGACTGAAGACTGCACTAATAAACTGAAATCCTTTACATGGGATCAGGGGAACTATTCAGTGTTCTCCAACCTATAGAAAAGACGTGGCGCACCGCCACGCTTTCTGCGGCGCGCGCCACGCTTTATAATCGCCGCCAAGCTTTAAAATGTCGCCACATTTACATTTTTTGACTCTGCATTGTAAATTTACAACAGAAATAGTTGAGAAACAAGAAAGACCACAGTACTTTCTATTAAAACCAAAGTTTCACGCCGTTCTCGCGGCCTACCTGCCTGCCTGTCATAAAGTTTCCAGCGTGGAGCGACTCGTCTTCACAAGGTTTTAGCCAGGATTTGGTAAAAGGGTGTCCAAATCTGCTGGAAATTTAAAAACTGGGTGTCCAAATTGTTCACTTACAATACATTTACATGTAAATGACAGATGAAACAGGGTGTCCAAATTTAAAACAGGGCATCCAAAAGACACCCAGACACCCCTCTGGCTAACACTATGCGTCTTCACATACATTGTACTTCGTTGCACGTACTTATCGCAGCAGAGTCGCCCCACTGCTGCTGCATGGCAAACTATTTTAGTCCGGTTCTGATTATTTTGTCTTATCGACATTAGGTGTGATCGTCTGGTAACCAGATGCATCCCTCATTCCGTGAAAATTGGTCGCTGGCAGGCTGCAGGCATGAGAATTCCCCACCGTTCGGCGGTTTTCCGCTTTTTGGAGGCCAAAATATGACCTCTCCGAGTTCATTGTGAATCCGGTTTAAAATTCGGGACCGACCAATCATCCGGCCCCCGTTTACATTAAAAAACGTAAAAAGGTTCACTCGAAAGTGCCGCGAAAGTCTGACCAAATAGCGATTACGATGTACACGATGTGCCCCAAATCGTCCGCTTGCGTCTTCAGTTGAGTCCCCTTTCATTTTATCTGTGGAGCGCAATGAACAGATTTGCACAACGAATTGGACAAACTTTTGCGCAATTTTCAGTTTGCGCTATGCAGAGTCGTGTAGACACGTGCGCGCAGTGCTTTGCATTGTGGGTATTTTCCGCTGGGTACTTCAGGAAACACGACGCGACGTCCGTGGATCACAAAACTATAATATGAGACCCAAATCACGCAGATATCAGTAAACTTGTCTGGATGTGTTCTGGTTTTCTAGTTCAATTTTGTTACAAAACATGTTAGTTTGGTCAAAGTCTGACATTTGGTCCATAATACCTTAATTTAGAAAAAAAAAAAATATTATTAAATTAATTTTTTTTTTTTTTTTTTTTTTTTAGCGGAATAAAAAGTTTAGGGTCAAGGTTTTTTTTGGCAGTTTGAAATTTCCATCGTCATTATGATTTTATTGGGGGAAATTAACTGTTTTACTTTGGAACAAAAAAGTGCATAGCTTCAAACAGTTTACTGCTTAAAAAAACCCAATTTTATATATTTTTTTTGAGCACATTAATAACACGGAATTACAAGGTAAGAAAAAGAAATGCGGTCGGGCTACCGGACACATTGAAGAATGAATATCTATCATTCATTGGTTTTTATTTCAAGTAAGTGTTTAGAAAACCAGTATTGTACTTTGTGTTCTTAAAAACTTCCTCAAAAAAGTCTGAGGAAAGTGGCCAGGATTCACCTTAGAATGCACCACAGAGCATCTAGGATCGAAATTTTACTCCAGAACACAAGTGCCACGACCGCAACTCAAAACCACACTCTCCTGATCAGAAACACCAGTGCTTGAGTCCGGTGCCCTTTTGGCCACGACATGCCACCATCATACTCATCGAGTCATAGTCCAACAGTTTGGGTGTTGAGTTAACCATGCCATAGAGTTAGGTTTTGATTATCACAACTCAAAACTATGGCAAATCCTTTCGTCAGTTAATGAATTAATTATGTTTTGTACAATGTTATGTAGATTGTAGGGCTCTAGTCAGATTGATGTAGTGACTTTCTTGCATGTCTTGAGTTGTGGCCTACCACAAGACGCAGCATCATTTATTTATGTACCAAGCTACCATTGTAATACTAATACTACAACATACAAGAGGTGTAACCTGGTGCCATGTCCCAATGTTTATCATAGACTTTTTAATTGTTTAGTTTTGAGGAAATTACTCACATTCACAATGATTTAGTGGTCAGGTGGTAAAAATGTTGGTACCTTTTCCTTTTGTGCGATACCCAATTATTCTTTTAAAAGAATAACATAAATTTGCCAACAAATTTGTTTACAATAAAATATAAATTTGCTTTGGAGTTATCCAGATATGATTGTTTGTGGAATTGAGTAGAATTGAGTGAAAAAGTGGCACTTTTCCAATCTTAATTTAAATTAAATATTATTTTATAATAAATGCTCTAAATTCTTTAAAAAAAGACTGTGTTGAATTTATAGTTCAACCATGGAGGAAGGAACCCCTCCGTGGTTCAACCAAAGATTTTTTTCTTCAAACATCTATTGGCTCCCATCTATTCACTACTAACAGTAACAGTCACTTACACACCATGGAGGAAGGATCCTCCGTGCTTACACTAACACTAACACTACAGTACACAGAGAGCTGATTATTTGACCGGTCTATTTTTGTGTGTCTCTCTACTTACTAAATATTTATATTGTCACTTTTGTGGAGGTTTTTTGTTCTGTTCTTTCTTACCAGATTTGTTAATGCAGGTCAACAACTCAGACAGTATGAGCCGCCTTTCCTTTGTCTTTGAGGTTGTTACTTTGCAGAAGAAATCCTTGAGCACTGCTGATGTTTCTGGGTCTGACATATTGTTAGAAAGTGACAAAAACCGCGAGACTTTCTTCACTCTGGAACACTCTGAAAAGGGGAATTTATTTAACACGACATTTAACTTCAATGTGTTACACACGTGCAGGTGCCACGTTAAGTTTGTGCATTGAATGCGCATACGATCGCGCATACGAATATGTGTGGTGCAATAACGTTTCCGTCCCACAGCACAAGTAGGGCACCATACTTTTTTAATTCATAGACTTAACCCAAGTCGGTTCCACTTTGACAACATGTTGCCCGTTGTTCAATGTAGAGGGCGTCCTTCGACTTTAACAATAAGGGCCCTCTCTTTAAAAAAAGGGTCCTCTGAACTTCTGAAGTAACACACGAAACAGAACTTTCACAAAAGTGTATAAACATTTCAGCATTCTCACCCTATTGTTGGCGCACCTTTTTAATTTCGAAGCATTCAAATTAGTAAGTCTGGGCGCATAATGAGACCGGCGACAACGGACCGTGTTTTTGTTTCCTATTTCATAAATTTTGTTGGGGAACGTCATTCATTCACATTGTTACGTGTTTTCCTCGTTTCTTCTAAGTTTGTTTTTCAGATTCTATTCCTTTTTATGTAAAGTTGTGTAATTAAATCAAAGGTTATACAAAATTTTCTTTTTCAATCTGGGTGTTACACATTTCAGGAAAGCGTGAGAAAGAGCTATTTAAAATAACACATCATTTTTGTCTGGCAACTAACACCTGTTATCTCCATGTAATTCCTTTTCCAAACAGTGGAGAATTTAATCATGAGCTAGTATAAAAAGCACCATAATTGAATGGTGATTGAATCACAAACCACGACTGCCCAAGCAGATTAACTGTTCACCCATTAAGTTTCATGACCCAAGTAGTTCAATGTAAACACACCCACACCTATGTGAAAAGGATGTATACTTTCTGATTTTTTTGTGGCCAAACTCGGAAGTTCTTAAAGTGGATATTTTCTCGTAATGCAACGTTTGAAAACACACAAATATATAAACTGAGAGGCAGCTTTATGTTGGTTGGTTTACTTATCATTTAACTTTGCCGTTTCATTTAACTTCTGTTTTGTCCATTTTATTTTAAACATAGGCCTACTATAACCCTCAATCTCTTGAAGTACGCCATATGCCAGATACGAGGCACAGGGTATACCTCCAGAGTTCCCATACTTTAACACACTATTTTCCTTTCGAACAGAAGTATATACCCAGAGAATTGCATAGATTCAAAGCACACAATGAAGACACTAGAGGACGGGGAGGCTGTACTACCATGATCCACATTGAGCACCAACATGTCTTGATCTTGGCATATGTTGAGAAAAAGGCTTCAACTTATAGACTTATTAGGCTACTTAATCACAATTATTCTTATTTTTCCAAGGGCAAAAAATTTGGAAGATAATCACACGTAGTGGACTATATGCACAACAATCAAAGCTGACCTAGAATGCCTGGACCCAGTGGAATATCCAATGGCAAATGCCCAGACGGGTTAGTCTGCAGGTGCAACGGGGTGGGGGTGGGGGTATAGTCTTGGTTACAGCCCAAGGCCGGGACTTTTCTCTGTAATGGTCCCCAGGCCCAGGCAAATGTATTGGTATCAAACATGAATGTTAACCCAAAATTATTCAAAATTATGCCCTTGAGTTTTTGTTTTTGTTTTGTCGAGAAAAATACTTCTTTGCCGGCTCGCATGTGAACACCATCATTACCCATAGGACCTCAATAAACAATACTTATTGGTGGATAATTTGAAAGGTTATCTCGCAAGTTCAACTGACATGCATGGCCTTAGTCCTACATTTTGTGCGGCATAGGCTTTTAACATAAACTTTGAACATGGCCTCTCTGGAGCACCCTTTTGGTGGCTGACTGTATTGGTAGCTCTCAGAGCCGTTGGTCTCCAATGAAAAAAAAAAAACTTAGAAAGTTATTTACAGTTTTAAAGAGAATGTATACGTTTGGTAGTCACTCTTAAAATTAATGCCAATAAAAACCTACTGGTTAGAAGTTTGTCAGAAACATTTCTCAGATTGTGTATTCCATAGGTATTAAGTTATTCCTGCTTGGACATTTTTCGCTCAGGTTTTTCGGCGATACCTCCAAAACGCAATCACCTTTTGAAGTTAAATGTTCACAAGTTAGTTTTATTGTACATATCTACATTTATATGGGATTAAAACAACCAAACGGTTCCAAAAACCAAAGGTATACTTTGCCTTTAACAAAATAATACTTCACAGCGTTTTGGTCATTGGTATAATTGTATCAAATCCTTTATTTTATTTTATCTTCTTACACTTTAAAAGAAGTGAAGGGTACTGCTTCATGAACAAATTAGGAAACATCATGAAAAAGTAAAAGAACAAATTTAAGTGTTTGACACTTAATAGTTTAGATGATAGACTTATGCAATACTTTTGCAAGTACAGTTTAAGAAAAGATGTCTGACATTATGCTTGGTCAGGCTGGAATTAGTACTGAAAAACTATTAAATATTACGTATTAAAATACATGATACTGATGACGATTTATCTACCGGCATCAAGGTGCTCATTATCTTAAGGCAAGTTACCGTGCAGCACTGGTAAATTTGACTAATTTTGGGTTGAACAAAGAAAACTTTATTAGAGCGGGACTTGAACCTGCAACTTCTGGATTAACAAAATTGTTTTTCATTAATATTTTTGTTAAAATGGTTCTCACTGGAACAATTCATGAGAACTTTCTTGACTATCCTGCTCTTAATTAACGTCAAGAGACTACATCTATACATGCTCTAAAGCTGTATATGAACAGGTACAATGTATAAAGAAATACCGGAACAGCAAATATGTAAACTTAGTGTCACAATTACTCATCAGTTTTTTAGATCAACCATAGAAAAGTAAGTACAATGGCAAGGCTTAGAGAAACAATACTCTTTGGTAGTTTTTTATATTCATTATCAGGTGTCTGTAATTGACAACCATCAAGCACAATTCAAAACAATGCACATTAGCTCAACTGGTTATTGGTTAGTCCCTGTACTGGCGTATGGGGGCCAGTTAGTGTCAACCGTTAAACAAAGAACACGGCTAAAGGTCTGAGCTTCGGGTTCCTATCTTTTATTCACGGTGAACTGTAACATGAAACAAAGAAACACAAATTCTAACTAACTTGTAATAAAACGTAAACAATAATAATATGAGATTTGTTGTACCTAGAGAAAACACAAATAATGCAATGGCCATGTTCCTTTCAGAGGCTGTAGAAGAATAAAGTTCTAAATCAAGGGATTGCTCCGGCATATTTGGCTGTAGGATTGGTCAGTGAAAGTTGGGGCTATAGAGAGATCGTTCTTTGACCATACATTCTTTGAGGGGGAGCAATGAAGTGAACATACATGTACCTAATTTCGATGTGTGAAAGTAAATGATTATTAGCTGGTCGACATACATATAGATTCATCAAGGCAGGTGGTTATCAACAACAAGACTATATCTAATATTAAATCACAACAGTTGATTTCACTGTGCTGTAAGCATACATACAGCTATTCAAAGCTTTCTAAACTAAAGCTAAAGTTTGGCTGTGAATCGTGCCTGAAACTAGGTAAATAGTGCCTTTAAATGGCTGGCTAAATTTACTTAATAAACCATCAAAAAACAAAGAAAATAGTAACTTACATGACTGTGGTTTTCTATAGGGAAGGAAGTGTAAAAACCGATGCAATTATACTCAAGGTAGGAAAGGCAGAATGGTGTTGTCTGTACAGGATTTAGATAACAAGTGGTGAACAAGGCCTGTGTGTACACAATGTATAAGACTGGGCTCTGTGGTAAAACAATCCAATGCCTGAGTGTATACGTGGCAGTGGCAAGCCCACCAAAGGAATGTGGAAATCTCCAGGGCCATTTCTAAGAACTGGGCTCAGCTATACCGTTGTGCATTAGGGCCTACTGTATCTTATGGTGTAAGAAAGCAGGGAAAGTAATACAGTATAAATGGTACTAAAACTATACTGTGGTTTGGTGGTCTCTAATAAGCAGTCATCATATAGGTAAACTTTTCTAATGTAGAAAGTATAAGGAATATGATCTAAGATCATCACAGTCCCTATGCAACCAGTGCCAATTTCATAAAGCTGCTATAAACACAAGAAGTAGCTAAGCACAGCAAAATTATGCTTAAAACAAGAAAAAGGTTACCAGCCAAAATACCATGTCACACGTATCAGACTGGTATCCCACTCTCTTTGCTTTGAGCAGAAAGTTTAAGCAATATTTCTACTTCTGTACTACAAAATTGGGCCCTGGTGATGAGGCTATTAAGAATCCCCTTCCCTTGGTTGTCTTCTTCTGCTTTTCTTGCAGTCCATCTTGCCACAGGAAACAGACCAGGTCTTCAAAACTTCTTTTGTAACGTATTTTGACAATTGCTATTGACTCTTTTGTTAAGCAGGTTGAGGAAATTACTGGTTTATGATAAGTTTAGAAATGATTTGACGTTGGTGGCTCATTACTTTGTGTCTCAGTTTAAGTTTATCACATAAGCAAGAGTGACCCATGCCTGCAACTAATGATGAAGATTATTTAGGTGTAGTGACATCTGATGCTTATATTGTACTTGTATATCGTTCTTGAGCAACTCAAAGTTAGAAATGCTGCTTTTTAAAGTGGAAGTACACATGTTTAGCTTGGATTTCAGGGAGCAGTGGTCATCAAGATTGCTGGGTCATCATCAACACAAGTGGACTCCTGGTCCTCTGCCGTGTGCCCCTATGGAAAGATCGCAATAAAAAGCAAGAAAGAAAAATATTAAGACTACGCTTTAATTCTGTTATTTTATATCATTTATGCTTTTGGAATATGAGAAAAACCTCACAGATTTTGTTTTGGACAGACTCAGGATGAACATTTACAGTGGTGTAACCAGCAACATGCCACCCCCCCCCCCCCCCAATTATCCCCGCTCAGAACCCTCAGTAAACTTAGGACTTACTCAGTAAACTTAGGACTTACTTTGCATGCTGCTTAAAAATGAAGCATAGGTGGCACTCCCAGTGACTTTGCCAACTTGCGCCGGGTTTTTCCTTACTGTGGAGACTGTGAATGCATTTCCTGCCTCTACACTACCGGGCCCTGTCACATCCACCTCAACAATGTGCCAATCTGTCAAACTTGGGTGAAGAACAAGGGGTGTGGGAAAATATCAAAACAATTAATTTGCTTAATATTCTTGCTTAGTATTAAAGAAACTGCTATGAAAAACAAACCAGAAAGAACAAACAAACAAAACTAGTTAAAAAAAAAAAAATCTTGTTTTACCTAACACCGATGTGCTCCAACCCCCAGGAGTTGTGCACAAAAAGACCACAGGCAAACTACTTAATTGGGTGGGATTTGAACCTAACCCCAACATTCTAGGACAGATACTAGTAACGAGCGTGCGCAGCGATGAGAAGCCAGTTCGAATCCTACAATTAGCAGCGATTACCGCAAACAATTTAACAGAATAGGGGAAAAAGACGAATATTTTTTGCAGGCATGATATTGGGGAAAAAGTAGGAACATTTCATTGAGTACAAGCTCAAATACATGTACACATGGATAGGCTTTTTACAGATTTTTCTGGATTTTAAATGTAGATTTTGCTGAATTTTCTTAAAGTAAAAAATTGGAAATCAGATTTAGTAGGAAAAACATCATGCCTGTATTGTTTACAACACATTGGCGTATGTTAGCCATACTAGAAAGACTCTGCTAAGGTTGAAATGTGACGTCAGGCCATCACCTACTTTTTGCATCTGTTCAAAACTGATAAATCATTAGTTGAATACAAATTATTTTTGGTGCTGACTTGTCGAGGAATACTTTACCTTGTGTCAGCAACAAGTTTTCCCTTTACTTTATCGAAGCCAAGGTTGTGTGCTGCAATAGCTGCTGCTGCCATAGTGTTTACATTGTTTGGAGCCAAGGGACACAAACCACGCACAGGACCTGACGAGGGGGAAAAAAAAGAGAATTTTTAAAGAGTTTATGCACTTTGATTGGTCGAAGACTGGTCACATGGGGTTACATGGAACTAGCAAAGAAATGGCCCCTAAACAAGCACATTATCGTGTAAAAGTTTTGTATGCACTATGTGCTTTTTCCGTTAAAGGGAATAAAAGTGTGATGACCCTGTCTTCACTACAAGGTAATGACCTTGGTCTGTTGCTTGCTGCATGCTGTTAACGGCAGCCAGCCAACAACCAGGTCAATGCAGTGAAGACTGGGTCATCACACTGTTAGTTCCTAAATATTAATGCTTTGTAAAAAGTTGGGAAGGTAGTGTATTCTGCTCTACCAGCCAGGCTCCTAGTGGATGATAACCATGCCTACATCCTTACAGACTGTGAAGGGGGTAACCCTGTTTCAGCTCCACGAGTAGGTGGCAACGTGCCCCTGGTGACAGTTGATTTGGGAGGACAGCCCAAATAAGTGTAGCACTCACCTTGAAGTGGCCATCCGGCCTTGTAATATTAGGCAAATTCTCATTAAAAAAAATTTAAAAATGTAAAGGTAAAAAAAGAGTGTTGATGAGGTCTTTAATGGCAGTTTAGGACTGGCAGGGTTGTTGCAAACCACCAAATTAGAGTCTAACAGTCTGAATCTGAGTTATGGTGCTGGATTTTGTTCAGAGTGAGGAAGAATCCAAATTACTCAAGGGAGATAGAGATATTATAAAATCAATTAAATTCAATTTGATACATCAGTTCATGTTCTGCTTACCTTCATATAAAACTGTCTCACCACCATTCATTGCAGTATCATTTTTCTCTTTCAACGGACTGCCCAACTTGAAGCTGATGGGATGCTTCTTCATTGTAACTGTTAAGCCCTAAGGAAAAACAAAGCTATGCAGAATTAGGATAATGTCACAAAACAGAAATCAACCCTGAAAGGTAGCTAGTGAATGTTAAAGTTTCCAATGCACTACTGTTTGGGCTTCCAAAACTTGCTGTCCGTCTTGTTGTGCAGACAAGTAGGTCAGCCACCATGAATCCAATTCTAAAAGAATTAAACTAGCTGCCCATCTATGAGCAAATATTATACAAGATTTGGTCGCTGACAACAAGTTTTTGTCTAGTTTAGCACCAGAATATTGAACATGCCATATCAAACATTTTGTTCCTCGTAGAGTTGGCCTTCGATCGTCAACAGAGGTGAAACTGGTAGAGTTAAAAACTAATGGAAAGTGGGGGGGGGGGGGGGGGGGGGGGACAGGGCCTTTGCATCAGCAGCGCAGCCCCTCATATTTGGAATTCCCTACCATCATCCTAGAGGTCATGCTCCAGTGTATCAGCATTTATGAAGAGACAGCTACAAACACACATCTGACGACAATGGCGTTTAAATAGTTACATATTTGTTTTGTTGTCAGGAGCACCTTGAGCATTTGTAATGGATATGTGCTCAATATAAATGTACACTATTATCAATTACTATTTTGAAAAACCTAACAAAGGACATTCATAACTTGCATAATCATGACAATGTGATGGCCTATGCCAAAATCAGGCAGTTCTCAAAATTAGTTAAATGGCATCAAAAAACCAAAACATCACCCATGATATCAGCGTGAAGTGTCTTAAAAGTTCTGTATGCTGATGACAACTCATTGCCCTATCTACTTGTAGGTGTTATTTGAAAACTCTTGTTCTCATCTATACGATGAGCAAATGAAACCCAGTATTGAGATTGGGCAGAAAGTGTCTTGTTTTTATATCGAGTGTCACAAATAGGCAACAATTCTTTACATAGCATTAAAGGCACTGAACATGTTTGGTAATTATCAAAGACCAGTATTGTCACTCGGTGTATCCCAACATATGCAGAAAAGAACAAACCTGTGAAAATTTGGGCTGAATCGGTCATCGAAGTTGCAAGAAAATAAAGAAAGAAAAAACACCCTTGTTGCACAATTTTGTGTGCTTTCAGATGCTAATAAAAGGCTTCATGCATGAAGTCTTTTATTATTTTAGTGAGAAGTTACCTCTTTCTAAAAAACTACGTTACTTCAGAGGGAGTGGTTTCTCACAATGTTTTATCAACAGCTCTCCGTTGCTCGTTACCAAGTAAGTTTTTATGCTAATATATATTTTGAGTAATTACCAAACGTGTTCAGTGCCTTTAACTGAGTAAAATATATAAATTTTTAAGAATAGGACATTAGCACATACTGAAGGAAAAAAGAAAAGTTAACTTAAATCCTGTCTAGTTGGCAAAGGCTTTATAATGCAGCAAAAACTCTCATTTTTACATTATTTGTATGCATAACTTGACAACTGAAAAGGGAAGAACCAAGCTATTTTTATTTTCGGTCACCATTTAGTCTTAGTTGTTTGCAATAATGACCACTGAGAAATAAGATTGGCACTAATGCACAGTCAGATGACATGCACTGTATTTCTGAGTTGAATTTACCTGTAATGTTCCCCTGTCCGCCATTTTCTGAATGTCATCAGCTCCCCAGAATGCACCACTTGGAATGTATAACCCATGATGCTTTGCAGCTTCCTTGAGCTTATCTTCTACTTCCTGGTCAGCCAATGCTGTGGGTGATCCCACCTTGGTTGATGGAAATGAAAACTTGTTATTTTTATATATTTCTTACTATTTTATATTGTTCAAACATTACCATTCTTCATGGTACTATAATTTTCAAAAAACTGTAAGAGGTTCACTTTTGGGTAATTCACTATCAAAACATTGATGATTAAGTATTCCGCTGAAATGTGACTTTTACAAATTTCAGAAAAAGAATTGTTACATTCCGCTTACCAACTAAACTGGGCCCAATTTCATAAAGCTATTTACTGGTAAACTAATTTGTGTGCTAAAAACAATTGAAAAGAAAAACATGCGTAAGCAATAGGATATTTCATTATTTCATAAACGATCACGAAGATTTGACAACGCGTGTTCGCGCTCACAATGTATTTGCATTGTAGTATCACTCATCTGTTTACAAAATCCACTAGCAGGCTTCAAAATTTTGCCTTGTTTATGATTAATTAGCAGTGTTTATGAAATAGAAAATTTACTAATGGCCACTCTGTAAGCAGAACCTACCATGTAATCTGCTACTGCTAGAAATGCTTCTCCACATTGGCTGGATATAAATGGATGAGCAACTTCAACAATGAGATCTGGCTTTCTGTAAAAGGGTACATTAAGGCATGATATTTGAACCTTGGTAAAAGAAAACTGGAATGGTGTACAATAGCCGACATATGAATGGTCCTACACATGTAATAATCTGTGCTTTACGGGCTTCGGTGTATACATGCAGGTCTTGAACTTCGCTCACGGCATTTTACCTCTGGTAAGGGGCGCACTTCTATGAGGAAATTGTAAATTTGTATTGGAACTTTTCAAACGGCACCACAGCAAAAGCACAGGGCACCACAACAATTTTTGAGTGTGTTTCATGTGTTAATTTGAGGCCTGTACATGTACATTAATTGTCTTTATATTTGTCAGTATTAAGTGTGCATCTTTTAATGAGTAAAACACAAGCCAGCAGAAATGGCAAGGCATAAAGACAATCATACCAACTCAGTAATAATCTCGGTTTTCTGACGGCAACAATTTGGAAAAGAGATTTAAACAAAAAGCATTGAGCCTGGTACCTGAAAAAGAGTAATCAAACATATGGATAAAACACAACCCTTGATGCTATAGAAGAAAAAACTTTTACCAATCCTCTGAATTTCAAGAAATGCGTAACATAAAAGTGCTCAAGCTGATGTTCTCAAACATTGTCAAATAAAGAAAAGTCAAACTTGTTGAGTTCCTATGTAAGTGACATAAAATCTTTTCTTGATCAATGGTATATCACCCCTTTGCTGCTGCCCAGCATATACAAAATGTCCCTTTGTGCTTATTTTAGTCATCATGTTTCTCAAAAACTTTTGCATTTTAAGCTGAAAATAATTTTTAGGATAATTTGAGTGATTGCGCTTAATATAGCAAGTGACTTCAGATAAACTGGTTGCCACTGGTATACTGCCCTCCTTCATTACCTTTCTGCAAATCCTGCAAGATCTTCCAGGATGTATTGCTGTGGAACCGATTCCTTCAAAGCTGATGCAGTTCTGTTCCATACGAAGGCAATGTCTAAATCTTCACTTTCTTGTAACGCCTTGAACAAATACTGTCCTGATTTTAAAAAAACAAATTAAAGACTTCTGACTTTTTGAAAGAAATAGCTGTAAAAATTCCACCCATATTAACACAATTGGTTTTTGGAAGGCAGCCTAGTTGGAGTCCAGAGTAGTGGCACTACTTATTGGGCTAGCATCTTTAAGTGCCTAGAGGTATGCACTCAAAACTTTAATTGGTGACACTGACAGTGAAAGACAACCAAATGTTCAAACATTGAGCCAAATTAAAGTACTATTATTATTGGGGGGGGGGGGGGGGGGGGAGGAAGGCTTTTGATGTACAAAACTGTTCCTTTGTGCATTTTTTGATCTCAGAATTCATTTGGGGGGGGGGGGGCAAGAGTTCAAGTGGGGATGGGAGACACCTTCACAATCCAGTCCGATGTTTGATATGGACTAACAAAAGCACCTCCAATTGGAAATTTGTGTTATCAATTTTTGAGGATTTTAAGGAGTACCGTGTCCTGTGAAGCCTTCAGTGGCTCATCAGTGTTCTTTGTGACTCCATCTGGCTCTATCGTCAGCAGGCAGTTTTATCTTTATACTTTGCGAAAACACAGTCATATTGTATAAGTGCTATAAAAATTTCAAATGAAAAAAAAAAAAAAAAGGAAAATTGTTACAAATATTACCTTGCCTTCAACTCTCAATCAGATTTGTGATTAAAACTATAAAAAAAAATAAAAAATTCATGAAACATCCAAACAAAAAGTAATAACTGAATACATTTTTGAATGATTGAAATTTAACAGCTTATTTTATTCCATAACATCAAAACAAAAACAAAGTAATCAATTTAAAAGTACTTCAATTTGTTCAATATTTCCTCAATGAAATATATTTACAAACTCTCTCAGTGATTTTTAACTGATGGCAATGTTATTCTAATGTGTCTCGCACATTTGTCAACTATATGTACATATGCACATAATTTTAAAGGGGGACTGTCATCTTGGTTGTAGAAAGCCTCTGGCTGTACATGAAATTATGAACTCTAGCCCAGTTTACTGCATGTGCGCATGCTGCCTGTCACATCACAACTATAACGCCCTTTTCACACTGTATATCTTTTTCCTGTGGATTACAGCCCAGGGGAGGCCTTGGGAGTTTTTTTACCCCTGCGCACTTTCACACTGTCCCCGCCTAGTTCCCTATTCCAAGGGGTTCATGTTTCATGTTTCAAGAATACCCCTCGAGGGTTTTACCGCTTACCTGTACTTCAGAGCAGAGGGGTGGCTACTCCCCAGCGGGGTATGCAGTCCAAGTGTGAAAGGGCTGGCCAATATTCCCTGCGGTTTCCCCCCAAAGAATAGAGTGTAGTGTGAAAAAGGCTTAATAGTGATGTCACCCTTTTTGATGTGACGGCCAGTATGCACACACTCGCAGTAACTAGGTAAGAATTCATACTGCCTATATTATTTAAGTATACCCACAGTCCAACTCTGATCATGACGGCAGTCTCCCTTTAACTGCGGCAGCCTCCTAGGCAAGTAACTAAAAAGCTCATAGTAGAAAATATGGTAGTATGGGTTTTCCTGGCCAATTTTTTAAACAAAAAATACTTTAATTCAACAAACTGCTATTAGATTTTCTTTGAAGATCATTGCTCCGTCCGATAGCATTTAACATTCAAAAGGGGTACTTTAATATCAACAGTTTAGCATTCTATGGTCACGATACTGTTAGATAATTCAAATTCATTGGGTCGCAAATATCAATCAATTTCTTAATAGCCAGCAGCAAGAAGCTGGTCAACCCTTAAATTTCATCAATTGTAAAAATATAGTAGAAATTCAACTGAAAAATTGTGAAAATGTAGTCTTGAAATTGAAGGCCTACAAATAAAATAGAATGACTAAAACGAACCTGAATAAGAACAAAATCCTGTGAGCACAAAAATGCCATTGAATGCAATAGTAGCTCAGAGAAAAACTGTAGTTTGAATTAGGGATAAATGCGTGAATTTGGTTAAATGAAATTTTCCTCAATTTTTGCTAAACTTGATCAGGAAAACCTATACTAATAAGTAATTTTAATTAAGAAAACCTAAAAATAACTCCATAATTTGACAATAGATAACAAACCATTAAACTGGCATACAAATAGAACCCAACCAATATTTTGCATTTTTATAAGAGTGAAATTTAGTCATTAACAAATCTATACTATATTTGTTGGTTTAATTCACTCTCTCCAGCCAAACAGAAAATTCAGCACATCACCAAACAGGCTAGCACAAGCAGACACTCAAGGTATGCAAGAAATTACAAACAAATATATCATGACTCATTTAAAGGCCCTGTACACTATTGGTAAGATCGAAAAACACAAATGTTCACAGATTCATACATAACTTACATGATTTAAAGTAAGTAATGGTAGAAAGGGTTCCTTAAAATATTTCTGCCTAAAATGCTATCGTTTCTGAGAAATGAGTAAAACAATAGTTTTTATCGCGCGCGATAATAAACTCGATGTTTGAAAAACAGTAAACACATGAGTCTCTTTTCACTATTTTCTCGTGACCTCGATGACCAATTGAGCTCAAATTTTCACAGGTTTGTTATTTCATGTATGTGGTTGATTACACAAAACATGAACACTGTCTGTGATTATTTTGTCAGCTCTGCCAATCCTGTATAATACCTTTAAATAAGATTGTTTGTGATTAAATTCACCCCCTTTGACTCTCTAATTATTCAGAGTCACTCAGGTACGGTCAGGCAATTAAACTTAAAGACCAACAGATTGTAAGGATTCATTTTCACCAAATGGTATTGACTTTTTTAACAGAAGTCAAAATAACCTGGTGCATTTTTAAAAATGTGTACAATATACCACACAAAGCTGCTTGGCATTTGATTGGTGGAACATGCGTCACGTTTCATCCATTATTTTTGCCATGTATTTACTGCTGCCATTCTCCACTATTTAATATAGGAGTCCAACATTGATAATTATTGGCCCTTCACAGCATTATTCCCAACATAATCATTCCCCGCCTAACTGTCCAAACCAGACAAGGTCATGTCGCGGCGGACAAGGTTGGTGTCTACATGGAGTCGTCCACATTATTTAGCTTTTTTAAAATCATTTTCTATAAGGGTGTGGGGGTGAATGAGTTTTGTGGCCATTTTGTATTATTTTTAAACAAATTCCAAATGACAAGGATCTATGCCCAAGTTACAAACCAAATTCTGTTTGGTATTGTCAAAGAATATATTCACTCGGTATAATCTGACCTTTTTCATTAAACTCAGCGTCACCTTGAGAAATGGAATAGTTCATATTTTACCCCGTGATTATATTCTGCACTCACATGCATCCAATATTTGTACATATATATCTTTGCAATGTTTTCTGTACAAACCTGTTGTCCTTACCTCATTCTAATCTTAGAAATTTTACTGTAAAGCTTATGAGTTGAAAAGCCCACTTTTTGTCCCTTTAACTTTGTAATGCAATCTCCTTGTACACAGGGGAAACCAAATGTCATGCTATTTATCACAACAAATGAATATTTTTAAATTTGAATTTGAACAAAGCACTGTCGTGGCACTGTGAAAGCACTGTCGTGGCACTGTGGTAGCACTGTCGTCATCTTCAGTCGATGGTGGTGCTCAAGCCGAAGCAGAAAGGCTTGGGCCAGGTTGAGATTGAAATTATACAGGTATTGCGAGGAGCCTCTTATATTATTTTCCCCCCCTTTTTTTACTTTTTTTCTTTTTTTTCTCTCTGGATGTTAAGATTTGCTTTCCGTCATTGGTTTTTGCGATCTTTTTCCTGGTGGCATTTTCCGTGATTGCAGACACGACAAAGCATGGGCCTCTTCTCTTTTTTGCAACCTATAAATAGATAAATAAATAAAGGAAACATAAACAAATAAACATTGAGGCCGAAATGGTTCTCAGAAACCAACCACAACAGAAGAATGGGGAAGTTTTAAATATGATCAGCCGGCACATGTACCTTCTTCCTTTGTCCTATCGAGTCTTCTATCTCTTTAAAAAGATCAGGTCTTGAATCAGGAAGACTAGCAGCTTGTGGGTCAACCTTCACTTCCTCGACCAAATCATCTTCTCTTGCATCTTCTCTCGGGCCTTTTGACTTCTCCACATTCAATTCAGGCCATCTGGACATGAAGTTTTGGAACCAATTGAGGCTTAATGACTGGCCTTCATCCCGTTTGTTGACACTGACAGCGTAAGTTGTAGCCAAGTTGATAACTTCAGCCCTGCTATATCCAAAACCTAGTAGAGCCATTTTCTTCAGGTGGTTTACCAAGTTGTTCTCTTCCTCATGATTGAACATAGGACGTGGTCCTGGCTTCGTCACTTCAAGGTCAACTCTCCCATTGACACGATCCCGTAGTGTGCCTTCGGGGACACCAAACCTTCTCGCAGCACGGTAAACTGACCCATTCTTATTTTTCACCCAGCAAACAGCTTTTGTTAAAGCTTCTGAGGAATAGCTCCTGTATGAACTCTTTCGGGATTGTATCTCTGGGCTTGTGGACTTCTTCTGTGAGATAAAAAAAAAACATTTGGAAGTTAAATGTTGTGACTGTTTCTTTCAAAAACAATTATAGTTGTTAAAATATAAAAAATATAAAACTAACACTAACACTATGAATCTTAATATATAAATTAATCTTTCCTACTTTTTTGGATGTTGATTTTGAGGCTACTATTTATTTTTTCAATTCCAAATGGAAACTATCTGGCTCTTTTCAAAGTAAAGCAAAAATACAAACACAACTGAAAATGTCCGTTTTTAACACAAAATGATGTCAGATATCTTGTATGGACTTTAAACCTACATAGACAATTAGAGCTATACTGTATATTAATTCATCCCTCCAAATAAGAGGGTACACTGATTTTCAAAAAAACCCATACATGACATATACCTTTTTCCTTTGTCCCATTGAGCCTTGTCTTTCCTTAGAAAGATCTGGTTTTGAGTCAGGACATGCAGGAAGGCCGGCAGATGCTTGTGGGATAAAAGCCACTGCCTCAGCCAATTCATCTTCTCTGACCTCTACTTGCTCAGTAAAATCGTTTTCTCCAATCTCTACTTGCTCAGCAAAATCATTTTCTCCAAACTCCACTTCCACAGCAAAACAATTTTCTCCATCTTTAACTTCCTCAGCAAAATCATTTTCTCCGACCTCCACTTCCACAGCAAAATCATCTTCTCCAACCTCCACTTCCTCGGACAAATCATCTTCTCCAACCTCCACTTCCTCGGACAAATCATCTTCTCCAACCTCCACTTCCTTAGCCAAATCACCGTCCCTTGCAGGAACAAACTTGTTGACAGCCTTCAAGGTTGGAGCATACCTGGTTTCATCCACCACGGCACTATTCAACGGGTAAATCCCCCATTTCTTGAATGAGCTCCTCAAGATGTCTGTAGACAGGGCCATGGTATACGCATTGCATGCAACCTCACAAATTGAGTATCTGTCAATCCCTATTGTTGAGTTGGCTTGCATTTGTTGATGGCAGAGGGAATTATAAATGCTCTCAAATGGCCCAAAACATCCAAGATCCAATGGCCGTAAGATGTGACTTGTGTGTGCAGGCAAGACAAAGAGCAATATGTTTCGGTGTCGTGCCCAATCTATCAGTGATAGGTTGATCCGAGACAGATAGCCATCATAGAGAAGAAGTGTTGGCTTATCTCTTGATCGGTTTGTAGTAACACATTTCAAGAAGTGTGTTGAAAGGTATTTCTTGAAGATGCCAGCATTCGGCCGGCCACTGTCACTGACAGTCCCTGCTGCACCGTGAGAGCAGCCATTAAGTAGCTCTCGATTCATACGCTGTCCTTGAAATACAAAGTACGGAGGTAGTTGCTGGCCTAGTGCATTTCCAGCACCAATAATAGTCACAGTCGTCTCCTTGTCCCTTGTCGCATCAAGTGCGGTGGATGAGGAGGACGAACCAGCGATGAGAGGCGGGGAGTTGTTTTGTGTTAGACCTTTTTCATCAACACAGAAGATGCGTCCAGGGGCATCCTTCAATTTGTACTTTGTCATTACCTGATCAAGCTCAGCATAATATGCATTCACTGCCTTTTCAGATTTTGCCTTTGCTCTACGACGATCAAGGCTTCGTGGCTTCTTCACACTCAGTTCAGGCCATCTCTTTATGAATTTACAGTACCAATTGAGGCTTAATGGACGATCTTTCTTTCGTTTGTTGACTATGACAGCATATGCTGTGGCTATATCAGTAACTTCTACTCTGCTATATCCAAAACCTAGTACAGCCATTTTATTCAGATGGTTTACCAATTTATTCTCTTCCTCAAGGCTGAACAAAGAAGATGGTCCTGAACTGGTCACTTCAGGGCCAACTTTCCCCATGACACGATCCCGTATTGTAGTTTCAGGGACACCAAACCTTTTTGCAGCACCATAAATTGATCCATTCTTGTTCATAACCCAACAAAATGCTTGTGATACTGCTGTCGGAGAATAGCTCCTGTATGAACTCGCCCTGGATTGTATTTGTAGCACAGGGCTTATGCACATATTCTGCGGGATAAGAAAATATTTTGAAACATGGTGAGGTGATCGCTTGCAGATGATTACCCTAAATCAGAAGGTGTTTCCTATTCTACTAAGAAAATAATCACCTCCGATAACCAACAAATGATTTCCAATTCGCATGTATACACAATTCTTTGAGCAAAAGCCCGTTACATAATAGCCCGCACTGCATTTCACACAAGCCTAGGATCTCTCCCCTTTTTTCAATCTGAGTCTCATAAAGATGTAGTCACACAGGAGGGTGTAATCTGAGGTATTTTCTTAGTAGAATAGGTAATCCCTACTGATTTAGGATATTCTACTGAAGAAAATGACTCACCTCCGATAGCCTACAAATGCAGAGTAGAACGTTTTATGAGTGGGAAAGGACATACAGTATGGGACTCAGAGAGTAAGAGTCTTAATTAGGCCTGTCTGAAAAGGTCAAAAGAACTTATCCAAAACCAGAAGTTTTCTGGAAAGGCTGTTTATTTAGATACTCATGTGGGTCTCTCAGGCTGTAAGTTGTAATACAATTTGCAGATGGTGTACATGGACAAGCAAGGCATTAGCAATGAGAATTTGAAACCAAAAAGCAAAAAAAAGAAAAGACCAGGAATCTTGATGGTGGAACGATATGTCAGAAAGATAACAGAATCCTGGGACTCGGAAAAGGCAGAATCGTAGTGGTCCAGGAAAATGCCCTCTATTGGCAAAAATAATCTGGAGCAGATATCTCTGCATGGTACAGGAGAACTGGACTCTTGGTTGTTGTGACGTTTACTACACGCAAAGAAACCTTAGACTGCAGGGTAAATTTTATTGTTTATTCCTGGTAAATTTAATTCCAAAACCTGGAATATTTTTGCTTGAAATGCAATAGTTTTTGAGAAATGAGTAAAAGAATTAGTTTTGATCTTGCAAGTCAAAAACTCAATGTTTGGAAACAGTGAAAACATTTAAGGTTTTGCCCACTTTCTTCTTGTGACTCTAATTACCGATTGAGCTTAAACTTTTACATGTTTGTTATTTCATGTGCATGTTGGGTCACATCAAGTGCTGATACTGGTCTTTGACAAATTACCATTTTATACATGTGCTTTAAACATATTAATTATATTTATGTGAAGAAAGGCTTTTATCAAGTACATTAACAAACTTCTTTAGTTCATTCCTCAAAATAAGAGGGTAGACTGATTTTTTTGAAGTATTGAGAAGATATAGGCCTACATGACATGTACCTTTTTTCTTTGTCCAATTGAGCCTTCCATATCCTTGAAAAGATCAGGTCTCATATCAGGAAGGCAGGCAGATGAATGGTCACATTGTGGGTCGAAATCCACTTCCTCAGCCAAATCATCTCCTCTTGCAGGAACACACTTGTTGACAGCCTTCAAGGCTGGAGCATACATGGTATCATCAACCACGGCACTATTCAACGGGTAAATCCCCCATTTCTTGAATGAGCTCCTTAAGCTGTCTGGAGAGAAGGCCTTGGTGTAAGCATTGCACGCAATCTCACAGATTGGGAAGCTGTCAATCCCTACCGTTGAGTTGGCTTGCATTTGTCGGTGACATAGGGAATTATAAATGCTCTCAAAAGGCCCAAAACATCCAAGATCCAGTGGCCGTAACATGTGGCTTGTGTGTGCAGGTAAGACAAAGAGCAATATGTTTTGTTCTTGTGCCCAATCTATCAATGACAGGTTGATTTGAGAAAGAAAGCCATCATAAAGAATGAGTATTGGCTCATCTTCCGATCGATACAAAGTAACATACTTCAAGAAGTGTGTTGAAAGGTATGTCTTGAAAATATCTGTGTTTGAATGGCCAGTGTCACTGATAGTCCCTGCTGCACCGGGAGTGCAGCCGTCAAGTAGGTCTTGTCTCATACACTGTCCTGGGAGCACGAAGTATGGCGGTAGTTGCTGGCCCAGCGCATTCCCAGCTCCAACAATAGTCACAATCATCTCTTTGTTGCTTGTCACAGCAAGTGGGGTGGACGTGGAGGAACTAACGATAGGCGAGGAATGGTATTGTTTTAGACCTTTTTCGTCTAAACTGAATATGCGTTCAGGGGCATCCTTCAACTTGTACTTAATTAACATCTGATCGAGCTCGGTGAAGTATGCATTCACTGCCTTTTCTGATGTTGCCTTCGCTCTATAAAGATCAAGGCTTCGTGGCTTCTTGACATTCAGTTCAGGCCATCTCTTCATGAAGGGTAAGAACCATTTGAGGCTAAGATGATGATCTGTCTCTCGTTTGTTGATACTGACAGCATATGCTGTAGCTATGTCTAAAAGTTCGGCCCTGCTATATCCAAAACCTAGAAGAGCCATTTTCTTCAGGTGGTTTACCAAGTTGTTCTCTTCCTGAAGGCTGAATACAGGAGGTGGTCCTGACTTGGTCACTTCAAGGTCAACTCTCCCATTGACACGATCCCGTAGTGTGCCTTCGGGGACACCAAACCTTCTCGCAGCACGGTAAACTGACCCATTCTTATTTCTAACCCACCAAACAGCTTTTGTTAAAGAAGCTGGGGAATAGATCCTATATGAACTCTTCCTGGATTGTCGGACAGGGCTTGTGCGTGTAGCCTGCAGGTTAAGAGAATATTTGAAAGTTTTGACTATTTGCTCCTAACAATATTAGTAAATATATATAGTTTAATAGATAACACCTTTATAGTTTAATATATAAAATCCGCTGTTTGTTGATTTGGGATAATTATAAATTCTACAGATATCCCACAGACACAAAATCCATCATAACAAAATAGAACCTCACTGTGTACTAATTCATCCCTAAAAATGGGAGGGTACACTGTTTTTTCTAAGCAGCTAGAAATGACATGTACCTTTTTTCTTCGACTCAATGGGCCCTCTTTCTTAAGAAGATCAGGTTTCAAATCAGGTAGGCCAGCAGATGATTGGTTAACTTGTGGGTCAAAAACCACTTCTTCAACCAAATCATCTTCTCTTGCAGGAACACACTCGTTGACATCTATAGTTGGAGCATAAATGGTACGCACAGAAGCTGGTCCCGATCTGGTCACTTCAGGGTTGACTTTCCTCTTGATACAATCCGGTAGTGTAGATTTGGAGTCACCACTTCTTCTCTCAGCAATCCCAACTGACCCAATTTCATTACGAGCCAGAGCTTTTGAAGAACAGCTCCTGTATAAACTCTTCCTGCATTGTCGCTTGGGGCTTGAACACACCTT
The DNA here is from genome assembly GCA_037783415.1 of Leptasterias polaris. Taxonomy (NCBI): domain Eukaryota; kingdom Metazoa; phylum Echinodermata; class Asteroidea; order Forcipulatida; family Asteriidae; genus Leptasterias; species Leptasterias polaris. Next base: position 792,128 of record JAZGTN010000013.1, on the reverse strand, counting down.
CTGCAGGATAAGAAAGTATTTGGAAGTTGGGTGTTGCAAACCTTTGTTCCTAATAGTTAGTAGTAAATGTTAAATCAAAATACCTTACTTTTCTAAAAATGTTAGTTCAGATATCAGTCAATATTTGCAGTTTTTTTATTTATTTTGAAAATGATAATTTGTCTCTAACCCTCTTGCTGTCTGACCATTCAATACCATTCACTGTGGTTTTGAATGATAGATAAGCTATGCCAGCCTTGCAATATGATACCATGAGGGAATGCGTACACAGTACACAGTTAGTTCTGTGCACAGTTGTGCCACCATACACAACTTTGGCAGTTGAATGGTTTCAAATGGTTGGTCAACTCACTTGAAAATGTTGCGAACAGTAGGAGGGTTAATAGCCACAATAACCTTTAAAGAAAAAGTCCTTCACTCTATGTTAATTCATCTCTCAAAAATTGAGGGTAAAGTGACTTTTCTAGGCAGTGAAAAAATAATGTACATGAAATTTACCTTTTTTCTTTTTCCCATTGAGTGTTCTCTCTCTTTGACAAGACCTGTTCTAGAATCAGAAAGGCCTGCATATGAATGGTCACCTTGAGGATCAACCTCCACTTCCTCGGACAAATCATCTTCTCCAACCTCCACTTCCTTAGCCAAATCACCGTCTCTTGCAGGAACAAACTTGTTGACAGCCTTCAAGGCTGGAGCATACCTGGTTTCATCCACCACGGCACTATTCAACGGGTAAATCCCCCATTTCTTGAATGAGCTCCTCAAGCTGTCTGGAGAAAGGGCCTTGGTATATGCATTGCATGCAATCTCACAGATTGGGAAGCCGTCAATCCCTGTTGTTGAGTTATCTTGTATTTGTTGATGGCAGAGGGAATTATAAATGCTCTCAAATGGCCCAAAACATCCAAGATCCAGTGGCTGCAACATGTGACTTGTGTGTGCAGGCAAGACAAAGAGCAATATGTTTTGTTCTCGTGCCCAATCTATCAGTGATAGGTTGGTTCGAGACAGATAGCCATCATAAAGAAGAAGTATCGGCTCGTCTCCTGATCTGTTCGAAGTGACAAACTTCAAGAAGTGTGTTGAAAGGTATGTCTTTAAGATGTCGGCACTCGACCAGCCACTGTCACTGACAGTCCCCTCTGCACCAGGAGAGCAGCCATTAAGTAGCTCTTGTCTCATTTGTTGTGCTGAGAATATAAAATACGGAGGTAGTTGCTGGCCTAGTGCATTCCCAGCACCGATAATAGTCACAGTCATCTCATTGTCCCTTGTCACATCAAGTGGGGTGGATGAGGAGGACGAACTGATGATGGCACGTGGGGAATGGTCTTGTGTTAGACCCTTTTCATCAACACAGAAGATGCGTCCAGGGGAATCTCTCAACTTGTACTTAGTTAACATCTGATTGAGCTCGGTGAAGTATGCACTCACTACCTTTTTTGATGTTGCCTTCGCTCTATAAAGATCAAGGCTTTGTGGCTTCTTCACATTCAGTTCAGGCCATCTCTGCATGAAGTTACGAAACCATTTGAGGGTTAATGAATGATCTTTATCCCGTTTGTTGATACTGACAGCATATGTTGAAGCTATGTCTACAAGTTCCGCCCTGCTATATCCAAAACCTAGAAGAGCCATTTTCTTCAGGTGGTTGACCAAGTTGTTCTCTTCCTGAAGGCTGAATACAGGAGGTGGTCCTGACTTGGTTACTTCAGGGTCAACTCTCCCCATGACACGATCCCGTAGTGTGCCCTCGGGGACACCAAACCTTCTCGCAGCACGGTAAACTGACCCATTCTTATTTCTAACCCAACACAATGCTTCTGTTAAAGCTGTTGCAGAATAGCTCCTGTATTCCTTCTTCCTCGATTGACGCACCGAGCTGGTGGACGTATCCTGCAGGATAAAAATTTATTTGAAAGTTGGGTGTTTTGATTGTTTGCTTCTAATAAATAGGTTGTATAATATTTAAACTATCTGTCTCTTTCTATAAATTTATCAATTTTTACTTTTTTGGATGTTGATTATTTGAATTCATAAATCACATTGGATCTTGTTTTTTTTTAAACTTTAGCGACAAAACACACACATAACAAACAAATTACCTGTCTTGGTTACATAAATTTTGAAGTTTTTTTATTTTGGTGCATTTAAAATAACCTCCATAGAAAAAAATGCAAGATTTTTTTTTTTTTAAAGAATGTTGGACTTAATTTCCCTAAAGGATTTTTTAAAATAAAAAATCCTCTAGAGTAAAAGAAATGGTAGCATAAAATACGTTAATTTCTACCAAAACTTTCACACACAAAGATGGGTAAATCAAACTCATCAATTTCACAAAACCTTTAGACAACTCAAGACAACAAGTTAAAAGGCAAAGTATACCTTTGGTTTTTGGAACCGTTCGATTGTTTTAATCCTAATGTAGATATATAATGTTAGGCATGATCTTTGAAGTCGGCCTTAAAAAATTCGTGCAAGCCTTTTAAAAAATTTGTGAGCGCACAATTTTTGAACTAAAGTCTGCCCACACAAATAAAAATTGCGTTTGAATAAATTTGGGAAGCATGACAGCGGTGATTGATGTCAAACTAGAGACAAAAACGTGATGCATTTGTCTTTCAAACGAATTGTCAAATTTATTTTTCCATTGTATTTTTCCATTTTCCATTTTTCCGTTGTAATCAACAAGTTGCAGTGTGGTTTATTTATCACATGGGAATCTGCCATCGTGATTGTCCAGTTTTATGACGTAAGAAATTCTGAACTTAGTTTGTAAATTCCCTTCAAACAGCGTATATTTCACAACAAGTGGTGGGAATTATGGTTGAACGACAAAGATCGCGCGGGGTGCAAAGTTTGCGCCAGAGCTACCCTCCGCAAATTTTAAAATCATGCGAGGAAACAAAGTTTGCGCCGTCACAAACAGGCAGACCGCGTGAATTTGTAACAAGGACAACTTCAAAGACTTTGCCCAACATATATACAACAAAATTAACCTGTGAAAATTTCATTTCAAAAAGTGGTATTTTAGATATTCGCCGAAAATCCGGAGCGAATATGTTCCTGAAGGAAAAATAATCCCAATAGGAATGCACAGTCTATCTGAGAATGTTCCTGACAGAAACGTTTCTCAGATTCAAATTTGGGGTCATAAAAATTGATATAATTTTACAACCACATTTTTTTGAAGTGAAATGTTTCTCAAACTATCAAAAGCTGTAGGCTTCTAACCAATATGTTTTTATTTCCATTAATTTTAAGAGTGATTACCAAATGTATAAATTCCCTTTAAATTACCTTTATATGTGACCATTATTGCCACAAAGTATCTGGAAATACACAATCACTTTCATGCATACTTCTTTTTCAGAGGGAAATTTTTGTTTGTCTTGCCAATTTTTAAGTTTCTCCATCGGCAGAATTGGCCGACTAGATCTAGATGCTATTGCGCTAGTGCAATGACATTGGACCACATCATTATAATGTGGGTGAATGTTTTTTTTTAAATGAATGATCCTCTCTCAGTCAGTCTTAGTCTTACATCAAATTAACAATCTTACTTTAAGTTATATTTCCGATTTCTTAATTCTTCATGTAATTTCTGTGTTTCTGGTTTTTTTATTTCGATTTTACTCTTATTTTCTATCGTGTTATATGTTTTGTTTATTATTACTTACTAATCGAATAATCATACTAATATTTATACTCATACCTGCGTATTTATAAACTAAAGCCCCCCCAAAAGAGTCACAGGGCATGTTCAGTGCCGTTCAGGCTTTTTAAATTATCCAAAGTTAAGTAACAAAGTTGGTGCCGTGTGTCTGTCATAGTAGACTTGTTGACAAGTCGTTAATGTTTGTCACGGTGGGTCGAGCCGCGTGTGGTGTTGTAGCGTAATAAAGAATGCTCTCGCGAGATCACTGCTCTCTCGCGAAGTTGCTGGCTGCCGACTGTTCGTCATTAAAGACTTGTGAAAGACGAATGCTGTACGTATTAATTTATTCAGGTATGAACGCAGTATACATTACGGTTGCTGTAGAGACGATCATTGAGACGAGTCCATTTTATCTAAGGGTAGTACTACTTTTAGTTACTATAAATGTACTGAATGCTTGCGCTTGAGACATCTGTGGGTGTGGTTTCTGTGTGTTAACTCCTTCATTAATTTAGTAACTAAAGAAATAAAGTAAACTTATCTTAAAATGCATTATTATATATTTGTTTAAGATGTGTGTTTTGCCTCATAAAAATAAATAATGCCTACATGTACCATGAATAGTTACTGATCCGCTCCATTCCTTTAACCCGATGTGTTCTACAGTGATTGTGTGTATTAAACTTGCTATAAGTCTCTGTACAGTATATAATATGTCCAATTACTCATCAAATGTTTTAGTTATGAATGCCAGACAAATTTCAATAAAAAACTAGACATTAGGTGTTTGTGAACAAACACAAAGCTGTTCCGTGTTGTTTTGCTTCGATTAAGTGCTTCAAAGCTTTTAAGTTGGTCTGATTTCAAGATAGAATACTCTTGACCTTTGACAGGCCCTTTTTCACTTAAGTGTGCCTAAAAACCTAAACCTGGTCTTCATTCTGATACTGAATCGAAAGGAGCTTTTAAACCAGAAATAAAGTTCAACATGGGGTCATGGTAACCCTTGTCTAACATTTAATGCTCAAAGGGTTTCTAACTGAAAAAAATTTGAAAATAGGTTGTGTAGTTCTTGAGATATGGTCCCACTTCCGGTTGACCCATAGGTAAAGGTCAACATGGGGTCACGGTTAACCAAGGCTAATCTCCAATGCCCAAGGAGTCTATAACTCAAAAAAGTTTGAAAATCGGTTGTGTAGTTCTTGAGATAGGTCCCACTTCCGGTTGACGCGGAAGTAAAGGTCAACATGGGGTCACGGTTACCCAAGGCTAATCTCTAATGCCCAAGGAGTCTATATAACTGAAAAAAAGTTTGACAATCGGTTGTATACTTTTCGAGATACAGTGGTCTCAAGACTGGCTAATTAAATGTTCACCTCGCTGTAAATGGGCTAATTAATTAAGAATAAAAAAATAAAAACATTGAGAGTTAAGTTCATGTTCTAGGTCGGAACAGCTAAAAACAGTTTTGGACTACTACCAGTCACAACATTTAGTAATTTTACTAGCAAACACTATTTTTTAGCTTTCAACTAAGGTTCTTAAAAGCGTAATATTTGGAAGTCCGTGATCGACATGCGGAAGTTTTGTGTCTTGTGTTCAAGTTTCCAGGGCAGTCATGTGATCCAGTCGGCATTATCCATCTGAAAGTGTGTATACACAACGGACACGGAAACCAGTCAACTCGCCCCTACTAGCAAAGTTGCCAATTACAAAGTCACCAACTACAAAGTCGCCCCCTATTAAAGTCGCCCCTAAGTTCCCTAACATACAAATTTGTCCCCTCTCATAGTCGCCCCTCACAAGGGAATTTAACAAATTGGTGTGACTGGACTTCAGGGGAACGAAAGCTAGCTATCTTGAGGGAACGAAAGAGGAATTTTTATGGAACAATTTTCATTGCGAAGGAACGAAAGCATATATTTTGGACACGAAAGCATATTTCGGATGAATGAAAGTATATTTCGGGCAAACAATTCAGAGTCGTATTTCGAGGAAACGAAAGCTTGTTTTTAGGGAAAGAAATCTGCTTTCGGGGGAAAAAACATGTATTTTTATTGAACGAAAGAATATTTCGAGCGAACGAAAGTATATTTTGTTCGAGCAAAATCATATTTCGAGGAAAGGAATGCGTATCTTCAGGGAACGAAAGGGTATATCTGGGGAACAAAATCATACTTCAGTGGAAAGAAAGCGTGTTCGAGGGAACAAAAATGTTTTTTCGAGAAAAATCTATTTCGTTACCTAGAAAAACACACTTTGTTTACAAAATAAAAAAAGAATAATTTATGTGACAAAATTATATTTTGATTGAATAAAATAATATTTTGAGGAAACGAAATGACTTTGTAATGTAGGAATTTTGTGTGTCGAGAGATGGAAAAAGAAATTCCGAGTGAGGTATTTCTTTCCACCTTTTAATATTTAATTTCTTTTCACCTGTCCCTTCAGGGGCTCCGTTTTTTTTTTGGTTTTTTTTTGGGGGGGGGGGTTTTGGGGGAGGCTCGTTTTTGTAATTGCACCGTCAATATAAGGGTGGTATTCCTATTTATTGACATAAATCTTATTCAAGAAATTTGGTACAAATCGGGGGAAGGAACGTACACCGAGAATTGAAACGTTGTGATTTTGAAACAGCGGATTCGATCAGTGAGGTTTACTGACTAACAAACCCGCAATGACAACAAGGTAGTTGGTGGTCTGGCTCCCTCCCCCACATGTTCATGAGCTTCCAGGTACAGCTATCTTTTGGCTAGGGGGTTTCCGTCGTGCTGAGCCCTGCCGAGACACTCTGCCCGCGCCAGCTACACGATTGCCCCTGTGTTATACGCGTAGCTAGTCCCCACGCTGTTCACTGTAAAACACGCTTCCGTTGCTCAAACTCTCTGATAATAAAATTGTTGTAATTATTTACAAGTTGTACCCATAATTTGAATACGTATTTTCCTTTGTCAAATACTCATGAACACAATCACTCTCATCACTCAGTGTTTGGTTGATCGTGCATTATCAAAGCAACATAAGACTCCATCCAGTACAGGATTAAATGTTTAATATTCATCTTCAGTTTGAATATTCATAGATATAACGAAATTGACCAATCAGATGCGTCCGTACGAAATCGGCTGAAGTGCCCATAGGCCGTGCACAAACCGCCTGCGGGTTTCACAAGTCGTTAAATGTGACCAGTCTTGAGAGCAGTAATCTCGCGCAGAGCAGCCCTCTCGCGGGATATTGCGAGAGAGCCGTTTCGCTATCACCGCGACAGACATTTAACGACTTGTCCACAACCACAAGTCTACTGTCATAGTGGATTTTGTTCCCCGGTTGTGTGTGTGTTCCCCATCCATATTCATCAGGTCAATTAACATGGGCTCAAGAAAGTTGATTCAAAAGAGGGCCCGATCACTATGCCATCCTCCTTTCCTGCTCGCTCTATTAGTCTAACACAATAATAACAATATCATTATCATGATTCTGGTCTGGTGGTACATGATTTTGATTTATTGTAAAATATTATTAATATTAGGCCTTAAAAACACCAAACTGTTTAAATATACAATTTACAGCTTCATTAATTAACAACAAGTAATATATGAGAAAAAGCACCCACACTCTACAGACTTACCGGCATTGCCTTTACTTTCCACATGATTCCTGCTTGAGATTCGAGGAAGGAAGGATCAACCACTAACGGGCAACGGGCAACGGGCAACGGACTAATATGCGTGACGACGGAAGACCGGACGGGAGAGACCGTCGAGAGAGGTAACTCGATCTTCGGCAAGACTAAAGGATACGGCGACGTGAAAAGTCAAAACACGAAAAAGAAACTCTTCAATTCCCTTGAAACAATGTTGTGTACTTGTTTTGTTTTACCTAAATGTCCAAATCCAACAATCCCAATCCTCCGATTCATTGTCATTTTGCTGTAGCTAGCTACCCGCGAACGATGAACATCGAAATCGAAATCACGAAAATCCCTCGTCGTCCCGTTACACCAATAAGTATCCGAAGAAAATATCGCATACGTTCACGTCCTGCGTAATTACTAAACTTCACCTAGTCCCTTAGGTGTAACAGTGTTTTGGATTGATTGGTTGATTTATTTCTATACTTTTTTTATATTCTAATTTTGGTATGGATGCTGACAAAGAGCCACATCTATAGTCTATAAGCACAATAACTGTAAAACAGTGAGCAAAACAATCGGCATGTTAAGATCCTTCAATTGTGATGAAGTAGCCTGAAAAGTTTGTTAAAAGTCAACATCATTTATAGGTCCGCCCTTGTAGTTAATTGTACTCAATCAAATAATCCCACTGTTTTCCCCAAGGACCAAATTTATAGCATGCCTGAAGAAGTTAACAGTGTGTCAAAAATTGCAATTATCTGTGTTAACCTGAACCTGTGCTAAAAAATTATGTTTTCCTCCCAAAGCTGTCTGAGGAGGTTGTACTCACTACAAATGGCCTTGATGATGCCTAGAGAATGAACAGACCCTCAAGGCGTCCATTGCCAAGCTTGTAAAATGACAAGCATGATTGATGATTTGGAGAATTATTTTGGTAATTAAAACTACTATACCAGAGACTGTCTAAGCTGTCGTGGCTTCTTTTCAATAATTATGACTTGATAACCTTAATTTAATTTCTTTGTACAGATCCTGTGCTGTTTGCATACCAAAAATCCGTGCAGGCAACCACCAAGTTCACACCATTCTTCTTAATGTGCAACAGGGAAGCCAGATTGCCATGTGAGGTGAGTTAAGTATGCCAAGAGACTTGTTTTGTTGACATCTTTGTAGAACATGTGCTTTTGTTTAAATCCATGTTTGATTTAATTGTTATTTATAATTCATTTCAGCTGACCCAAGACGAACCTCAACCAGAAGAACCCACTTCTCCAAGTTTTGATTCCCCCTCAAGAATTTGCCAGCATTGTGACAGAGCAAGCACAGGTTGTGAAACAACGGGTAAGTTTTGCTTATTTGCTAATTAAGTTGAACATAAAATCAGATTTCGTTTTGTAATCTCAATAACAAAACATTGACTCTCATGAATTTAGAGATGAATTTTGAAGGTTTTTTCAATACAGGTACAGGAAAACATCAAGGTCGCTCAAGAGAAGGACAAGAAGTCGTTCCCAAAGAGAAATTGCAAAAATGTAAAGGTGTTTCAGCTGAAAGAGGACATGCTTGTACTAAAACGAAACTATGAAAAAACAAGTTTGACTCCTAGATAGATATTGTTTTCTTGTACAAATCACTCTTGAAAAATCTTCACTCTTTGTAATTTTCATGTGAGTATTGCTCTAATGAAATAAATTAAAAACAGGAATAACTGATCATTTTGTTTAAACTATGTACAGGATCTCCAAAATCAGCAGTAATAACCCAAAATAAGCTGAAAAGCAAGGTCCAGTATGAACACCTAAGGCCATACACTACATAACGGTTGAATCCAAGACAAGTGACAATGCTAACGGTAAGAAAAATTAGTTGTAATGCAGCTTATGAGCCTATGAGAAAGAAAAAAATCCACTTGTTATAACCAAACAGTGAGGACTATTGACAAGCTAAATGTTTTTCCAAACACCTCAGATTTGTTTTACTTTTAAAACAAATTATTTCTATTACTTTTGGTCTGGAATTCGGAATGCGAACCATCCACTGAGAGAACAGGAAATTGAAATCTTCAGCGAAGGTAAGTTTGAAATTGAGATGTCAAGGCACAGAACATTTTGTGAAATGTAATTAATTTTAAATTAAAAGTAATTGTTTTTGTATCGATGTCCATTATCATCTGCAACAGGTAACCCAATGACACAGTGCAAGCAAGAATAGTGATGATGATGGCGAAGCCTGGGTTGCAGTCAAGATCGGTAAGAGGATCATCTTCTCGTCTCTGGGAAAGGAGTGGTCTTAATTACTATCAAGGAATATCTTAAAGTTAAATTACGATCTTAATTAATTTGTATGTGTGTTTTTTTCTCATTTTTGTCTAGAGAAGAGAACAGCCGCCAACGACTGGGTTCCACAGCCGCCAACGACTGGGTTCCACAGCCACCGAATCGCATCAAGAAGGCCCCGAAGGATGCCAGCACAGAGGACCTCGCTACAGATCTTGGTTAAGTGATAAACACATTGATTTTGCCCAATCTTGTCTGTCTGGTCAGTTCCCAGCCATTCAGGGCTTTCAGAGTTCAGTGACCCTTCATGCAGGTAGTGCCGGAGGTTACTGTTAACCAATGAGCTAGCCTGATGGCTAGAGGGATTTCAAACCCTGTATTCAAATTATTCAGTCTGTACATATAGTCGTCATGTTTTTGCAATTTTGACCATTTTAAAATCATGTAATTTTGTATGTACAATTCGTTGCAATTTTGCCTCTGGCAACAAGTTCGAATTTTAATAAACCATGAATAATAATAATAATGATGGCCGTTCATTCAAATTGTTAATGTCATCAAACATAGGAGTAGATTCACCTTAATCAAAGGCTTTTATGAAACAAATCATGTATCAATTAGTGACAGTCAAAAACCATCTGCTTAAACTCATTTTTAATAAGTCAATAAGAACAAGTATCCAATCACAGGCCAACTGTTCCCAACAATTACCAGAAACTAATCAGCCTTTTTGAAGATATGGTGGACACGATAGGAGTTCACTCTTTGGTTTGGGTGTATACAAAAGATTTACCCACCTTAGTGTAATGTGTCCACCAGTCCATTTTTTGTGGACTCGGACTCAATAGAGAGGACTCGAACTCATACTCGAACAGCACTGGTGTCCACCTTAGATCAAAATGGCTAATAGTCTTTAAAGTTCTATGCATGAAAAAAATAATTTGTTTTAACTTATCTGTCACACATTTTGCAAAGACTTAGGGTATGACAGAATTACCAAATGCCTTTGACCGATCAAATTAGGGGGGGGGGGGGGGGGGGGGTTAAATTACAAACATTGTATTCATAAATGTACTATATTTTTACCTGGTCGTTGTAGAAAACTTTGCTCATGCAGCCGAGGTGCGCCTGTGTAACATAATGACTTACCAACAGTGATATTTTTACACTGGTGAAAAAAAACACCTCACATCTTTGATAAGTGTTGGCCAACGTCTTCAACACAATTAAAAACAACTTAGAGATATTGGCCAAAAAAAACTTCTTAAGAGTTTAATCAACTTCACACACACATACCTAACATTATTTTTGTTGAAAAATTTCAACAGCTAGACCTGCTTTGTTTTGTGTCTTTCAACCAACACAAAATCCTCAAAGAACAGGTATTAAACTTTTTTATATAATATTTAACAACAATATGGTGTAGATTGATATTACAACAATAGATTGATATTAATTCGTCCTCATGAGAAGGAGCTTTAATTAAAGGAGTGGTTTGTTTTTGATTTACATTATTAACCCTCTTGCTGTCTGACCATTCAATACCATTCACTGTGGTTTTGAATGATAGATAAGCTATGCCAGCCTTGCAATATGATACCATGAGGGAATGCATGTACACAGTACACAGTTAGTTCTGTGCACAGTTGTGCCACCATACACAACTTTGGCAGTTGAATGGTTTCAAATGGTTGGTCAACTCACTTGAAAATGTTGCGAACAGTAGGAGGGTTAATGTGTCTCTATGGTGTGTCGTGGCTGAGCAATCAAGTACACTGGACTCAAGCTCTGGTGTTACTGTTCAGCAGAGTGTGGGTTCCAGTCCCACTTGTGTCCTTAAGCAAGAAACTTGATAATTACTGCTTCATCCTTTTGATAGACCGTGAAGCCATAGATCCTGAGTGTCATGAAATGCCCGTAAAAGAACCAAGTACAATAACCGACAAGAAAAAGGGTTTACCCCATTGTTTTCTGGCATGGTTGGCTGCAGATAGTGCCACAGCACCTTGTAATACAAATGGGTCTTTAACTTTGATTATAGCTTTGCATACCCTGTAGATTAATGAGCGCTAAGAGACACCCTCGGGTGTGATATAAGAACTCCATATTAATACTATTATCACAACTTTACACATTTTTTTTACATAATTTAATCATGATTAGCTCTCACTCTTTAAGTGCTTTACTCTGGGTGAAGTCCCAAAGTACAACACTGTATGTATGGTTATTAAAAACCCTCATGTTTTGACTCTGATAACACTGAAGCATTGTTTTATGCCAAGAATGTGTGGTACTAAATCCATCAATTCAATCAAAGCCACAGGACTAGTTTTTTCTTTTTAGAATTTGGGGTACTTGCGATCAAAACCCCATTATACTAAGGACCTCTCGTCTCCAAGTCCTTTACAAGCCAACAACATAACACAAGGGCCAAACCAGTGTATTCTTATGGATTAAAGTATGCCTGGCTCCATGCTTTTCTGTGATGTGTGTAGTTATTTCTTCTGGTTGTGAACCATAGGATTCTCAGAAAAGTGAACTTAATCACTATAATGGCCAAGAGCCCCATGGAGGAAAGACAATGAAAGAAGTTTCGGTCTTACATGTGGGAGGAAAACCCCAGAGAATTATTCCAGGGAATTACCCCAGCAATCAGGTAGGGTCTGACAACCAAATAAACATAGTGCCCCCCAACAGGAATTTGAACCGGGGTCCTAGAGGTGGAAGGCGAGGAAAGAAAACACTATGCCATTCCGACCGCCCTCAAGCACATCCTAGTACTATACATGTACATGAATTATGGCATATGTACATGTATTATGCCATAATTCTGAATAAACAGTGCTTTCATGCACCCATGCTCAGTGTGTGTAAATGCCAACCTCCAGTGTAGCGCGAAACTTTGAGTTAAATGTTCTGGGAGTAAGCAACATTGGATTTTTAAAAACATCTCTACAAAACCCTTTAGTAACCTGCAAACAAGGACAGCACTATCTAGTTCCAAATTATAAAACCAAATCTCCTTTAAATACAAATAGCAATCTTAACAAACAATGGATGTTTTATCATGGAAGCAAAAGAAGTTAATAGAATTTAACAGGATCAAATAACCTTTTCATAAAAAATAGCAATTCAATTATTTTTCTTCAAATTCTCATTTTACAATATTATTCACAATAATACAATATGCAGATTATATGGGTTTTTTAATAGCATACGCATTGCAGTATATAAATTGTTTTTACAAGTTTTATAACCTATGATTGAATCAAAAGTTAAACGAGTCATCTTGCTCGCCAATATCTGTGTCGGACCCAAATCAAACCAAGTAATCTGAACACCATGCTATAACATTTTGCAGGAAACAGCTGAGAATCTATTTCTGTAGCACTGAGGTTGTAGATTAGTCTTGGTACAAGATGTTATTGTGTTACCACTGAACTGAACTTAGTGTTCATAATAATAACAGACGTTATCAAAGTGCCTTACACAATTAATACCCCTGTTCATAGGGCCTTAAGCATTCCTCAGACCATCTCAACTCCTTTGGAGTATGCACCACCAGCAACAAAATTGGCGCACAGGTTGCTAATAATTCACATCACCAAACTCTACCCGCGCAGTAGCCCATTTACTCCTGGGTGATGAGAAGCAATAGTCAAGCGTCTTACCAAGAAACACAAGTGTCACAACCAGGGGATTCGGACCCACACTATGATGGTTTAGCCATCATAACTTGAGCTCGACCGGTCGGCGTCGACATGTTAGTGCATAAAATGACCAGTATGTTATCACTGAAGAGAACTATCGCAATCAAAAAACTGAAGGGCACTGTTCCAAAAAGCTGACAAACCAATGTCATTGATTTACTGCAGGATCAATAGCCCTCTACTGGGCTTGTCATGTCACGCCACATATTACCTTATTTCATGGATAGTAATCACAAAAGAACATCTTGCACCAAGACTAGTTGTGGATGGAATTCCTGACTGAAATGCCGAAAAATACTTCTGCAAGGTTTGGAAAGCAACGAGTACACTGTACTTTTTAAATACACCCTAAAAGGAGCAATCTCTCAGAAGGATTGGAACTTCCACAAACATCACAACTTGGTTTTAAATTATTTATAATTTTGTTTTCTGCACATTACCAACTGTTTAACCGGTCATCTAAATAAGCAAGAATAACAATTAGGACAGCAGTCTTTACCAAGGCAACTCCAAGATTACTCGCAATACATTAATTGCAGGAATCAGAAATATAGTTTTCTAACTGATGTACATTACTTGAAAGTAAAATTGTATCATTATTTACCCTCCTTCTATCCGACTATTCAATATCATTCACAGTGGTTTTCAACAAACTACACCAACCTGCAATGTGATATCATGTAGTGAATGCATCTGTAGTGTAAACATGTACACAGTAAGCTCTGTGCCAGTTGAACAGTTTCGATAGACACAATCGGCGACCAGAGTCACTAGACTCATAGTGGGTATACAATGTCAACAAACCAAGCAAGCAAGGCGCAGCGTGAATGGAAACGCATGGCTGCTTCCGAGCGCTCCTGCAGTAAGGTGGGAAGCAGCCATGGTTTTCCATGCTCACTGTGCATTGCTTGCTTGGTTTGTTTACATTGTATACCCACTATGAGTCAAGTGACTCCGGTCGCCGATTGTGTCTATTGGTTGGTCAACTTGCTGGAAAATGTTCATAAGAGTTGGAGAATTAGAGCAAATCCCAAACGTATCAAGTCACAAAAAGATTCACAAAACCGGATTTCTGATCGTTGTGGTCAATATATCACGAGTAACTGTGGAATGCACGGCATTTTTGAACACTTGAGGGCGCTGCCAGCATCGATATATCATTTTGGATGTTTTCATCTGCAAGCACGCGCCATCCGTCAGCTGCTATCATTGTTAATGTTGGAATTGTGTACGGTTCAATGTATGCTACAAGCCAGCTCTCTCTATCCAATGATAATCAGTCACGCTGAAAACTTTCACAAGAGATCGGAGGAGATTCAAGATCAGACTTGATATTGACCAATGTCAAAGTTGAATCTGTATCCCATGGAAGTTAACTGCAGCGCCCTCAGGCAGTCAAAAATATCGACCGATGCCCAATAGTCTTACTTGACGTGAATTATAATTTCAATCGTAGATGATTTATTTGAATCTAGGTCCAGCAGTTGAGAAAAGAAGCTGCTGTTTCTTCTTGCCTTTCTTTCCTCTCTTTCCGGAGCCAGGAGATGAAGTGATGTCATCATCTGCAGATGAGAAAAACAAAATTGTGGTCAGGTTTATTTAAACTTTACTTTTGACTCAGAGTGGTGGCTGTAACCATGTAAAGCATTGTGTAATAATCCTCCACCAAAATATGCATCCCCCAAACCCTACTTGAGCCTCATCATCATCAGCAATCAAGCATTCTCCTGAAGACAAGCAGAGTATGCTTTTCAAAACTTGGAGACCACACCCACTCTTTTCGAAACCATCACTCCTCCCAAAAGAGATTTGCACATGGTTGTATATGCACATTTTCTAGTTACAGTTACTTTTAAATACGTTTTGAGTTAGAGTACACACTTATAATGTCTTGTACCTAGACTTGAATGTGTACAGTTTACTGACCTGTCTTACGGGAAGCAGCCTCCATAGCAGCTTTGTCTAATGCAGCTTGTATAGCATCACTGAAGGCATCTTTGTAATGTGGTATCGGAGCGTAGTCTTCATTGGAGCTATCATCACTGCCGTCTGGCCCTTCAACGATAAATCATCAAAATGTCTTCAAACTTATTGTCACTAAGCTACTCCCACTGCATTAAATTCAACTGACCTTATGCACCAAGGTCATCAAGCCGACATCTTAGGTAAAACGATGATGAAACAATGGAAACACACACCTCTGTACACCATCTTCAATCTATTAAAATTCAATGTAACTTCACAACTTTCAATAGCACTTAATAATAACTGTAACACTTGGAAACCAAATTGACAGGAAGGTCACGTACCTGTGACAGACGGTTTACGGATTCTCCTTTCATCCAGAGATTTCTCCATCCCTCCACTGCCTGCTTTGATAATCTTAGGCCAGCTGCTGGTCTCCGGCTTTGACTTCCCTTCACGTAGCATCTACCGAACATCACAAGAAAAACACTTAAGTCTTGTACTTTCTATTATGTTATCGGCCCAATGATAAGAGCACTAATTCAAAACACACTGAAACGTTATTGTAAAAGGCACTGCTGGTATATTCAGGGATGTGATAGGCTGTTGAAAAAAAACCTGAAGTCTGAGCGCAAAGCGTGAAAGCTTGCGAGCTCGAAAACTTGTGAGCACGAAGCCCACTAATAACATCTATCTTTGGTTTTAAAAGCCCTACTTTGCAATCTGGGGCATTTTATGGTTTAATCTTAATTTTTGTATGTATTTGATCTTAAGTTAAAAAAAAAAATATATATATATATATACCTATATATATTTTGTTTTATATTTAAAAAACAACACGGATTTCTTTTTTGGGGGGGGCAAAAAAACCCCAGATTTCCAGTTAAAAACAGAGAAATCACATCCCTGTATATTATAAGAACTAGTTATATTATACCTGCGCAAATGATCGAGAAGAGGCGCCAGAGTCCTCCATGCTGGCAGTCGAGGCCCAGCTTCCAACAATCGGCGATGGCCCACCGGTGCTATCCCCATCATGCCCATACTGACTACCTGCTGGATGACAACGATACTCGGACATTAGCTCCTTATCGGCAGCGGGCCTTTCAAAGTGCTTATAAATATACGACATAAATTGCCTTGTAGTTGTAAGGTGCTGTGGTGCAACTTGCAGCCAACCATGCCACAAACATGACAAACTCCTTTTATCAATAAGTGAACTAGGAGTTTTAAAGTGTATACAAAACAAATTAGATCAACGGCTTAATGTCCCATCCAAAGGACAAAGCTTGTATGGAGAAGTGTCTTGCTAAAGGACACAAGTGCCACGACTGGGACCCAAACCTACACTCTGACAGCATCAGAACTTAACTTTGGTGCACTACACTGCTTGCACACTCCAATGACAATCAGTTTGTTGTGTTATCTCTCTCTTGGCATCAAGGCAATCTGCCTACAGACCCTCTTACAGTGTAGAAACAGCATTGACAAGGGTCCAGAATGACTTGCTCCAATCGCTTGACGATGGAAATGAGGGAATCCTTGTGCTGTTAGACCTCAGCTCTGCATTTGATACCTTGGACCACAGAATGCTTCTACATAGACTGAAAGTAACCTTCGGTGTCTCGGGTATTCCTGCCAACTGGTTTGCATCTTATCTGCATGACAGGGAACAACGAGTGATTGTGGATGGTGAAATGTCAGAAGCGGGCCCTATTCACTGGGGAGTTCCACAGGGATCCGTCATTGGTCCGCTCCTATTCATATGCTACACAACTCCTCTTCAAGAAATCGTCGAAGGTCATGGAGTTTCGTGCATGATGTACGCGGATGACTTACAACTCTATGTGTCAGCAAAGTCAGGAGAGCGACACCAAGCTATAGCTAAGCTAGAGGCTTGTCTTCATGACGTGTGGTCTTGGATGAAGACAAATCGGCTCGTCCTGAATGACAGTAAGACGGAGATTCTTCACGTAACTTCACACAAGAAGCAAGCACAAAAAATACCTCCTGTAAATGTTGGTGAGACCCAAGTCTCATGTACTGGTTCAGTGAGGGATCTTGGAGTCACACTAGACACTCATCTATCTCTACGCCAGCATATCAACACAACATGTCGAAACGCCTCTTTCGCACTTTATAGAATTGGCAAAGTGCGCCATCTCCTCGACAAGCAAACAACAGAAATTCTGGTCCACTCATTTGTTAGCTCTCTACTTGATAACTGCAACTCTCTTCTGTTTGACATTCCCCAAAAAGACATAGCTAAACTTCAACGTATCCAGAATTCTGCTGCTCGTCTAGTATCACGATCAACGAAGCGCAATCACATCACTCCGGTCCTCAAAGAATTGCACTGGCTACCCATCTCCTTTAGAATACAATACAAGCTACTCATCACGACGTTCAAAGCAATTCATGGAACATGCCCAAGCTACCTGTCTGACCTCATCACCCCGTATGTACCTGCCCGACCACTCCGTTCCTCCTCTCAACATCTCCTCACCACACCAGCCGTACGAACAAAATCATTTGGTTCGAGGACTTTCTCCAGTGCTGCCCCCCGACTCTGGAACTCTCTACCCAGCCACATCCGGTCTGCACAAAACATTGAACAGTTCAAGACACAACTCAAATCGTATCTGTTTTCTAATGCCTTTTAATTAGTATAATTTAAAGGGCCTATGAAATAGATTTTTTTAATGCTGGAAACAATAAAGTATGCCTATTACAACATATATTTGATTTTTTTTTTTTTTTCACAAGCCATTTTACACCATTAAAAAAATCATTTCGAAATTTAGGGGGGCCGCAGCGCCCCACCCATACCTCCTCATTAACATAAAATCCGTGACGTAAACAAAGGCAATTCAGCAGAACGACTTGTCATACGTAACGTCATGTGTGTGTGGCCACCCGACCGCACCGCCGAGCGAACACACGGAAGGAAAACGTTCAAAACAGTTTGTCTCTCTCTTTTGGGGGTCTTGTTACGTCGATTTTAAGAAATGCCATCAAGGTGTGTTGCTGCTGGGTGTAGCAACACCACTAAAAATGGAGTTAGTGTCCATAAATTTCCAGCGGACCCAAAATTCAGACGGATATGGACGGCAAATGTGAAGCTGACCAGGGCCAAGTGGTCTGGACGGAGCGAGCAGCCTATGCTCTGCAGTGCCCACTTTGAGTCAAGTTGTTTTGAACGTGGCCTTCACAACCAGTTTGGCATAAAGTACAAGGCTATGCTGTTGCCAGATGCCGCGCCAACAATTTTTCCAGTAAGCAAGAAGGCTGGAGAAAAGGAGAAACGACCGGAGAAAAGGAGAGGTGCTTTTTGGAAGCGAGAAAAACTCAGGGTAAGTAATTTTGGCTGTATGGAAACCACCCGTGCGTGCACACAATTCACAATACCCCTCAACACCGCAGTCATGTTCTACAAACATATCGTCCTTTTTCGCATTATTGTTGACGACATCATATCTGATCTTATATTCTAATATATACATGTAGTTTTATAGAATGTATCAAAAGTCCCCTGACTGAACACGTACTTGTTCCACTTATATTCCACCCCCCAAATATGGTTGCGTTATTGTCCATCGGTGGAGGCTTGCGCTTCGTTTCACGGTACCCTGTGACCGGCCGGGTCGACTGTGATCAACGTGTACGGTACACACATTTCTTTCTGGTTCTGAGGTAAAGGAAGGGGAATCCTCACCTAATCCGGACATTATTTTCTTTGTTTTTGCGATTTATTCCAGTGGAGTATCAACGTACGCCTTGACGATCGACTCGACTCGGCTGTATACTTAAACTGCGCGCGCCTGGGCACCAGACCACGACTGAGATCTCGATCTGGGAGCCGCTGCCTTTGTGTACGTCACGAACAGCGCCCTCTTGTGGCGTCTAAAATACGAAAGTTTCGGGGGGGGGTATTTTTTTTATTGAATTAAAATACAAAAATGCACTCCAGACACTAAACAGTTTTTAAAAATAATTTCTTTTCATATGAACTAATTTAGTAAAGCTATAAAAAACACACACAAAAAATACCACTTCATAGGCCCTTTAAGTATTTTTGTATACCTGTAAATTCAATTGCTCTTTGTTTTGTTTGTAAAGCGCATTGGTATTTCTTTCCAGTTATGAAATGCGCTATATAAAAATTAGCTATTATTATTATTATTATTATCAAAAAAACCCAAAAAACTTTGTCATAACACTGTATCTTGCACTACAGAAGCTCAATGCCAAAAAATAACTTACTCACATATTTGGGTTTGCAAGTACAGTTAAGGGTTAGAGAATCTTACCTCCATATCCAGCCTCTTCCTGGCTCAGGTTAGTTGGTGACCCCAAGGAGGAGACAGTCGAGTCTGGTGATGCAACGGCAGATGCCCTGTCTGATGACACAGCGTAAGAAACATCTGCCGGCAAAGAGTCTAACCCAAAAGTTGGAAACTGACTGTTACTCTGCAAGGAAAACTTAGGTGTCGGATCTACAATTTAGAAGAGGAAAAAAGGGGGACAAAAAAGTACAGTTATGTAGGAGATGAAAATTATTGAACATTTAAGTTTACTGATCTCGATCAATCAGTAAATCAATAAATCAATCGGTGAATTTTTAAGTCAATAGTAATGTTAAGTAAGCTATCAAAAAAACAACAAAACAGAGAGAGAGAGAGAGAGAAAAAAGGATTTAAGCAAAGTTTGGAAATTGGTTATTGAAGGAGATTGTCTGATGCTCTGAGGAAGATAATTCCACATCCTATGTGCACAATTGAGAAGGTACGACTCCCTTACTGTGTTTGCTTCTTGTGTGAAGGACTCAGATTTTAGACAGGTTATTTGATGGTGAGATATAGAGGAGCTGAGGCATCAACGCAACAGAATTGAGCAGCAAGATGTTAAATTGAATTTGTGATTCTACTAGTAACCAGTGCATGCTCTTTATAGGATTGGTGTCAATGATCTGATTTTTATTGCACAGACTATTAGACAAGCTGACCATTTTTGAACTTTTTGAAGCCTCAGAAGTTGTATTTTTCATTTCCCATTTCAATGGATTGTGAAAGAAAGACTTAAGAGCAAAACCTGAACACGGAGATTATTACATCTAATTTTCCTTGAGGTTGGATCCTAAGCAATCACTTTTGAGTGTGTGTGAATAATAAAGTATGAATGTGTTGCACTGACATTACAATTATTCCCTTACACTTTCCATTCTTCCTGTTCTCTCGGATTTGCATCTTGCGCTCCTGTTTCTTTTCATTGCGGGATTTCCTCTCCCGGGCCTTCTTCCTCTTCTGAAAATCACCTAAAAACATTAAAAAAGGAGTCGTTACAAAAGAGATATTCATCATAAAGACCATCAACGTAACTTTAAGTTTTTATACAATGATAGAAATTTTTTAACCTTTATATAGAAAGATTTTTACCCACCAGCAAAGTGTTGAAGAGTTTCCCTTGACACCACTGGAGGTTTGAATTCCAGCTCACAGATTCCGAAGTCACAAGTCAGTGGCAGGTGGAACAAGTAACGCAAACGACGACGAAGTGCCTGATGATGAAAACAAGTTAGAGCCAGTTGGTAATAGTTGGTAGAGCGCCGGCACGTTAATTTGGGGGTTGCAGGTTTAAGTCCCGCTCAACCCAATTTTGTTTTGTTCAACCAAAAATTATTAAAAATTTACCCAGTCAGTTTCCCTTGCAACTTATTACTAGCTATTTGTTTATATTCCACTGCAGTTGAATCACTAAAATCAGGCAAAAATTATGAGAGGGTTTTGAAAACAATGCAAAGAGTTTGTGCCATTGAAATTCCAATTCAATGACTTACCTCATTCATTGACATGTGTTCAATCTCCACTACTTTAGCAGTAATGGTCTCCGGGCACTGAGCAAAGCTTCCATACTCCCTGATCAAACAGCTCACATTCAGTGACTGTAGATACAAATGTTGGCCATCATCCGCTGTATCCAGACAAAAACATAAAAAACTTAAATCTGTCATGGATCTCAACTATTTTCAGTGAAACAGGCATAAATTAAGTGCTTACCTCAGAAATAAGTACAAAGTATGATAAACTGTCTATTTACTATCTCACTACTACCAATATGGGGGGAGGGGGGGAGGGGGGGAGGGGGGAGGGTTAGCAAAACACAAAAGTTAAAATGCTAGACAAATGAATGAGTTTCAAAATACAAATTCAAATGGCAAGGTTAGAACATTATTCAAACAACTGTAATCAATAGAAACCTACCTTGATAGAAGTAGTATACATGCCCCTTGCCTTCACTGCTAACTGCCGAAGCTGTAGCCCCCCCTAGTTTCTCACACCCCTGTCTAGTCGAGATGGGACTTTCTCTTCCCACTTCTCCATCATCTTTAGACACTCCCTCGACCACGCCCACCACACCCTCATCAGTACTGTCTTGCAACTGGCATTCCGCTTGAACTGGGGTCCCGCCTGCACCAGTGTCATCTAATCCATCAACAGACGGCAACTGGTGCTTCGTCTTGCTCGGTATCCCTTTAGTGTTGCGGGATGTAGAGTAGTCTTGGAAAGGTTCTTCAATGGTGAAGCCTTGTAGAATTGGACTGTGACGGCCAGAATTGTGTTCTTCCGGTAGATCACACTCTTCATCAGAGAAGGCAGAAGTGTACTGCTTGTAATTCTACAACAGACATCAGAAAGGTTATATTATGCCAAGCAGAATGATACTAAAAACTTGAAAACAGTATATAAATTCTCACTTGCAGTTACCTTTGTACTTTATCATCATGACAAAACAAATCTTGCATTAAAATTATTCCATACAGGGAGAATTTGGTCGAGGTTAAAAATGATTGATTCATGAGTGAAGGGGGGAGGGGTGAGGGATGACAAATTGACAATCTAATTGAGTTGATAAATCTATCAAAATTAACTAGCAGGTCGCCCTTCTTTTTGCCACGGTGCCCTTTGTAAGTTCCAATAGAACTTGACATTTTCCTGAATGCTTGCCCTTTTGAGAAGGAAGATCAATGCCTGGGATTTGTGGCAGAGGGACAATAAAAAGACATGGAATTACTACGAAATGTATCAACTAAAAAACAGGCTAATTCTAAAGAGATGTATTCCACTAAAGGTATCACCATAAAATATATAAATACTTTTATTTTGTTAAATTCCCATCAATCAAGCATTTTAAATCCTGGACTTCCTCTTTGCAAACCCACAAGCACAGTTGAATAGCATTTTGTCAGCTACTGTATGCTTTACAAGTGCTGTTTATTATTATGATTAAAGAAATAAACACACAATTTAAATGAAGATAAACGAAATCAGGGAAATAAATTAACTTTGATTTTGATCTTTGTGGATATATTACTGACATGCATCTTGGTATTAAAAATGTTTCCTTCATTCAAGAAAAAACAAATCTCGAGCCTACCTTACAAGAAGGTGAGAGAACAGACTTAGCTTCCTCAAGGTGTTTCTCTTGCTCTTGATCATCTTGTATGTTCAATCCTATTAACATAAAGTAACATTCAATCAATCAATCAATTAATTTCATGACTTAGTTTCTGACTTAGTTTCGGTCTTCACATGCTACATTAGACCAGTTTTAGAGTATGCCAGCCAAGTCTGGCATACCTCGATAAGTAAACAACTGGCTAATAGAATTGAAAATGTACAAAAACGTGCTTGTCGCATTATGTTAGGATATCATCGGTATCACAGTTACTCCAATGCTTTGGAAATTCTAGGTATTTCTAGCCTTGAAACTAGGAGAGACACATTACTGTATAACTTTGGCACAAAACTATTACATTCCCAAAGATTTAGAAATATGCTCCCCCCTCTTAAACTGAATAACACTACTACCAGAATACTCAGAAATAACTCCACGTCTACGCTAGTTATACCTAAATGTAAAACTGATAGATACATGAAATCTACAATTCCTGTTTTAGCCAAACTTTTGTAAATCTTAATTGTTAATAATAATTAGGTGCAGTGAGAACTTTGTTGTAATTTTATACCTACTCTTTTTAACTGGTATGTAACAATTTTTAATTTTTTGTAAAGTGTAAACGTGGTCATTTCAGCTGCTCTTTTGTAGCTGCCTACCTCGTGTTTTTTATATGAATAAACCAGAATAATAATAATAATAATAATAATAATCATCAGGCACTAATTGTCTATTCCGAGGTGTGTAGCAAAGTGAAGAAAAATTTAAGACAAAAGAGTCTTAAGCTGGCTTTTGAAGATCTGTAAGGATTCAAGTGTACAGAGGTGATACAAGGAAGATCATTCCATAGCTTTGGTGCACATGAAACAAACTTCTATCACCTGATGAAGATTGAGATCTAGGAATGTTCAACAGTAGTTTGTTTGATGATCTCAGATTGGGTCGAGGATGGTGTGTACTCAACATGTCTCTTATATACACTGGGGCTAGCCCATGAAATGCTTTTCAAGTCAACAGCAGGATTTTGTAATTAATTCTTTTATGGGTAACCAATGCAATGCTATAAGTGTTGGAGTGATATGGTCAAATTTCCTTCCCCTGGACAGAACACGTGCAGCTGCATTCTGGGCATGCTGTAGCTTCTTCAGGTGACACAGTTATATATACATTAAATAAATAATATTATTAAATGAAAATAAACACTTCCATGAAAGTATTTCATAAATAGTTACACCTGCTACAAAAAACCCAATCAAACACACACAAAAAACCCACCCAAACACCGTGACAATAAAATTGACATTTGTCTTCATCATTAACAGCGTTGTTACTTAATTCAGTCACCAATTGAGCTTCCCCATGGTACTTAACCCTTACCGTGCCGGACGCGTTTTGGTAATTCTGTATCCACAGGCCGGCCATTTTTTTTTTGGGGGGGGTCGAGTAGTACAGGCCTCAAATTTCACCATTTTTAGGGCAAGGCTACTTTGGCCTTGGAGCAAGCCAAATTTTTTGAGGGCACCAAGGCCAGTTGATTGGGCACCAAGGCCAGTTGATTGGGCACCAAGGCCAAAAATGCAATTTAAAAAAAGGCACGAAGGCCATTAATAAATACTTAGTTGTAAATGAAAATAACCCTGTATGCATTAGTAATACCCTAGAAGTTTTTTACACAAAATTTTAAAAATATATATTTGAAAATTGGCCAGAGGTTCCCCTATGGGTGGTTAACCCGATGAAACAATTTGCGTGAATAAAATGTTGATAAATCACATCTTATTCATAAACAAACTGTGAAACTGTAAGCCACCAGATGTCTACACATTTTCCAGGTTAAAAAGAACACAACATCCACTCTTATGAGTCACAAAACTAGGTCACAAAACCACAAAGACACCGCCCACAAGCAGCTAGTCTTTTGAGTGAAGCAAAAGTATTACAAACTAAAACAATTGTATAACAAACTGTACAGGATTAACCACAGAGACACCCACAGGTGGCTAGTCTTTTGAGTGAAGCAAGAGTATTAAAAAGTAACCAATTGTATAACAAACTGTAGAGGATTAAGATAAGAGTAATTGGGTCTCAATAGGAGTGTCAATCATTCTCCCAGGTGAGGCCTGGATAGTGTCTGGGGCTAACATTAAATAAAGAAAAGGATCTCCAACTGTCAGCTTCGTCTGTGTAGAAAAGTTAGTTTTTTCGTAATCATTGACAACTGGGTACAAAAGTTTTGGTAAAATCTCGGCAGCTGGTGCTTCTGAACAACACTGATAATGTATTTAACTTCTATTAAAAAGGGCACGCCGGCCAACGGGGATTAAGGGCACTGCAATTATGGCTTTGAAGAAGGTGATTTTTGGAGGGGCATCACGGCCATTAACAAGGGCATCGACGGCCATGGCCGCAGTGAATTTTGAGCCCTGGTAGTAGAACGTATTAAGGGAACGTTGGTGGCCTGTGGATGGATATTCAGTATGACGTTTCAGAACGTTGGCGGCGCTCGAAGGGTTAAGTTTGGGACTGCACTATTTTTCAAAGCAAGGCTCGCCTTGAACACTAGCCTGGCATGCATAGTCTAGTAAAAAAACTGCTACGGGCTTGCAAGCTCCAATCTCTCGACTTGCCCTGTGGGCTACAAAAACCGTGCAACCTACTTGTTTTAGATGTGAATAATAGCGTTTAAAAATGTGAATGTAACTTCATTTAACCATTAAACTGGTTGTGATCGCTAAAATTAATACATCAGAAAGATGCATTATGACAATACATGTTTAAAATCTGGGTATTTGATTTGTAAGAAAGTCCACTTTAAAAAAAAGTAATAAACAGATAATAAAGAATACTCACCCACAACAGTAGAGGCTAGTGTCTGAATTTTTTTCACATTATGAATGCTTTGTTCCCTTTCCTAAAGATGAGATATAAATAGCAGCACCATTAAAGGATTTTGTCAGATGGTTGTACAAAAATGCACATATACTGAAAAATGGGTTGCCTTAAACTGCAAATGCGTTTTCATTTCAGAAGATTTACAGACCCTCTACATCACAAACGACGGACAACTAGATGGTTGGACACAATAGGTCTATCTCTGTCTTCAGCTTCTTTAAAGTAAATCTTTTTAAAGATGAGGGCTACACTTAACCCTTTCAATGCCATTGTCGAGTTTACTCGACCACGCGCAGTGTAATGCTTTCTTACCATTGTCGAGTTTACTCGACGTTAAAAGCCGCGGTATTTGGGGGAAAAAACCGCGGTGTTTGGGAGCCTGTATTTATTTTATTTAGCGCCCTCTGTTGTTGAACCTTATATGGACTGGTAGCTTGTTTACCATGCTTTACAATGGTGTGTGTTGTATAGGGGGTCGCCATTACAATTTTCCGAGAATAACAACATTGCATGCAACAGTACGTCCAGATTTCACGCTTCCGTTTTCCAGGCAAATAATCACCAGCATAGCTGTTCGTTACCCAGAGGTTTTGGTAGAAATATTTGTCAGTAGAAACTCTGAATTGGAATCAGAAATATCTGAAGAAGAACCTAGTGAATATTCGGATGAAACTCGTGATGTTTCGTTGCAAGGCACGTCCGATGTTGACAGCAATCCTTACGATATACCGGTAGCTGGACCGAGCACTTCAACGCCGTGGTCTTGGGCGTGGGCTCGGCGGGCCTCGACTCATTCGTGCCGACTGAGGTGGCAAAGAACATGAAGATAATATAAATTGGACATCATATGAAAGGTCATTTCATAAGCTACAAATTGTATGTACAAAGTTTTTCCACTAAAGTATGTCTTCACAAAGAAAATAAAGATTGGAAAAAGTGAACACCACTGCTGAACATTGCACGTTGCTTTTTGTGTGAAAAAATGCGGTACACAGCAGCGTGACCCCTATAAAAAATGCGGTATTGAAAGGGTTAAGGGATTTGAGCTGTCAACCCAAACCAGCTGGCACCAGGGGCAGAATGCCACCTCCTTGAGCTGAATCAGGGTTACCCCCTTCACAGTCCTTAAAGATGTAGGCATGGGTATCACTACGAGCCTGGCTGGTAGAGCAGAGTGCACTACCTTCCCAACTTTTTCACGAAGCAATAATCGTTAAGTGCCTCGCTCATGGGCGCAAGTGTCATGATTGGGACTCGAACCCACACTCTGTTCCCGACAACACCAGAGCTTAGGTCCGGTGATCCAGACCGCTCAGCCCGATATGCCAGTTCACTTTTAACAAATGGATATTTTGAAAGAATCGTAATGATGTCACGTACCTTGATCATTTCCAGAGCTGCCAAAGGGAAGCTGTCCTCTAAATCCTGTATTTTAAAATAAACAATTTACTGGTAGATACACAAAACATGAACATTTTCATAAAATCATACCGAACAGTTGAAGTCTTTCAATACTGAGGTTTTAATTATGATTTGTTTTATACATGTACACGGACTTCTGTAACCCAATACCCATGCTTGCTTTGATTCGAGCAGAACTAAAATTTTGCGAAACGAAAAGAAAAAGACTAGACATTTTCAATTTAGTAAGGTTTGTAAGTTATATATTTATTTATATATTGTCCTTAAGGGGGGGTGGTGCAAGGAGGAAACAGATGAAAAGGTATACAAAAGTTTGTTGTGTATTGGGTAGGGTTGGTACCTTTAACCAGTTAACTGTTTGGCTATCGGCCTAGTGTTATAAGTTTTCATCCTGGTCGATCCTGGAAAGCAGTGTTGACATTTGCTTCTTTTAAACAGACGGTTCATAGTTAGAACTGGAACCAGTAGAAACGGTTAACGGGTTAACCGGAAGGCGCAAGTTCCGATTAACCGTTCAAGAAAATAAACATAGATACACAACCCCAGTATTGGGATTCTCATGATATTCAGCTGAAGTTAGAATGATTGAACCCTTATATTTGTAAAGTAAATCCTTATTGACAGAAAACATTTTAAAAAAGATTGGTTAGATGAGTCATTTTGTTTATGGATACATACCCCATCATTCTCCTGAATTTGAGTCAATAAGGCGGCCCTCTCTGGTTCGATAATCTAACAAAAATAAAAAAATTATAATTAGTAATAAGTAGTTTTTATATAGTGCTTTATCTATGGGCAGAGCACTTACCATTATTTATTTCCAGACAGGTTGTGAATCTTTGGGGAATTATGAGACCCATTTATGTAATGCCTTGTAAGGGTTTACAAGGTGCTGCGACGTATTCAGCCACCACTGACAGAAACATTGGGGCAAACCCCTCTCTTAGCGGCAAGTGTAACTGGGTAACACACAGAACCAACAGCTTTACGTCCCATCAAAAGGAAAAAGCAATAATGGGTAAGTGTCTTGCTTAAGAACACAAGGGTCAATACTGGGACTCAAACCCACACTCTGCCGATCAGAAACCCAAGAGCTCGAGTTCAGTGTGCTTGACAGCTTCGCCACGTCACCCCACTCCACAATTTGCAACAGTGCCAATGAAAATTGTATATCACTTCCTTATATCAATCCAATTCATAAAATGGTTGCACTGTGTTAACTGTCTCACTCTCTCAGTTAATGTGTAGATCAGTAAGAGAAAACATACAAACATTAAGCACAGAAAAAAAATCACTGTTTGAAATGGTCTGCAGTGAAAGGGAGTGAAGGCGGCAAGAGGTCAGTGTTCTTACCATCTCTTTGACTTGCTCAGGGGTCACTAGCAGCAGCTTGACCATACACGTGCTGCTTGGGTCATCTGAGTAGGTAAAACACACAAAATAAGATAAGCAAAATTATTAGAAGCACTGGAATAAAAACAAGATTCTTAATAAAAAATAAAAGTTCAAACTTCTTTGCAGCTTTCAAGCAATACATGGATTGAACAGACTTTGTGAGATATACTATGGTCCCATACTTTAACACATTATTTTCCTGAGATTCCAAGCGCACAATGAATACACAATAGGGGGGTACACTGTGCCCCATAACGAGCATGAATTGTTGTGAGAAGTCCACAATTCTTAGGAATATTGGGTTCCAACACACATTGATAATCTGATCCAACTGCAGAAGAAAATGGGACGCATTATACTGCAAGCTGACCCTCGGACCCCTATACTACAAATGTTGTCTTCTCGAAATTAAGATGGTTTCTATAAAAAGTAGATGGAAGTTTCAAAAAATCAAGTTAGTTCACAATGCCATCAATCGTAACTCCCCCAACTATCAGCGAGACATAATTATGCCACTGGAAACGCAGAGAGTAATGGGTTGGTTGTGTGTGCCTAAAGTTAGGACTGAGAAAGGCAAAAGAAGTTTTACATTCGAAGGTTCCTTTTTGTGGAACGGTTTATCTGAGTGATTGCGTAATGAGCCCACATGGACTTCTTTCACTTCCTTTGTACTGGCGTTTACGGAGTCTTTGATTTGTTTTTTGTTTCCAACTTGCTATTTTTTGCTTTGTTTTCGCTGTTTTTGTTCCTGGTGGTTTAGATTGCTATTGTTGCTTTATATGGGGTTTGTTCTTTCATGTGTTTTCCCTTGTTCTGTGTATTGCTTTTTCTACAGGCCACCCAGGGAGAACAGTGTTTTGACACTGATGGGGCTGCCCTGTATGAATAATACTTAATAATAATAATAATAATAACATTGCGTGTGAAGGAAACAAAATCATGCACACTATCCACCATTGGGTGTTTTCCCTGCCAAATACATCAAAAAGCCACAAACTTTGAAATGAAAACCCAGCTAACTGCAGCAAAATTCAACAGAGGATTCTGTTGCACTGTGAAGTGAACTGGTTCACACCAGCCTTACCTAGCCTTTTGTCAAGGCCTTCGTGGCTTGGAGCCGCGATCCCAAGCAACTGAAATGGGAGACCACGCACGCGAATAGCGAAGCCACGAGGGCCTTTTTCAACTTGTTTGCTGTTTCTAATGTGTTTCTTTATAATCTCGATTTTTGCTACCCGAAACGGTAGCAAAAGTCCAAACCAATCAGAAGTGCATAATGCATGTTTCATACTTCATGAATAATTCATAAAAAAAAAACACAAACAGGTTGGAAAAGGCTTGCGCGCGTGGTCTCTCGTTCCAGTCGTTCCATTGATTACAAAGCTGTCCAAGCCACGATGGCCTTGACAAAAGGCTAAGCCTTACCCTGCTAAATGCACCGATATGCATTCAAGTTTGCTGGGATTGCACACGGACATGTCAAGGCCATGTAAAACCTTGCTAAATGCAGCACATACAGTGCAATGGAGTATTCACCCCTTGCACGGTCAGCCATTTGCATGTAGAGCCTCAAATTGGGGACAGCATAGAATAGAAGCCCTATATAACTCTGTATTGTCACGGTAAATGTAATGACACTTTCATCCAAACAGATGCATAAATACAATACAAATGAAGCATGAAGTCGAGGCGCTACACACATATGGCGGATCCATGCAAGTAGCGAATGGGATTTGAGTTGACTGGTAAATGCACACACTTTACCACTTGAGGTATTTTTTGGCATTTGGCAGGGATAGGGTTGTTAACTTTTGCATGTGCTTATTAAAAGGCCATGTCACACAGGGCAATTTGTTCATGCAACTTGGAGGCAATCAACTGCATTGCGTGCACAAGGAACACTTTGGCAGCACAAGAGACAATCTTCTAGCTGTAACTCACTATCCCCAGGAAAATAATGAGAAAAATGAAATGTAGATGAATTTTGTTTATTGGAGATTGCCCGAAGCTGGTTGCCTGTAAATTGCCCCTTGTGATGGCCTTAAGACTCACAGAAGCAACAACAAGAGAATAAATCTTAAAGCACAGGTACGTTTTATATGGTTGTACACACCTTCTATGGTGAAGAGCTTGCCATACTCCCTAGTAGTGTGAGGCTGAGTGACAATGGAACCTTTCTCTCGTTTCATCAGCCGTAATGTTATCTCATCACCTTGGCTGTATCCATGGGTTGCCTTGGCAACAACACTGAAAAACAAAGAGTTTGTACGGTTTGTTAAAGATACATTGGGTCAAAATTGTTAAATCACAAAAGCACTCACAAAAGCAGAGATTCTTGTTGACAGAAACAAAAAAATTGGCAGATTTAAGTCCATAGACTAATGGACTCACATGAATATGGGACAGTTCCTAACCGGAATGCCCTGTGAGTTAAAAATGATATTTTCTGGGTAGCTCAGGGATTTTGTTCTTCTACATTAGTTTACAGATCAAAGTGAAGAATTGTGTCATCATTGCTACCAGTCAAGCACAAAGTTTACACGTACAACCAAAATTACACAGCACATGCACTATGATGAGTAAACTATTTGATATTACTTCATGAGAGTTGGGGAATGACTTTAATTACAAAGTGAAATTTCATCTTTGAGAGAGCGAGGATATTTTCATTTTGAAGAGGGGACTTCCATTGGGAACATCTTCAACGCCTATGGGAATATGTTGAAGGGGCACCAAGACCATGGCAAGAAAGACCATGGCAAGAGAGGCCATTGCCTCCATGTAAGGCCAGACCTGGGCCCAATTTCATAGAGCTGCTTAAACACAAAAAGTAGCTTAGCACAACAAAACTATGCTTACCAGAATAAGGTTACCAGCCAAACTACCATGTCGCATGTATAATTTGTAACTGGTATCCTGCTCATTTCTGCTAAGCAACAAATTGTTAAGCAATATTTTCTGCTCAAGCAGCTCTATGAAATTGGGCCCTGTAAACATGTTGGTTGGCAGATTGCTCTGCACGTTGCTGTACCTTTTCAGATCTTTCTCATGCACTGCTTCATAACAGATGGGGCATTTTCTCCAGGTCCTCTCACCCAGTGCAAGGTAGTGCAGTACACAGGTCCAACAGTAGATATGACCGCATCGAGTGATTTTAGCTAAAAAGGAATTTAAAAGTTACAATAGTAACAAAACGGACATGTCACTTTATAATTGCTAAAAAAGAGAGGAAAAGGCAGAGGGTGCAAAACTTTACAGTGTTTTTCAGCACGACACTGAAATTAGCTGATCGGCTGAAAAATGTCCGTCTGAGCAAACTTGTTATAGGGAAGGCAGAATTAGAAAACAACGAGAACAGTGTAGATGAACAGGTGAAGAGAAGCAACTATGGTTAAGAATCTTGATCAGGGACAGAAGCACTGTAACTGGTATTTGAGTAGGACTCAAGCCTACATTTTAACGACTAAACAACGTGATATTTAACCCTGATCTCCAGATACCTTGGTCACATGATGGTGATTGACAGATGTGAATACTAACCTGCTGTTGGTGGGTAGAGACAGATAGGGCATGATGGTACCTCCTGACCAAGAATCCTCTGCAAATAGATGGCAAATAAACGAGTAACCAATCATTCAAGTAACCAATCATTCAAAAACATGTATTAACTGTTCAGGTTGTGTATGCTACAACCTCTATCTGTGCAGACCAATCCACTTACAATTAATTTCCTCATGTTCTTTACCAGTGTTTTCCACCATTACTGGAATGCTGTTTGGCTCGTGTACCTGTTCGGCATAGGGATTAACTCACGTCACGCTGTACATTTTTGGGAGAGTTGCGTCTACATCATTAGCCGAAGATTCCCATTGCACACTACAAAAATGGAGGCAATACACCGATCCATTAAGCCACGCCCATTTCTCATTGACCAATCACAACCGCGAAATCTGATCACCATTTGAGCAGTTTGTTGATCTTTGCACTAATGGTGATCGGGTTTCGCGGCTGTGATTGGTCAACTCGTAAGGAGGCGGGGCTTAATGGATCGATCTATTGCTTCTGATGCATCCACGCAGTATCATGCCTAAAATGACGCACTTTTGAATTTCAAAGTTGCCCAGAATAACCACACTAACTGCTTGCCAATATCACAACACCGTACAACACAATAACATAATATAAAATCTAGAGTTTCTTCTCACCACTTGTTCAATGAGATCCCAATCTACCAGCTTATCTGCATCTTTACACTGTATGGAATAATCACATCCAGCCTTCACCACAAACTGACAACTGCAGGACAAAAACAAGCATCACTTTAACAGCAAACTGGGACAATGTCACTGAATGTGGATACAAATCACGAGCAACAATCAATTGTAAGATTGAATTCAGACGATTTAAATGACTTTGAAGAATGTTGGAAAGTTCTAACCCACTTTTACTTCTTGTAAAACCATCCAGTTACAAAAAGATAAAAAGTTGAGATTGATATTGCTGTCCGAGAAGTCCTGGGTGGCTCAGTTTATTTGTTCTTCTACATTAATTTACAGATCAAAGTGAAGATGTATTTCATCATTGCCACTGGTGAAGAGAAAATTCCAAATACGGAAAGAAAACAAAATATTGCACTTGCAGGTAATACACAAGGGCCAATCCTTTAGGCACATCCCTTAACCCAGGTAAGCAGATTTGGATTAACAACATACTTGGCCTGAAGGAATTGTTCTTTGTTGTACTTGGGGTAGCGTTGAGTCCATTTATTCCTACCCCGCCAACCTCCAGGTGTCCTGTAGTCTGACGAGCCGTCCCTTGGGGCCATGGTGAAGTTTATCAAATGGGTGAGATTCATCTTCTTGGGTCCTTGACCGAGTGCAGAACCAAACTCTGCACTCTGAGTCTTTGTCACCTGACAGGCCACAAAGAATATGAAACAACAATGATTAAACCATGCATCCACATCGCTTAATACTTACATGGACAATTTTTTGGGGTCGCAATGTACCGAGTTGAGTTTGGCATCAGTAATGCAGGGGTAGAAATAGACATACCGGGGCCAAATTTAGCCCCTGGGTGAGCAAAAAAAGGACCGGCCCATTAAATCTAGCAATTATCAAGACTTGTCAAACAATTTTTCTTGTCACACCATGTGGGTGTAAAGTTTCTTTTATAACTGTTCATGTAAGAATGGGACCAAGGGTTTTTTTAAGCGCCGGAAGCGTTGTAGAAATAGAGGGTCAAGGGGCTTTTTATTGGGGACCAAGCGCTAATAGCGCCGAGGCGCCGAGTTATTTCGAAGCCTGTAATGTAAATTAGTAACAATAGAAATAGTTAAAGGGTCATAGATTGGTTGTTGTCAATGTAATGCTGATTTATAGGCCAAATTATAAAGAAAAATACAATACAAGTCAAATGTGAAAGATTCAGCTGAACATTTGTCTTGGAAAATTTTCAAGGACATCAAGGCAATAACTATGGACATGGAGGCAGTTTCCTCCGTTGAAGTACGGTAGCAGACTTGCAGTACCAGTAGAGCGCCTAAATTCACAACTGGGTGACAGCCAGACTCTGGCTATTGACAGTGGGGGCTTCTTCTGGGCACATTGCTATTGATAGCCCTGCTTTAACCATAAGCACCAAATCCCTTAGGCTAAAGATCCCCACATATCCTCCAAAATACTGAACTTTTTAGTACTTTGTAACTCAACAGCCAAATGTTTGCCCATTCCAGTGATGTTCTACTGTTTTGGGGGCCTGCGCTCCCAAAACCTACAAAGTATGACACATTCCTAAATAGGATTTTGAAGAACTTGGGACTTACAGGGTAAATATACCTAAACAAGTATTTAAAATTTCCTGATATGCAACTTGTATGTAGTGCTGAACTGCCTTGTTCTCTTTCAATATTAAACTTAGAAACCCTAACCACAGTCGGGTGTTTTCCCTGCTAATTGCATAAAAATGCAGCACAGCTGAAAAGAAAACCCTGCTAAATGATTCAGTTGCATTGTGAAGTGAATTTGTTTAAATGCAATTACCCTGCCATAAACACCGACATGCACTGACATTTGCTGGAGACTTACACATGACTTTACCAGTCAGGGTCCTGTACTCTGCCAAATGCAAAAAAAATATCAATAGAGTATGGGATTCGAGTTGAGTGCTAAATGCAACTGAGTACAACCATCTTCAACAACGTGTGCATTTTGTAGAATTTAGCAAGGCTAGGGTTAAAAGGATTTGTTTCTGACCCACATACATGTACCTCATCACGTCTGCCTGACCAGTTGTTATGGTTACGTGGCCTTTTATCAGCAAACCCCTTAGACCTTTGTGGATTGGATCTGCGCTGGGGACTGGGGTCCTGCTGAGCACCCTTTGAAAATTGCACTTCTCTTTTCTTGTAATACCCTTGTCCATTTCCATTACCGCGTCCATTATCTAGGATTTACAGGGGGGAAAAAGACAAAAATTATGAAGTTGTATTGAGTCAGTATGAATCCTTGTAGCACAAGCAGTTCTCGTTGGAAACTTGACCGGAAACTACATACTGGAAACTACTGGGCCCAATTTCATGGCTCCGCTTACCGCCGAATTCTGCGCTTGCAATCAACATTCTCCGCTTACCGAGCAAGCGCCAAATTTCTGCGCTAGCTGTGTAAGCGTAAAATGCCTACTTACGTGGACTACGCAAGCGCACAAGCAAAAATTCCCTGCTCACCCGTGAAATAGGCTTGACGTAAGGACTGTATTCCATGCTTCCGTAAGCCCGATTCTTTGCTTACATTAAGCACAGCCATGACAATTGGGCACTGCTGGTTTCATTGCAATCATTCCGATGTCAAATCCAATGTATGCAGGCAAATGTACAGCATAATAACACCACAGCAAGACTACCTCTACCTGGTGCTTTCATTTCTGTGTTTTAACTAGTGTCAGTTCTGTAATGCCACAAGGGTGAGACTG
The DNA here is from genome assembly GCA_037783415.1 of Leptasterias polaris. Classification (NCBI taxonomy): domain Eukaryota; kingdom Metazoa; phylum Echinodermata; class Asteroidea; order Forcipulatida; family Asteriidae; genus Leptasterias; species Leptasterias polaris. The sequence goes on along the minus strand of JAZGTN010000013.1, from coordinate 756,752 downwards.
AGAGTCATAAGGGTCAGACCCTGTTTTCCTGGAGTATTATTAAGACTGCGAGGAGCTTCTAGCAACAGTATCGCAAGTGCTAGAGATGTAGATCAAAGAGAATGATTTGTTTATGTCTGAAGACAAATTAACAGCCTGAGCTAGCATTTTTGACCAGGTTATACACCTATCAATTGTATGACGCACTATCAGACCCCCGGGGATGGTGCGTCACTGTCCATATGTGGGGTAGGATTTGCGTGTCCAAAGACCCACCCTGAGTCGAAAAATTGACACACTTGTTGCAGATTTGGACGGTCTTCCGAACCATTTTTTGACTCACCATTCGCGGATAGCAACGCACCACAGACGGACAAATCGACGCACATAATTCCTTGGTATGCTGCAAACGATGCACGCGCAGTGAATACCAAGTATTTCAACCTTGTATGCACGAGTTTCCCGGCACACATGCTGAAAATACATGGCAAGTGTATGCACGAGGCGAGAATGTACTACTTGATCTTCGAGACGTGCGGTTCCCAACGCACTAGCTATCAAACACACGAAATAATAGAGAGGGAACCAGTCTACTAAATAATGCATCTTCGTATCCATCCATGACTCGACGATCGACCCCCAGTAACGTGCATGTGAGAGATATAATATACCACGGGGCAGAGGTTGACAAAACCACCGCGCCATGAATTACATGTGACTAAATAACACACATCCTCGTAATAACTGGTAATGACTGGCCGCTTTCCGATTGGCCGATCGCGTGAATAATTATTTATGACGTAGTGCTTCTCACAGCGCTGTATTCATCACCGCGATCCCGCGGATGTGCTTGCTCTACCTAACGTGGTAAACTTTTATAGTTAGGGGGCGAAGGAATGGCGTGTAGCTGTGGGAGCGATAAGGCAAGGGAAATTCCCTTGGTGAGAAATAACTACTGCGTGTCAGAGATGTTTTCGTGCGTGAGCAATACTGTAGTTTTCGTTTGTCAAACTCAAATACACACAGAAGTGATGGGGGATATTCACACGACTTCGACTCTGCGGGATGTTGTGCTTATAAAGATCGTGAAGGATTATCTCTCGGTCGGCACATTTTTTGAATCAACATGAAACAATACAAAATACACTGACACAGGTACATGTACAGTCTCGATGTTAATTGTCAAAACATTTGGGCTTCGTTATACATCGTCTTTGTTGTTCGTGTATTTTAGAACAAATTCACTTGCCGCCGACAAACGGTTAATCGTTTAGAAAAGTTTGAAACGGATAGTAAATTAAACGTATGGTCACAGGCTTACCTCGTATCCATCTATGACTCGACAATCGACCCCCACTATCGTGCGTGTGAGAGATATAATATACCACGGGGCCCGAGGATGACAAAACCACCACGCCATGATGCACATGTGTATTGGGCTTGGGCAAAAGGCTTGCTATGTGCAGTGTGGAAAATAAACGGCCGTCTGAGCTGGCATGTGGTGATCGCTGACTTTCATTCCCGACCCTCGGGCAACATAAATGTTAACAAAATAATACCAACATCATTTTACACAGGCGGGGAGGGTAGTGCATTTTTATTCTCCACTAAATAAACAAAATAAATGTTGAAATGGACATCGACGGACCATGACGTACCTCGATGGACCATGACGTACCTCGACGCACCGCTCGAAGATTTTTTTGACTGACCACTATTGGACTTGACGTACCCACAGTCACTTTTTCCGAGAGTAAAGACGCAAACTTGACGCACCATCCCCGGGGGTCTGATAGTGCGTCATACAATTGATAGGTGTATTAACTATGTAAATAGTGGTCTAGAAAAATGGTCGTATCTGACCTCCACTCTTTAAAGTTGCTTCTAGAATTTACTCCTTTCATGAATGGGGACTATTTTTGGATGGTTACAGAACTGAAGTAAACGACCATTTTAAAAACGGCTTCAAAAATAACCGTAAATGCAAGATGATACCACATGATGAACAGACGTCAAATACCCAATACTGTCAGACTGAAGTGAGCACTAAATTTGGTGCCAGCACCAAATTTGTTGCTTGCGAGAAATTTAGTGCCAGCACCAAATTTCAAAAAACATTGTCAACGACCGTCATAGGCCGTCGTTGACAGTGTGAACGAAATCGCGAATTCTCGAATTTTCATTTGAAAAGTTGTCATCGAAAAAACATAAAATCTTCATTGTTTTCTTCACAGTTGTCTTCCTTATATCCCAAACCATCATGCCTAGGCGCCCCCAATTAATTAACCCACTAATTAGGTCAGCCCAAATAATTAAACAATCGCATAAATTAGCCCGTATGCGAATTTACTATTTAACGTCCAGAACAAACACGCAATTTTCATTTGAAAAGTTGTCATCGAAAAATTATGAAATCTTCATTTTTTTCTTCACAGTTGTCTTCCTTATATCCCAAACCATTATACCTAGGCGCCCCCAATTAATTAACCCACTAATTAGGTCAGCCCAACTAATTAAACAATCGCATAAATTAGCCCGTATGCGAATTTACTATTTAACGTCCAGAACAAACACGCAATTTTCATTTGAAAAGTTGTCATCGAAAAATATTAAAATCTTCATTTTTTTCTTCACAGTTGTCTTCCTTATATCCCAAACCATTATGCCTGGGCGCCCCAAATTAATTAACCCACTAATTAGGTCAGCCCAACTAATTAAACAATCGCATAAATTAGCCCGTATGCGAATTTACTATTTAACGTCCAGAACAAACACGCAATTTTCATTTGAAAAGTTGTCATCGAAAAATTATGAAATCTTCATTTTTTTCTTCACAGTTGTCTTCCTTATATCCCAAACCATCATACCTAGGCGCCCCCATTGAATTAACCCACTAATTAACTCAGCCCAACTAATTAAACAATAATGCATAATATAGCCCGTATGCGAATTGACTGTTACAAAGTCTAGAAATAAACACGCTACTACCTAATTTTCATTTGAAAAGTTGTCATCAAAAAAACATAAAGTCTTAATTTTCTTCTTTACAGTTGTCTTCCTTATATCCCAAACCATCATACCTAGGCGCCCCCATTGAATTAACCCACTAATTAACTCAGCCCAACTAATTAATTAAACAATAATGCATAATATAGCCCGTGTGCGAATTTACTGTTTAACGTCCGGAACAAACATGCAAGTTTCATTTGAAAAGTTGTCATCGAAAAATGATAAATTCTTCAGGTTTTTCTTCACAGATGTCTTCAATACATCCAAAACCATTATGCCTAGGCGCCCCAAATTAATTAACCCACTAATTAACCCAGCCCAACTAATTAAACAATAATGCATAATATAGCCCGTGTACGAATTTACTGTTTAACGTCCGGAACAAACATGCAAGTTTCATTGCAAAGTTGTCATCGAAAAATGATAAAATCTTCATTTTCTTTCCACAGTTGTCTTCCTTATATCCCAAACCATTATGCCTAGGCGCCCCCATTGAATTAACCCACTATTTAACTCAGCCCAACTAATTAAACAATTGCATAAATTAGCCCGTATGCGAATTTACTGTGACAAAGTCTATGGTTAAACTGACGCAACTACTTAAATTTCATTTGAAAAGTTGTCATCGAAAAATGATAAATTCTTCAGGTTTTTCTTGCAAGATGTCTTCAATACATCCCAAACCATTATGCCTAGGCGCCCCAAATTAATTAACCTACTAATTAACTCAGCCCAACTAATTAAACAATCGCATAATATGCCCGTATGCGAATTGACTGTTACAAAGTCTATGGTTAAACATGCAACTACCTAATTTTCATTTGAAAGGTTGTCATCGAAAAATATTAAAATCTTCATTTTTTTCTTCACAGTTGTCTTCCTTATATCCCAAACCATTATGCCTAGGCGCCCCCATTGAATTAACCCACTATTTAACTCAGCCCAACTAATTAAACAATTGCCTAATACAGCCCGTATGCGAATTTAATGTGACAAAGTCTATGGTTAAACATGCAACTACCTAATTTTCATTTGAAAAGTTGTCATCGAAAAATATTAAAATCTTAAGTTTTTTCTTCACAGTTGTCTTCCTTATATCCCAAACCATTATGCCTAGGCGCCCCCAATTAATTAACCCCCTAATTAACTCAGCCCAACTAATTAAACAATTGCATAAATTAGCCCGTATGCGAATTTACTGTGACAAAGTCTATGGTTAAACTGACGCAACTACTTAAATTTCATTTGAAAAGTTGTCATCGAAAAATGATAAATTCTTCAGGTTTTTCTTCACAGATGTCTTCAATACATCCAAAACCATTATGCCTAGGCGCCCCAAATTAATTAACCCACTAATTAACCCAGCCCAACTAATTAAACAATAATGCATAATATAGCCCGTGTACGAATTTACTGTTTAACGTCCGGAACAAACATGCAAGTTTCATTGCAAAGTTGTCATCGAAAAATGATAAAATCTTCATTTTTTTTCCACAGTTGTCTTCCTTATATCCCAAACCATCATGCCTAGGCGCCCCCATTGAATTAACCCACTAATTAACTTAGCCCAACTAATTTAACAATCGCATAATATAGCCCGTATGCGAATTGACTGTTACAAAGTCTAGAAATAAACACGCTACTACCTAATTTTCATTTGAAAAGTTGTCATCAAAAAAACATAAAGTCTTAATTTTCTTCTTTACAGTTGTCTTCCTTATATCCCAAACCATCATACCTAGGCGCCCCCATTGAATTAACCCACTAATTAACTCAGCCCAACTAATTAAACAATAATGCATAATATAGCCCGTGTACGAATTTACTGTTTAACGTCCGGAACAAACATGCAAGTTTCATTTGAAAAGTTGTCATCGAAAAATGATAAAATCTTCATTTTTTTTCCACAGTTGTCTTCCTTATATCCCAAACCATTATGCCTAGGCGCCCCAAATTAATTAACCTACTAATTAACTCAGCCCAACTAATTAAACAATTGCCTAATACAGCCCGTATGCGAATTTAATGTGACAAAGTCTATGGTTAAACACGCAACTACGTAAATTTCATTTGAAAAGTTGTCATCGAAATATTATAAATTCTTCGGGTTTTTCCTCACAGATGTCTTCAATACATCCCAAACCATTATGCCTGGGCGCCCCCAGATAATTAACCCTCTAATTAAGTCAGCCCAACTAATTAAACAATTGCATAAATTAGCCCGTATGCGAATTTACTATTATTCTTGTTGTTGACAAGATAAAACGATCGCTATGCAGTTACAATTCATTGTCGCCCTTGTCAGAAACCTACTTGCGTCAAATCGGTTATTCTTTTGCCGATTTTTTTAATTATTGGAAAAAATCAAAATACTGGAACGTTTTGCCGACATTCATGCGCAGTGATGAACATGTTATCAATATCAAAGACAGATCATTTGTTACCCAAAATGACTCTGACTCATGCGGGCTGTATTGTTGCGCTTTTGCTGAAGAAGTTGCTCTTGCCAAAAGAAAGGTTAGGCAAAATGATAAAAGTGAAACGCTTCGAATGTATATTACACTTTCTGCTATTCGAAGAAGTCACATATTAGACGTCGGGTTGAGACAACTATTTGAACAGAGTAATGTCTAGAAACATACAGGTATGGTACGCCAATATACAACACAAATTTTCTTTAAAATGTGAAAATACCTTTGTAATTTAATTTCTTATCAACTTTAATTTATGTTACTTATTTATTTATTTATTTAGTTGTTTATTTTTTTTGGAAAAAACACTAGAAGATAATTTATTGGAAGTTGTTGAAGTAGGTATTTTGACATTCTATCTCTGACTAAGTTGCACACGGCTACATATTATATGATTTAAATGTTCTCCCAATAAACAACTTATCTGAGAGAGAAAATTGATAGTGAACATTATTGTTATTGTACATGATTGTATACAGCTTTACACGATGGTATAACAAGTGGGATTTTAGTTGATGCGTTTACCCAAAATTAACAGGCTGTTTAAAGAGATGTTTAAAGATTGTCTTTCACCAAACGGTGTTGGTTTAGGACATGATCTTGATACCAGGAGCAGAGTTTTTTTCATACTATTTCAATAACTTTTAGGCCAATGTCAGCGTGCTAAAGTGGCTAATTTTAAAATTGTATGAGCTAGTCTTTATAGGAGTCTCCCTTTCTCCCAGCCAATGGTTTTGATGGGTAAAAACTGTTGTATCGATATGTTTTTGCAGAAGTAGTATTATTAGCTGTTCCGATGCAGTCGGAACAGCTATTGTTTTCGTCGAGATTTTTATTATTTTTATTATTATTAGCTGTTCCGACCTAGCTGTCGGAACAGCTATTGTTTTCGTCGAGATTATTATTATTATTCTTTGTTTCCACTCAAATCCCATAGCATTTGCACACGTTTTTTTTTATTAAGCCTAATATCCTAGAGCGCAAATACGAAAGAGTTAAAACATATATCAAATTGAAGCTTAGAACATAAACTTAACTCTAAATGTAAAAAATGTTAAAATTCTTAATTAATTAGCCACTTTACAGCGAGGTGAATATTTAATTAGCCAGACTTTAGAGCACTCTATCTCAAAAAGTAGACGACCGATCGTCAAACTTTTTTCAGTTTTAGACTTTTTGGGTACTGTAGATGTGCTTTTCGGCCTAAAATGTGGAACGACGTCACAATGACGTCATTTATTGCGCATTTTCGCCCGTGTACAAAACAAATGGAGATAGTGAAAACAAATCCGACTTCTAGAAACACAGTTTTTTCAATTAAGCTCAACTTTAACGTCCTGGATTCACAAATGTTTCTTAAAACAAGAAAGGTTTTATAGACGATCAGTTTAAAAGCATCAAAAGTTATTAAAACATTGTCAGTAGAAAAAAAACCCAAAATTATCAGGCAAATTGAACACCATGGGTACTCTGACTTGAATTTGATATGTGTTTATTAACGACAAAGTAATTTTTTTCCCATTTTTTTTTAAGTAAAAAAAAACGCACCGTTAAACTCGTATAGCGCCCTCAATCTTTCTAGGGTTTCCTAGATTCGTTCAAGCCCTAAACCCATTTATGACCCGTGTTGTAGACGTTTATGTAGAATATACATAGAGTCATCATTCCTGTCGGCGACTGACACAAGTCTACGTTCATTCACAAGAATCGAAAAGAATTTGTCTTGCTATCAGCGCAGCGTCGTCGTCGTCGTGTAGTCAGATAGTTATTCAGATTTCACCGTGGACGTAAAGAATATGAGTGCCGTGTTCTTGTCCATGATTTGGGGTGGCAAAATTGTATGCGCTTAGGTCCCGTTCGCCGGGAAAACGATGTTTAACATTTCTTGTGCAAAGGCATTACTTCAGGAAACCGCGATGTATCAGTTAAAAAACTTGATGGCGCTTGCAATAAGGCAATAAAAAGCTGATTGAGGAAAGGAGTGGTAAAGAGAAATGAGTTTTTCCATGGCTAAACGGTCAGTGTTGGATTTGGGGTTGTGGAAGAGACAAAATTACAATACAATCGTATCCCATATGAATTGACTGTTTTAGCCTAAACAAATATAACATACTCGATTGGCATTTCAGGGTAGAACAATTTTTACGATTACGAATTAAATACAACATCATTTTTGTTTACATGCATTTACAGTTAATTTTTAGTAAACTCGTAATAATTTCTGAAACGACCATAATAAATGTGAACGATTCAAAATTTCGCGACACTTTTTGAGGATGATTTTTCAACATTTATCCGAACCGTAATAATGTAGATGTTTAACAGGTTGATCGGATGGTTAACCGTGTGACCGTCACAGGCAGGCTTACAAAGCCTCAGCATTTAAACGTAAACATAAACATTTAAACGTGTAACAGGATTATCATTTGGTTAACCGGGTAACCGTGCAATCGATTTGTTGTGGAACGCCCTCTAGCGTTCAATGTTTCTTGCAACTAATGCCGCACACAAAGTATTGGAAACGATATAGGTGTGTGTGGCAATTATTATGGTCAGCATTTCGCAGCACTTTTCAAGTGAAATTTTCAATGTTTATCCGAACCGTACAAATGTGAACGTTTAACCGTAAGATCTGTCACTTAACCGTGTAACCGTCACAGGCTTACGTATAAGCCTGCGCATTTATGAATTGTTGTGGAACGCCCTCTAGCGTTCATTGTTTCTTGCAACTAATGCCGCACACAAAGTATTGGAAACGATATAGGTGTGTGTGGCATTTATTATGGTCAGCATTTCGCAGCAATTTTCAAGTGAAATTTTCAATGTTTATCCGAACCGTACAAATGTGAACGTTTAACCGTAAGATCTGTCACTTAACCGTGTAACCGTCACAGGCTTACGTATAAGCCTGCGCATTCACTAATTGTTGTGGAACGCCCCCTAGCGTGCAATGTTTCTCACAAATATTGCTACACGCACAGATGTAATGAAATAACAAAGACTACGAGTCTGTAAAATGGAATGATATGGGATATTGTGCTGTGAAAATTGTAATCACAGTTATTATGGTCAGCATTACGCGGCACTTTTTAAGTGATTTATTCAACGTTTATCCGAACCGTACAAATAAATGTAAACGTTTAACCGTAAGATCTGTCACTTAACTGTGTAACCGTCACAGGCTTATGTATAAGCCTGAGCATTCACGGTTATTTTTTGTCAACATACCGTTTCTGAAACAGTTGGTGACCCATGTAACAGCAGTTTAAACAAAATTTCAAGTAAAAAAACCTGTTTACACAACCTTGCATGTGACCTAATATCCTAAAGCGTAAAAATATGAAAGAGTTAGATCCTATATTAAATTGAAGCTAAGTAGTACATGAACTGAACTCTCAATGTAATTTTTTTGTTTAATTCTTAATTAATTAGCCCATTTACAGCGAGGTGAATATTTAATTAGCCAATCTTGAGACCACTATATCTCGAAATATATACAACCGATCGTCAAACTGTTTTCAGTTATAGACTCCTTGGGCATTAGAGATTAGCCCTGGGCAACCGTGACCCCATGTTGACCTTTACCTATGGGTCAACCGGAAGTGAGACCATATCTCAAGAACTACATAATCGATTTTCAAACTTTTTTCAGTTATAGACTCCTTGGGCATTGCAGATAAGCCTTGTGTAACCGTGACCCCATGTTGACCTTTACCTCCGGATCAACCGGAAGTGGGACCATATTTCAAGAACTACACAGCCGATTTTAAAACATTTTTCAGTTCTAGACTCCTTGGCCATGGGATATTAGCCTTGGTAACCGTGACCCCATGTTGACCTTTACTTCCGGGTCAACCGGAAGTGGGACCATATCTCAAGAATTACACAACCGATTTTCAAACTGTTTTTAGTTATAGACTCCTTGGGCATTGGAGATTAGCCTTGGCTAACCGTGACCCCATGTTGACCTTTACTTCCGGGTCAACCTGAAGTGGGACCATATCTCAAGAACTACATAACCGATTTTCAAACTTTTTTCAGTTATAGACTCCTTGGGCATTGCAGATAAGCCTTGGGTAACCGTGACCCCATGTTGACCTTTACCTCCGGATCAACCGGAAGTGGGACCATATCTCAAGAACTACACAACCGTTTTTCAAACTGTTTTTAGTTATAGACTCCTTGGGCATTGGAGATTAGCCTTGGCTAACCGTGACCCCATGTTGACCTTTACTTCCGGGTCAACCTGAAGTGGGACCATATCTCAAGAACTACATAACCGATTTTCAAACTTTTTTCAGTTATAGACTCCTTGGGCATTGCAGATAAGCCTTGGGTAACCGTGACCCCATGTTGACCTTTACCTCCGGATCAACCGGAAGTGGGACCATATTTCAAGAACTACACAGCCGATTTTAAAACATTTTTCAGTTCTAGACTCCTTGGCCATGGGATATTAGCCTTGGTAACCGTGACCCCATGTTGACCTTTACTTCCGGGTCAACCGGAAGTGGGACCATATCTCAAGAATTACACAACCGATTTTCAAACTGTTTTTAGTTATAGACTCCTTGGGCATTGGAGATTAGCCTTGGCTAACCGTGACCCCATGTTGACCTTTACTTCCGGGTCAACCTGAAGTGGGACCATATCTCAAGAACTACATAACCGATTTTCAAACTTTTTTCAGTTCTAGACTCCTTGGCCATGGGATATTAGCCTTGGTAACCGTGACCCCATGTTGACCTTTACTTCCGGGTCAACCGGAAGTGGGACCATATCTCAAGAATTACACAACCGATTTTCAAACTTTTTTTAGTTATAGACTCCTTGGGCATTGGAGATTAGCCTTGGCTAACCGTGACCCCATGTTGACCTTTACTTCCGGGTCAACCTGAAGTGGGACCATATCTCAAGAACTACATAACCGATTTTCAAACTTTTTTCAGTTATAGACTCCTTGGGCATTGCAGATAAGCCTTGGGTAACCGTGACCCCATGTTGACCTTTACCTCCGGATCAACCGGAAGTGGGACCATATTTCAAGAACTACACAGCCGATTTTAAAACATTTTTCAGTTCTAGACTCCTTGGCCATGGGATATTAGCCTTGGTAACCGTGACCCCATGTTGACCTTTACTTCCGGGTCAACCGGAAGTGGGACCATATCTCAAGAATTACACAACCGATTTTCAAACTGTTTTTAGTTATAGACTCCTTGGGCATTGGAGATTAGCCTTGGCTAACCGTGACCCCATGTTGACCTTTACTTCCGGGTCAACCTGAAGTGGGACCATATCTCAAGAACTACATAACCGATTTTCAAACTTTTTTCAGTTCTAGACTCCTTGGCCATGGGATATTAGCCTTGGTAACCGTGACCCCATGTTGACCTTTACTTCCGGGTCAACCGGAAGTGGGACCATATCTCAAGAATTACACAACCGATTTTCAAACTGTTTTTAGTTATAGACTCCTTGGGCATTGGAGATTAGCCTTGGCTAACCGTGACCCCATGTTGACCTTTACTTCCGGGTCAACCTGAAGTGGGACCATATCTCAAGAACTACATAACCGATTTTCAAACTTTTTTCAGTTATAGACTCCTTGGGCATTGCAGATAAGCCTTGGGTAACCGTGACCCCATGTTGACCTTTACCTCCGGATCAACCGGAAGTGGGACCATATCTCAAGAACTACACAACCGTTTTTCAAACTGTTTTTAGTTATAGACTCCTTGGGCATTGGAGATTAGCCTTGGCTAACCGTGACCCCATGTTGACCTTTACTTCCGGGTCAACCTGAAGTGGGACCATATCTCAAGAACTACATAACCGATTTTCAAACTTTTTTCAGTTATAGACTCCTTGGGCATTGCAGATAAGCCTTGGGTAACCGTGACCCCATGTTGACCTTTACCTCCGGATCAACCGGAAGTGGGACCATATTTCAAGAACTACACAGCCGATTTTAAAACATTTTTCAGTTCTAGACTCCTTGGCCATGGGATATTAGCCTTGGTAACCGTGACCCCATGTTGACCTTTACTTCCGGGTCAACCGGAAGTGGGACCATATCTCAAGAATTACACAACCGATTTTCAAACTGTTTTTAGTTATAGACTCCTTGGGCATTGGAGATTAGCCTTGGCTAACCGTGACCCCATGTTGACCTTTACTTCCGGGTCAACCTGAAGTGGGACCATATCTCAAGAACTACATAACCGATTTTCAAACTTTTTTCAGTTATAGACTCCTTGGGCATTGCAGATAAGCCTTGGGTAACCGTGACCCCATGTTGACCTTTACCTCCGGATCAACTGGAAGTGGGACCATATCTCAAGAACTACACAACCGTTTTTCAAACTGTTTTTAGTTATAGACTCCTTGGGCATTGGAGATTAGCCTTGGCTAACCGTGACCCCATGTTGACCTTTACTTCCGGGTCAACCTGAAGTGGGACCATATCTCAAGAACTACATAACCGATTTTCAAACTTTTTTCAGTTATAGACTCCTTGGGCATTGCAGATAAGCCTTGGGTAACCGTGACCCCATGTTGACCTTTACCTCCGGATCAACCGGAAGTGGGACCATATTTCAAGAACTACACAGCCGATTTTAAAACATTTTTCAGTTCTAGACTCCTTGGCCATGGGATATTAGCCTTGGTAACCGTGACCCCATGTTGACCTTTACTTCCGGGTCAACCGGAAGTGGGACCATATCTCAAGAATTACACAACCGATTTTCAAACTGTTTTCAGTTATAGACTCGTGGGGCATTGAAGACTAGCCTTGGGTAACCGTGACCCCATGTTGACCTTTACCTATGGGTCAACCGGAAGTGGGACCATATCTCAAGAGTTACACAGCCCATTTTCAAACTTTTTTCAGTTATAGACTCCTTAGGCATTGCAGATTAGCCTTGGGTAACCATGACCCCATGTTGACCTTTACTTCCAGGTCAACCGGAAGTGAGACCACATCTCAAGAACTACACAACCGATATTCAATTTCTTTTCAGTTATAAACCACTTGAGCAGTAAATGTTAGACAAGGGTTAAATTTTGTTTATGAATCAGAAAACCGGAACAGCTTCGTGTTTGTACACAAACACCTCATGTCTAGTTTTGATTTGTTTTATAACGATTGAAAAAAATCTGGTTAACACAAGTGGCACTGTGTATACATTGGGATATGAACGAGTAGTGTTTATATTATATTTGATGTGTAAATGTAAATTAACAAGCCACAAGAATCTGTTGTTGAGGATTAATCATTCACCAAACGATATGATACCAGGAGTATCCAGTTTCCAAGTCTCAATGCATCAGGGGGATTGATAATCCCGAACAGAGTACGAAGACAAATAACATAGTTATAATATTGTGTTTGATAAGAAATGTAATTGTTAACCTACCTGAGATTATGAACAACAATTTAGGGTTATTTTATCTGATGTTAAAATGTGACTCCATCAGTTACTAGCTGCTAAACAAATGGCAATGAATTATGTTAACAAACATCGTCAGTTTGTAATAAAAACAATACAAACATGAAATTTTGTTGTAAATCGAATGGTTTAGATTTTACCTTTACAAAATTGTCTTGTGTTTAGCTACTTCTTAATCAATCAATCAGAATACGTTTATTCAATGTTGCACAAACTACAGTAATACAAAGTGAAAAATACAGAATGTTAAAATAATTATAGTCAAAATGAAAGTACACATACATTTTATAAAAGTGATAACAAATGTGAACTTTAAACAATGGCAACATCTAGGTCCGGGGAGAAGCAACAGCTTTTGTTCCCCAGCCTATGGACGGACAGACCAAAAAGACAGACAAACATGAAAAGACAGGACATAACGGGTGTAAGACAGAAATAAGGCCGTTCTTGTGCTTAAGCAGCTGTATGAAATGGGCCCACTCACTAATTTGCAAACGTGGGTGTTTCGTTTGTGTAACTGTGAGATAGGTAACCACATTCAAACCGGGGACCTATAACAAAAGAGGACAATAGGTCCATGGTTGCTATCACAAAGGAAAGCATTGTGGTCCACGGTTGCTATCACAAAGAGTTGAACAAAGGAGGGTCCACGAATGCAGGCTGTTACACACTTGTGTGTGTGTGTGGACATAGGTGACGTGTAGGCATACACATTCAAACCGGGGACCATATAACAAAAGATGACAATAATTTTGAGTATGGGTCCTCACTGCAAAAGTATGCTTTAAAGGCACTGAACAATGTTTGGTAATTAGTTGGGCTGAGTTAATTAGTGGGTTAATTAATTGGGGGCGCCTAGGCATAATGGTTTGGGATATAAGGAAGACAACTGTGAAGAAAAAACTTAAGATTTTATGATTTTTCGATGACAACTTTTCAAATGAAAATTGCGTGTTTGTTCTGGACGTTAAATAGTAAATTCGCATACGGGCTAATTTATGCAATTGTTTAATTAATTGGGCTGACCTAATTAGTGGGTTAATTAATTGGGGGCGCCTAGGCATAATGGTTTGGGATATAAGGAAGACAACTGTGAAGAAAAAACTTAAGATTTTATGATTTTTCGATGACAACTTTTCAAATGAAAATTGCGTGTTTGTTCTGGATGTTAAATAGTAAATTCGCATACGGGCTAATTTATGCAATTGTTTAATTATTTGGGCTGACCTAATTAGTGGGTTAATTAATTGGGGGCGCCTAGGCGTAATGGTTTGGGATATAAGGAAGACAACTGTGAAGAATAAAATGAAGATTTTAATATTTTTCGATGACAACTTTTCAAATGAAAATTAGGTAGTTGCATGTTTAACCATAGACTTTGTTACAGTAATTTCGCATACGGGCTATATTATGAGATTGTTTAATTAGTTGGGCTGAGTTAATTAGTGGGTTAATTAATTGGGGGCGCCTAGGCATAATGGTTTGGGATATAAGGAAGACAACTGTGAAGAAAAAAATGAAGATTTTAATATTTTTCGATGACAACTTTTCAAATGAAAATTAGGTAGTTGCATGTTTAACCATAGACTTTGTTACAGTAATTTCGCATACGGGCTATATTATGCGATTGTTTAATTTATAGTTGGGCTGAGTTAATTAGTGGGTTAATTAATTGGGGGCGCCTAGGCATGATGGTTTGGGATATAAGGAAGACAACTGTGGAAAAAAAAATGAAGATTTTATGTTTTTTCGATGACAACTTTTCAAATGAAAATTCGAGAATTCGCGATTTCGTTCACACTGTCAACGACGGCCTATGACGGTCGTTGACAATGTTTTTTGAAATTTGGTGCTGGCACTAAATTTCTCGCCAGCACCAAATTTGGTGCTGGCACCAAATTTAGTGCTCACTTCAGTCTGGTATACTGTCAATACTATTATATAGTCATTTTTTAACTTACCGTAAAGGCGTAATGATGCCTTTAGACCATAGACTGTGCAAGTCTCGCGCGTATCAGAACGAGAAAGCACTTCAAACATATAACTATTTTTCTGTTATCAAATCTTTGTTTTAAATTATCTAGTGACAAAATCTGAACAAAAATACTCATTACAATTTTTTATAAAATGAGTTTCAGCTTCTATCCTAATAAAAATATTTTATATTCAATAAAATATTCACTTCTCCGTCTCCGTCAACCAATATTAAAGTATTGCTAGGCCTATATAATGCAAAATCATGATTAAAAACAATATTTAAAAAAAGTGCATTTATGGCCTATCCATTCCAAATACCGTATTTTTTGTGAATAATGTTGTTGGTCTCACCTTTTTTACTCGGCTCGGACGGATTCTTGGCTACAGCAGAAGCAGAACGATTTGAGGCAACATTCTTTTCCATCTCTTTCTCCTCTAACATCCACACAGGATGCGGTCAACAACAACGAGTCAACTGTACGCACAGCCGCTCCGAACGGAGGTAAAACTTGGCGGATCAATTGATGAGACATGGCGAAGCTAAATTCAGCACTCCATGTTGCAATAAAAATGAAGAAACCAAAAACTTTGGATTCTTGCAGATTTTTGGCTTTGGATTTTGAAGGCGAAAAATGCGCAAATATGAGCCTTTGATAGGCTCAAAGTGTGCTTGGTAGCACAAACTGCACTTGGTTTTTCTTTGAATGTCCCCAAACGTGGTCTTTACAGACCAAATTTGGCGATATTTGAACTCGATTTCTCACGACGAATCCTTCTCAGTGGCGACATGCGCACCGAAAACGAGGCTCAACATCCGACAGGTCAAAGTTCAGTTTTTGCTGGATAACCACTGGTACTTTGTACCACTGCCATAGGTTTTTCGATACAACCCTCAAAACCAGCGTATTATCAACTAAACCATTGCTAATCAATTACCCCAGTCAGCAATTCAGTGAGCGGCGTCAGAGAGCGGCGGAAAATTCAAAACAGTTGATTTCTAATTCTGCACACAGCTGAGGTCGATGTCATCGGTTCATTCAGTTCGTCTGTGTCGATGGATACATACAAGTTTGTAAGATATTTCAAGAAATTTTAGTCACACTCACAAAGAGTCACACTCACAGTTAATGTGTTTTCTTGAAAATTGATATTTTGGACATTATTTTGATGCTTTTTGTAAAATTAAGCGAATATGAAACACATTTTTGATTCTGATCAGCTAAAAATAATAATATTTTAATTAATTTGTTGATTCAATGATTGATTCCTTCCTCCATGATTGACTGTTGAACTGAAAGCTCCTAAACTACAGTCCTATACTCCTAATCCTATAGAGTCAAACACCTACTTTTAAACTTGTATTTACTCAAGTCAAATAAATAACAAATAATGTTTTTATTTGATGTTGGTTGGTTATTTATTGCCAGTAGGCCTACCGGCTAAATTGTTCTAATATTAATAATTATATTTTTATCTATGATAATTATATTTATAATTAAATATATGAATGATGCTAGACCCATTTTTTCGAAATTTTGACATTTTTTTGTTCAAGGCACCTTTAAAATATTTTGACAGATTTTGGGTTGAACAAAGAAAAATTGACTAGAGCGGGATTTGAACCAACGATTTCTACCAACTGAGCTATCTAGCCCTATGTTGGCGGTCTCCCTATTTTGTCAATATCTTTGTTCGGGGGGTGCCAGTCAGAAGCCATTCAACCGCAAGCTGCCGTGTAGACAGGGATCACACCCAAGTATACGATACAACCTGGGAAGCGGCAGCCAGGGGATCACCTTAAGGAGATGCGACTTTTTATATCAGATATCAAATAATAAACCACAAGGGAATCTGACTGGGCACGTTAAACCAGAGGTCGTTGGTTTAAATCCCGCTCTAGTCAATTTTTCTTTGTTCAACTCAAAATCATTTAAACATTTACCCAGTCAGTTTCCCTTGTGGTTTATTATTTGATATTTAAAATATTTTATTATCTTCTTTGAAATTCAAGCTCTAGCTCTGAAACTAGACCCATGAATAGGGCCAATCCACTCCGTACAGTAGAGTGGATCTTTGGTCGTATTCATGGGGCTAAAACTAGCTGTACTTTTTAGAACCTCTGATTGATCCGAGGGACAAAATCACAAACATTTCAATTTCATATATTTTAATACTGTGACATTTTTCTCCACATTTGCAGATCTTGTCAAGGATAAAAAATGGAGACATACAATGAATATGACGCACCCAAGAAGATGCAGTATGCCTTCTGTCAGCAAATAACGCCAGCAGAATTTGAACAGGAGGGGGCAGAGGAAACCGAGAAGGCACTACAGGTTGGAATGGCTCAGCTTTAAATAGTAACTCCTTAAATCATTCATAACTACTATACCTTCAAAATGTCTATCCTTTACCTTAATTAACTCCATAGCGTCCTTTGGCTGGCAGCCCTTTTGAATCCTTCAATATTTTTCCACAGAGTTTGACCTAAGTGGTTGCCAGCTCTCCAAATGGGAGTGAAACTGTTGTGGGCTCGTCAAAACACTTATATTTGTTGTAGTTTAAAACTTTGTGTGACCCCTAACAATATACAAAGCTTATGTACAATTTCTTGAATTGCACTTACGCAGAACAGTTGTGTGGTTTGAAATGATTAGTCTTGCAAATTACTTAACTTACAGTTGGAGGGTTCTAATTTCTTTTCTCAAATTTTTTCTCAAATTTACTTTGCTCTTCGAGGATTTGATGAGCTATTTAGAAAAAAACCCGGTTGTTTACAAGAAGGTTTTAGTGAGAAAGAAACAAGAGGAAGCAGAGAATGCAGGCATCTTCTCCTACATGAAGGTAAGGCAAGGATTAGAAATTTAGACTTTTATCTGAATTCAGACTTTTTAAGTCAGCTTGGTGAAGAAAATCAGCCATTATTTGTTTCCACATGAAGTACTCAGCCTGCTCTTTGATCAACTTCTCTAGTTCTGTGGACACTGTTTATAAAAGCTGTGTGGATCCTGAACCCCAGGGGTTACCATACGGTGGAAAATTCCATTATTTCAGTATGCCTCTTAAAATTTGGGTCCTACATGTAGTTTCAGATTTTTGTTTTGTCAACAATGACTCTCACCCTGACTATTGGGTTGAGAATAATCTAACTAGGGACAATTTATGTAGCTATTCGGAATTGACAAGGTGATAATTTGGGGGACAAGGAACAAGGTAGAATATGTGGTCCGAGTGGACAGAGAGAGGTTAGGATTGTGCAGGACTGAAATGAGGGCGTTAATATAAAGATTTAAATGTGACAATGGAGGTTAACTAATTTTTATATGGGGACACATGTGGAACATCTGTTTGCAGCCAAAATCTTGGCATATACAAATTCTTGCAGGGTATTTGTACAGATTACCTTAAATTTCTGAACCATACTATGATTTTTCAAAACTGTCTGACATTCTGGTCCAAAATTTTGTAAGTTTGGCAAAAGGACGCTGAATTAAAACTGTCTTCAGAATGTTTTCTACTTGATGAGCCCTTCTTCGCAATCTGGAGCATTGTAAGGGAAAATTGGAAAACAGAATGTCTGTTTCATTCATTTCATTTCATTTATTATTTCACAGGGCAGAAACAATCACAAATAAAGAACAACAAAAGAGATAAACATAAGTACATTTTGTAGAGAAGCAAACATGACACAAAGTTGACAGCACCCCTGTAGGATCACCAAACTGCTTACCATAAAAAACACCATGGTATAAATTCTCAAACAAGTATACCCATGTAACTAAAGCAGTTAAGTGGAAAGATTTATATTTTTTTTTTAACCACACACAGTGCAAAGTCATGGCAACAATACGGGGCCCTGACTACTTGGAAGATGAAGTATCCAATGAGGAGACACTGAATAAACTGGGTGCACTTGAGCATGAGATGGGCAAGGTGTATGACTATGCACAAGGTAAGGCCAGTCTTCATTCAATCCACCAACCCAAGTTTGAACTAACATTCTTCATAATCAATCATTCTTCACAATCAATTATTTCTTCGGCTGCTGTGGAAATTCATTCTGGTGTAGTTGCGGGGATGGGGCCACTTGCATTGAGAAACAGACATTTCCATTGCACAACACAGAACGCACTTCCGCAAAATGCGCGTCTATCATATCCGCCATTTTAGGAGTCAATTCCTCTGCATACATTTTGACTCCCAAAATGGTTGACAGGATAGGCATGTGGAAAAAGCACTACACGTTGTGAAATGGGTCTGTCAGAAAATAAAGGGCTAAAAGGCCAAAGACCAAGGAGCACTGCCGGATAGTATCTCTGCAACCTCCCACAGACTCCAGCTTCCAGGCCTGCTTACTGCTCCAGGTTTCTGCCTAATCAGTACTACTATCCAAAGTCCGACCTTATTATAGTGGTCACTCGCTCACCAAATGCCTGTGGAAACAGTGGCAGGTGATTGGAAACAGCATCATTTGTTGTCCAACGGGCCAGTACAAATTGTGTTACTTAGTCAAAATAAATGTGTGAATGATAATGGGGCAAAATTCAGTTACAAAAGCTTCCAAATCAGGAAACCACAAATCTATAATGAGTTATTTATAAACATGAGAAATGATTATGATAGTTTACACAAACAGATTTTCTTAAAACTTTGGTGTTTTGCAATGATATTTGTTGTTGTTCATGATGAGGTTTTGCCTTGTATTGTTTCACATTCTTATAATTCTGCAGCTACTTGTAACTACACCAGCTACATGTAGTTACTGAGAGAGTTGATTAAAACATATTTTGCAGATACGTGCAGACTAGTAAATTAACATGCGGACTAGTAAATTTATCGCATAAAAACAAATCTTGCACACATATGTGACAGATGAAACAGATTGTCCAAAGTCAAAACTTGGCAAAAAACACCCAGATAGTTAGAGACCCCTCTGGCCTACAGAATGGCCTCATTAGTCATTACATGTTCACCCTTGTGTTTTAATAGTTTTTAATACACATTCATTGAAAATTGTGTATAGGTATAAGTGTATAAGCTTGCCCTGAACCTTGACATAGCTTTTTGCCGATTCGTTACTTTTTTAGTAATATTCATTTCTGGTACAACCGATACAGAGGCCAACAAGAGCAAGAAACGGTTTTCCCGTAGGATCGCCGCCAAGAAATCCAAGGCTGCCAAAGGCAACCAAAACACTCCTCCAGCAAACTTCAAGGTTCCCTCCTCAGTCTTGCATTCAACAAAAAAGAAGGCTGTCCCAACGCCACCCCCCTACCCGCCACCCACATCATATTCACATTCAATGACATCGGAATCGGATGACGACGTGTTCCTGCTCCTTCCGATCACCCCTGCCAGGAGACCCCCTCTTCACCCTGAGGCGTCTATCAACTGCACCATCCCAGTCCCTCCACCTCCCCCACCACCAACGCCAAGATCAACTGAATCCCGGGTGCTGAAAGAGAAAACAAATCTCAAATATCAGGTAATAACAAGATTCCAAATGCCAATCAAGGTTTCTGCTTACAAAGTGCTCCTTTTTATTTCATATTATCCTGCTCTATGAGAGAGCACATGGAGAGAGGCAATAGAGTCTATGACATTAACTTGCTGTTGATAAACACTATCCATTTATGAAGGTTATTTAGACAGGCACTGCCAAATCGATGCTGAACTGAGATTTATCATGTTGCTATGTTGAGTGTTGGCTAGCCATGCACCCTTTTTTAAAGTGCAAAGTCTGCACTTATGGCACATCATCTTCTAGACTCCCTCTGTTGACACATAATTTCGATACTTAACATGGTGTCACAAAAGTCTTGATGCCCTCCAAAATTTGACCTCTTCCTTCCTGTTTTTACTGGAGTAACTTGCCCAATTTCGTCACGTTGAGTACACAAATGTGCTATCTGGTTAAAAGCTTTCAGGAAAGTCAGACAGATAAAACAGCGCATCCAAAGACACCCAGACACCCTGCTGGGCACACACATATGCTTAACCAGCCATTTTTCAGTTTCGATCACATTGGCAAGTTATTGCATCACATGGGAGCATATCTGCTGCATGCCCAATGTTTCGCTACCTCCGGCTCCAAAGCTGGTGTATATATGTGTGTGTAATTTTACCAAAAATTGCAAATTTCATCATACAAAAGCATTTCTTATGACAGAAACTTTTCATTCCGAAACGACCTTATCTCCGAGAAGAACATATGTAAAAGCCAAACCATTAACATTTATTAAATTTACGTAAATCATCAAAGAAAACTAACTCGATGCAACTTCTAAGGGTTTCTGTGACAACCAGTAGAGCCAGTTTTTGTGAAGTGTGCGTGGCTCACTTTGTAATTACATCACACTTGCAAACAGGACAACTGTACAAACCCACAGCTCAGTTTCGTCCAGTTTGTAGGGTGTGTACAACATTGGTAAGAATGAAAATATAACTTTTCACAGATTTGCACATAACTTTCATGGTGGAAAACTTCCCTTGAAATAGTTTTGCTTGAAATGCCATAGTTTTTAGGAAATGAGTAAAATAATAGTTTTTATCCTGCAGGATAAAATCCGATGTTTGAAAATAAGTTAAAACACATAAGGGGTTTTTTCACTGTTTTCTCATGACTCCGAAGACCGATTTAGCTTAAACTTTCACAGGTTTGTTATTTCATGTATATGTTGGGTCACATTAAGTGTGGATACAGGTCTTTGGCAATTACCAATGTTGTACACACCCTTTAAGACTCCTCTTAAAGGACACCAAGATTAAATGTATCCTCAGCTGTTTACATCAGGTTTGCATATCCATTTAACTTTGATAATATTTTTGTTATGCAGATTAGCTTTAACAGTCCCAAGTACGTCTCCACACCCAAGCCTCCCCTTACACCTGGCATCAAACCAAGCCTTCAGAGATATGGGTAAATATCCAGTCAATCTCATCTATTTTCACTAAAACATACTTTAGGCCTCATTCAAATTTCTTTTTAGAGAGGGCACGGCCATTTTCGTTTTGCAAAGGGCACCTCCGCTGGAAATCTTAAAGTCTATGGGAAACTTTTTTAAGGGCATCAAGGCCAAGTCTACGGCGACAGAGGCCATGGTGTAAGTCCAGGCCTGGGCCCAATTCACTTGACCTCATCAGTTTGTCTTGATGCGTTATACTGTGTAGTCCTCATTTGAGGCAATGAGTCAGTTTCCCAGTTTCCACTTAGTTCACCATATGTTTACATGCAGTCTGACTCCTACCAGTGGCAGACTGTGAGCAGACAGTAGCCACATATGACGTTAGTGTTAGTGGTCAACACAGTGTCAAGCATTGTTTAGATTCAAATGGAAATTCCCAAAGTCTCTCCTCCTAAGTTTAAGTGTTGACTACTTAGAAAACAGTATTTAAAAACTATGTCTGCAGTTTGCTTACCAGAATAAGGTTACCAGCCAAAATATCATATCACATGTACCATCTGTTACTGGGTTTCTGCTAAATTTTGCTGACCAGTAGTTTTTTCAAGCAATATTTTCTGCTTAAGCAGTTCTATGAAATTGTGTTCTGGTTTGTTTGTTTCTGAATTATAGCCAATGTCAGGTGACTACATTCTTTTAAAGACTCTTTTAAAATCCATCGTCCATTGATTTCATCAAAGACATTTGAAAGATTTTAAAGTATTAACTGTAACCTAAATGTTTAGGGTACCAACAAAAACTAGTATCATCCTTTTGTATGAAATGTTGTTCTCTGAACTTAAATGCCAACATCTGAAAACATGGAATGGTCAGTTTTTCATAAATCCATATTTGAAGCAGGTGTACAAAAGACACCCGGACATTCCTCTTGTTGTTCATCCCCTCTTTTGTAATAACGATGATTAAATCAAAATTTAACACTTTTTATCATATCAATGTAGGTCCACATCATCCCTTAGTTCCATTGCCAGTGTACATGATGAATTGGTATCATTCAACAAGAGCAAACTCAAACCAGTCTCAAAACCCAGGTAAGTTCAACCACAGAACAAGGACATACCATAGAGAAAGGTACTGACTTAGGTGTTTGAGTGCATTGTCGCAGAATATAATCACAAGGTGAAATCAAGGCAAAGCTAAGTAAAAGAAGAAAGAAAAAAAATAAAATCACCAAGTGATTATATTCTGCAACGATGCACTCATATGCATACAATATATGTTTTATATAACTCACACATAGGTCCTTGTCATATGAAGAAAAAAAAATCACAATAATAAACGCATGATAAACACGTCCACCCACACTCTGGGGGAAAAAAACCCCAAACTTTAAAGGACATTGACAACTCCATCAAGAAACCAACCTGTCATGACACGATCTTGCCTTGTTTTGACAAACTAGCTGGCGGTGAATGATATTTTTTTTAAATGACGTTTCATAGCATCCTAAAATTTTCTATATATAGGACTCTATATGAAATTTTGAAGTATTATGGTCAGATTTAGAGACAAATAATAAGGTATTAAAGACAGCAAACATTTACAATGCAGGTCACAAAAACTTTGTAAAAATAATTCAATATCAAAACCAATATGAATCTATTAAATCGTTGCAGTTCCCGCTGCTGGTAATAAAGGATACAAACTGTCTGTGGCCACCAGGTCTAGTGGTAGGACATGTGCTCTAGCATGGCAAATGTCCTGGGTTCAAATCCCACCTGAGTGGTATATGCCTGTTGAACTCGGGAAAGTACTGAGTATATAATGGTAATAATATGATTTGTGTTGAGAGAAAGGGAAACATGACTGATTAATGAAAGTGTTGCAATTTGTGTATACAATGATGTCGTACAGTACGTTGCATTATGTTTAATGTCATTCTCCCTTTGATTCAGGACTAGGAAGTCCCCCAATGGAACCCCCTTCAAGACACTTCAGGCAAGGAAGCGGGTCGTCTCAGCCAGCATTGTACGAGCATCAATTACAGACATATGCGGAGTATCTACCATCGATGCCTTCAACCAACAGATGCTGGAAAAATTCCGGAATGCACGGAGCCCCATTGTGAACAGTCCGGCAAGTGGCATTAACAGCCCTTCTGGGTTCACCCCCTGAAGATGTGGTTTTTCTGCTCCTGTTTTTTCTGCACAGCATTCTGAAATTTCTGCGCTTGAGGAATGTAGATATGGTGCATGTTTTCTTTATTGTCAGTTATTGTCAAACATTTAGTATGAAATTGATGACTGAATAACAATGCACTCATTATTCAGTTACATAATAAATGAAAAGGTATGTTCAATATAAACATTTCTTCTCAGCACTGGGCACGCACTCAAGATATTTGCTCCAGATTGCAGTGGTCATGATTTCAAACCCCACCCAAGTAGTGTGAACTGTGGATTTTTTTCCCCAGGACTTTGGAAGTACTAAGTATACAATGTTCATCAACAGAATGGATTGGTATTCACTAATTGCTGGATGTTGGTTGAGTGGTTTCTTTACCTGCCTTCCACCTTGGTCCAGGCGTTGAGTTTGGATTGAGTTTTTAGTCCATATCTAAAATTAATACTGTGGTTTACCATTTTGGGGGATTTCTTCGCACATCTGAAAAGGAATATTTCTCCATCGATTTCTATTTATTCTGTTATTGGCACTAACGCTGTTGCATGTGCAGTAAAATAAATTAAACTAAAAAGAAAAGGCCAGAGGGAATGAATAAACAGGCCATTTATAGTGTATTTTAAATGATGTAAAGTTATGCATTATGGATTTTTTTTTGTCAGTTCAATGAGTTTTTCGTTCAATCAGGCGACAAAAGAACAGGCATAATGCCTGGACAAATAAGTTTATAACTTAAATTTAAGACATAATTTTAGTTCACTTTTCCATTTAATACAAACTAGAGAAAGTGCCCTACTGCTGTAGTCATTATCTAAAATATTCTGACACAATGACACATCAAACTTTGCAATATCAAAGGATTTAAAATACATACCTGCCATTCAGAAACACTGCCGTCTTTGTAAAATCTTTGAATTACATGGAGGCCACAGAGACCCATGACCTCTGTTGCCCTTGTCTTGGCCTTGGTACTTTCTCATAGAGTTAACAAATTTCCAATACAAGTGCCCTTTGCAGAATCATAAAAGATGAAATTCCTGTTTAAACAGTTGTCTTAGAAGGCAATACAAATAAAGGCCTTGATAAAAAGTATTTAAACAAATAATAGAAAGATTATTATATTGATTACAAGAAATATCGTATATGATTTCTCAGAATTTTTCCCAATTCCAGGATTTTCTGTAAGTCTCCCGGAGCACTAAACAATTATCTGGAAAGAAGTGAAGCAATCCCCAGAGGAAGAGAAAAAAAGGGTACATTGTGTTCAAACTTCTAGTTTTGTTTTTTTGGTTGCTTAGAGTCTGTAAACTATTTGAACTGTAACATATGGGAGGTTCTGGGTCTAGATTAAGAGGGAACTCCGATTGCAGACCATTTAAAGGAATTTCATAGACATCAACACTCAAACCATTGTGTATAACAGCTTGTATTATTTTCTGTTGTATATAATTTGTGATATCATAGATTCAAGTCCGGCATCAGCAAGTTGTTCTCTGCTTGTTACCCTTTTATAATTGTATATATAGAACAATTAAGAGTACAGTAGGTCAAGGATTGAGGAGCAACCTTTTTTGAATTTTACAATCCAATCAATGAAAATGGATGGGCCTTTTTTATGCAAACCTGGGATTGCTAAAGAAGTTGAAGGAACTTAAAATCTACACGTCATGTGTTAGGACAATTAAATTTACTGTCAATGCCAGATCGAAAGTTGTAAAAATATTGACCACATTTCGCACACTTTGACCAAAAAATTAACGTCAGGTATGGGAAATTGAAGGTCTTTACCTGAATTCTGACTGTTGTTATCTTCTTCAGATACAAATAAATTTTGCCTTTTGACCTACTTTTGTAGTGCTATGCATGCTGCTTACAGTTAAATTCAATAACACCAGGGATTACCATAATATTGAAATGGCTTTATTTCAAGGTAATTCCTAAAATGTTGATTCCTTTTGCTGATCTTATTGTCAGCCATGACCCTCACCCTGTGCATTCTAATTGTACAATAACTATTGAAAATGATATTAATCTTTTATAAGAAAAAGTATTTAGCGTTGCATTAGACAAAATGGCAGGCGTCCATTAACATTTTCAAAAACTGGATTCCGCTTGCATACTTTATGTATACAGCACGGTAACAGAAAAGTTCCATTGACCAACTAACTCAAAATTTTGAAATTGAGGTTTTAATATTATGTCCTGTAGTATTTTTGAGCGGAATAAAAAAATTAAAATGAATATGTAGAAATATTAATATGTAGTAAATATATTATGATCAATTTTTATTCGCTTACAACTGATTTTCTTGTGAGTAAAATGTGCTGTAAAATATTTAAACAAATAAATGAAATGCCTGGAACTTTAAAACTTACCAAAATATAACTTGCTTAGTTATGTATAAGTCTTGTTGCTTTTCCTCACTGCCTTTGACATCCCAAAACCTCAAGGTTGCATTTTTTTCAAGCTCAATAGCAGAGTATAGTAGGAAACAGAGAATCTGCCCCACCCCCACCACTGAAATGTTTGTTTGTGCAAAGGACCCCCATAATGTTGTACTTTTAATTTTCTTGGGGTACTGTTCTTTCATACCAAACTTTAGAACAAACCCAAGATTACACCTTCGGGAAACAGAACTAGCTCCCTATAACTCAATGACTAATCGATCACCCCTTCAAAGTGTTAATTTTTCCTCTGACCTCCATGTCATAAGTTCGAGTTTGCTTTTCCATGAACATTTTTTCTGAAAGCCGGCCACCCAGGCGTAACGTGACCATGTGACACTGTCGTGCCGCCTTACCGCGAATTTTTAAGACAACATGGCCGACAGACACCATACGTCTCAGTGGCCTTTTCCGCTATTAAATTCGTGTTTTTACCGCAACTACTATTAGGGGTCACAACTACCGCAAAACTTCAGTGGGCAGTTTTTCAATGTCTTGTCTAAAGAGTTATGATTTTTTAAAGCGTTTTCACAACTCGGTTTGTTGATGAAAAAAGGGTGGAGATTTTCGGCAAAAGACGCCGTATGTTTGAAGGCTCGACGATCATGCAGCCTCAAATAGCTTCTGCATTATCTGCCGATGAGTTAATTTAGCACCTATTATTTACCTTTTTTAATCACAGTTCATTCTACCTCCACTAGTTTGGTAAATTCCAGACTCAAATAAAAAACAAAACAATAAAAAACAAGAGTTGTTTTGAGCATTGTTCCAAACACCTAAAGAAAACACTCGGATGACTTTGATTTTTCACTTTTTACATCTTATTTACAGACTAGATGATTTTGTTTATATACATCAAGGCTTATTTTCATCTCTTCAGAGTTTTCCTAGAACAACATCCCGGTACAAGATAAAATGTAAATTCTCACATTCAACATAATACTTGATATTCTAAACTGCAACACAAGATTCAATCTTTCAGTGATTAGCAATTATGGTAGATTTGACAAAATCATTAGAGTTACATTGCTGTTTGTATGATTACACACAGCAAGCAGCGCCAAATCGAAACTAAGGTAAAATGTTAAGGGGTGCACAAGGGGTGCGCACCACTTTTTCGAACTTCTGGCAAATTAAACTGTAATTTCTGTTTGCATATTTCCAAAACAAGCCCCCTTTCGACACCCCATTTATGTCACTTATTATTTCTTGTTAGATATAGTCTGCTGTAAAAAGAAATACACTGTTTGCATAAAATAGGAAAATGACAAATAAAACATTGAAAACTACTTCATTAATTATGTTTGTCTGTTGTGTACAAAACTATGCAATGGGCCAGTGTGAAGAATGGCTCCGATTGCTTTAAAATGGTCAATCAGCAGAAGGATTTGAACAACATTAACGTCAGAAAACTGGTTTTAAAAATAGTCAATTAAATTAATAATAATTGTCCTTTATGACACTGTAGCAAATGTCTTCATCAGAAACCAAACTTTGTTTTAAAGATCAAAATGGCATCACTAATTTGACCACACTGTTCTGTGATAAGAGTTAATGGCAAGGTCAAAGCAGTACATCAAAGGCATTTATAGTAAGCCTTTATTTTGTATTTTTATATTTTGACACTAAAAGCTTTGCAACCATTACTCTACATTACAATGGATTTAAGCAAACGCGGGGATTGACATTACATTTTGAACTGGGCTTCAAGTATAGCAAACCAACATTTAACTTAACTTCCCAGGGTAGGACACCGTTTCATTCTACATACATTTTCTGCAATGCAAACATTAAGAAAGACAACACGGTGCATGAATGTCATTACTATCTTTTTCTGGCTGAATGAAGTTGCGACAATATTCAAGTTATTTTTCTAATCACAAGTGATGCACGGCTCATTGCATGCAGAAAGAACTTTACAATGTGACAATGTAAGCATATGAATACACTCTGATTTGCCGGCGACCCTTTCAGAGCGAGCAGACGGAATCTTTCTTGGGTGTAAACCACTGATAAAGGAATTACGCAGGACCATTTTCACAAAGTCACTTTTTGTGACTTAAGAGAAATTTTGCAGACCTGATAAAATTTCTGCCCTGGAGATCACACACAGCCACTGTGACAAGCACAACAATGTTTAAAGAAAACAATACTTTACAAGAGCTGTTAGGGATATGGACTCTTAAGGGTATACGGACGTAAATAAATACAAAATAAATAAAAATGTATATCAGAAAACTTACTTAAAGGCACGGAACATGTTTGGTAATTATCAAAGACCAGTATTGTCACTCGGTGTATCCCAACATATGCATAAAATAACAAACCTGTGAAAATTTGGGCTGAATCGGTCATCGAAGTTGCAAGAAAATAAAGAAAGAAAAAACACCCTTGTTGCACAATTTTGTGTGCTTTCAGATGCTAATAAAAGGCTTCATGCATGAAGTCTTTTATTATTTTAGTGAGAAGTTGCCTCTTTCTCAAAAACTACGTTACTTCAGAGGGAGTGGTTTCTCACAATGTTTTATAACAGCTCTCCGTTGCTCGTTACCAAGTAAGTTTTTATGCTAATATATTTTTAGTAATTACCAAACGTGTTCAGTGCCTTTAAAGATGAAAATGGTTGTAAGCACCCTGTGAAAATTGTCTAAAATGCCCCCGTTGATAAGAAATCAATAAGTGAATCTGAGAAACAATTCATGCATTAATAGACCTTATGCATTGACGTCACCAAGCCGCCATCTTAGAGGTAAACTGATGATGAAACAATGGAAACGCGCTGATTTGTACGCGCGGCGCACAGGACTGGCCAATGAACATCTTCCTTTTGACCTCTAGGCGAGGGCGCCCTACTCAAATGACGTCATATGCATAAGGCCTATTGTTAGTCCGTCCGTTCACATATATGCAGTCACATCGCTACCTCCATGGTCACATAATGTGGTTGGTACCTGCTGTCACCTCGCTAAGCGTGGATGCATTTGACATTCTTGTAAAAACACAGCGACAGTTTCTTTTCCTGGTTTTTTTTTCAACAAGTGGACACCGTGTTTACTGAAACTTTTACAAGTGAATTTAATTGTACGTTAATAATTGTGCCTATAAATCAGCATTACGTTGACAAAAATAACTACCTTTACTGAGCTTGGAGTGGTACATTGTGTCATCGAAATTATTCTTGCAGCAAAAGCCTCGATAATTATGACAAACTTCGTGCTGTAGTTGATTGTCTTTGTTGTTTTAGTACAGTCTTGCAGAATGCAACATTGATGGATATTCAGCGTCATTCAAGTTTCCTTGCAAGATAAATATCATGTCGAATAAATCAGAGCGGATTTGTTAAGTGTATATAACAGTCTAGTCTTCAAGTTTTGGTCTGTGTCTGGTGACCTATGAACGATACATTGCAACAGTGCATGTATATATTCACTGCACTACCCAAGCTCCATGTCAGCAAAAAAAAAAAAGAGTTAAGTTTATCATTTTCATTTCATGGATGATGTAATTTCTATTCTCAAGTCACTTCCTTTTTCCCCCTTTGATTGCCAGAAGAGATACCGATGAGAATTATGTTCCTTAAAAATGCCTCATTGTTGACTCACATTAATGAAACTCTTGCTGGTATCTTCAGCTATACCTGTTGCCATTTTTTATGAGTTGGGCTTACTACAAGATCCAAGGCACTCTCAATAGAAATGCTGAACAGAATGTACAAGGAGCAGCCCTTGAATTTTACAGGCAAGAGAATGTGAACAACATTGATTGTCATGTGTGCACTGTTCAGTTTTTGGACACCAAATGAATCTTGTCAGGGCGTTGTGCAACTCTCAAGTTGCTGCCACAGTTATCTTCTTTGGCACGATTGTGTGCAATTAAACTTTGTGATTAATGCCATCATTTAGTGTCTTCAAATACAATAACTTTCAGAAAGGTCTTCAAGACATACTATGAATTGTTGCTTTGGTCGACCTCTCGGTCCAAACCAGATTTAGATTTAAAAAGATATATTTAAAAAAAATCCTGTTTTTGCTTTTTCTCAATTTTATATAAACTTTATTTCAATTTATTTGCATTTTTTTAACAGTTATATCTACGGAGCCATGACATAGATGCCAGAGACCTGCAATTGCATCATCAACTATAAAGTAGGTCTAACCATCATTAATGTAGGTGCAGGAGGCTAATAAGAAGGTATGTAAATGTTATTTTAAACATAAACGTCAAACATTGGGCTGTTTTAGCAGCACTGTACTTATTAGATAACAAACCACAACAGTCTGGGGACTTCAATCTGGCACCAGCCTAGACCAGATGAGCAGTAAGCACAACAGATTTATTACAAGTTTGTTTTTACTAACACCACCACTCTTATAAATTTTGCACACACAATTGTCATCTATGTAAGATGTTGTGCATGCTGACTTAAAGCTGATCTGCAATTTGTTATGATAACTGTAAATGGTTCTGAGAGATACATAATTCTGGTAACTATTAGTTGTACATTTCAATATAACTCTTTGGTATAAAATTGACTATGGTACCAAGCATCATGTCAGAAACTCTGTGATCTTCTTTTAAAGCATGTCTAAGAAAAACGAAATATTTTCAATAATTTGTCTACACCTGAAAACTTGCATACCTTTTAAAGTCTTTCTTGTTGTTTCTTCTTGTGGCCCCTTACCAAGAGTGGCTTAAGTTAGCGTTGTTTGGGGCGAACTTGCATTAAAAACAGGAGCAAGTTAATACAGAGGTTAAATCTGAAAAGTGACTTTTCTATTTGCTTATTTTATTCATGCAAACAGCATTTAGAATTGATTAACCTCACCCTTTGTCAGTCAGTTCCCTTGTGGTCTATTTATTGACCTTTGTATAATAGTTACAATTAACTTTCTGGACAGAGGGACTAAATATCGATGAGTCAATAAGCCTCAGGAAAACTTCTGCCCCGAATTACTATTACTTCAAGATATATTACATTTAAATTATTTTGCATTATGAAATTAGGGAGAACATAATTATAAATGTTTTTATTTTTTCATTCAATAATCCTTCATCTTTCTCTGGTAAATCACGCAAATCAATTATGAGACAAATGTTATTTGATAGTCTGTTAGTCAGACAAAATGGAAATGAACATAATAAAGGTCATATCACTATTTGAATGTCAAATATAAAAACCCAAGATCTGGAAGCTGAACCAGTTTATTTCAGTTAAAAAAAAAATAGTTGATGCCCCTTTTAATGGATTTTAGAAAATCACAGTACTGTTGTGGAGCCAATTTGAATTTTCCCCACCCACTGGGGCCTGTGTTTTTGTGGGTTTGCTGTTAGCAGGTGGGTTCTTTTGTTTAAAAAATGTCCTTGCACATCATATAATTTATAGCTTTACAATACCTCCACTTATGGCCTTTTCTTCCACACATATGACAATCAAAATGACAAAGACTGATTTAAGTGATTAGCTTGCCTGGAATGCGTATACGTTGAACGAGGTTTGCCTTGGTTTTGTTCTTTGCTTTGTTCTAACCTGTCTAATCTACCAGCTATAGAATGCAGGGCATCTTTTAGCGATTCCAGTGTGGTTTGTATAGAGTTAACTGTTGCGCTAGATTTTGATTCATTCTTTTCACACACTGGTATTTGGGGTTCTTGTGCTGTTTGTTGAACCGAAATACCAAGTCTAGTGTAATTCTGAGCTTCATGAAAAGATTTGGGTTGTTTCGAAAGTACAAACGCTCCGGGACGGTTATAATCCACTCACAAAAATTGACAAGACATTCAGCATTAGAATTCTTTATCTGTTTACACATACGCATGATGTCCGATGCATAATCGTCTAGTGTCTCAGAAGACGACTGTTTACGTTCAAGCAATTTTGTTTCAATTTGCCACACCCAAGATTCGCCTTGAAAATGGTTTTTCAAAATATTTTGAACATTCTCAACCGAAATATTTTCTTCTGCTGGAATAGTTTCCAAGAAAATGCGGGCATGGCCATCAATTCGGCTATATAAAGTAATGTCTTTTTGGCATCTGTGAATTCTCTTAATGCTGCAATGTTTTTCAATTTTGCAAATTCATCAAAGTCTTCCTCTGGGTATGCCCGAGTATTTCAGACCTGAAGATAAGTCGCGTATAATTTTAGTCATTGCCATTTCTAGTTTGACTTCTTTATTCACCTCCATTATAACACAAAATATATATTTTAGACACTAAGTAAACCCGGTTGTTACATTCTATATAGATACGGGAGGCACAAGGTCTTTCATAACTGAAAAACACTATATCCAGATACAAACAAATTGTGGAATTATCGTAGCAAAATTGAACACAGGAAGCCATTTAGAACTAATTAGGAAACAAACTTACCGAAAATGGTAAGGGCAGCTAGCCGTAGGGCGTTGGCCGTCCCGGGAATGTTGTGTAAAAACACAAATTTATTCGCAGTGCATCTTACCCGGATGTTCCACCATTTGTTATGTTTCACTTTAAAAGAAACTAAACTAAAGAAAGACGGAAATAAATCTCATGTTGGGAAACTAAATTCTGGTTTAAGTTATTTATTAGAATGGTATCTTACCTTTGGTATCTTACCTTTGAAAAATCAGTGAACACAGGAAATGAATACATAGGTAAGTAGTGATACCAACGCCCTGGAGCCATCTGCGTCAATTCAATGAGAACAGGGTGTTTTATATAGGGCTAAACAATAAGGCCGTAGCGGGTTTCCAAATCTACAGAAAGGGGCTCCACAACAGTACCATCACTTTATATCAATTTAAAAACGTGGTCCCGCTTTCATACTAACTCCTTTATAATTGTTGAAACCTGGTCATCTGATATACACCCTTCATTAAAAAATACCTCCTATCAAATAATTTTTTAGTAACACCATGCACACCAGTACCCTGTCCATCTTATACTTACATGTCATATTTCAAATAAGGCATTGGCAGATGCCTGTAATTCAAGAAGTTCACCGTCTTTAATTTAAAACACTTTCAATACAAAATGGCCCACGAGCCATATCTATACAGCAAAATAATTGTATCCACTAACTAACCTGGTCATGCCTATCCCAAGCCAGCCATTACCCTGGCATGATGACAATTAGTCCATTTCAAAAATGTTCAACACTGCATTCCTATACCAGAAAATAATTGTAGAAATCCACTACCTAACCTTGTCGGTCGGGCCTTTCCCCAGCAAACCATTCCTCTGGCATAATTATTATATTAGCCCATTTCCCCTGCCCCAAACACAATCCTCCAGCCCAGCAACCTCTGGTCCACTATCCTAAACCTGGTCATGCCTCTCTCCAGCAAACCACCACCCAGGATGACAAAGCCTGGCCCATCTCCCTACCCTCAATCCATGCCTTCGGCACAGCCAACTGGCTGACTGACTCTGACTCTAACCCTAGCCCTGCAACTTCCCAACCACAGTGAGCCCCACAGCAGAGGCAACCCCTCAGCCCTCAGAAATTTTACTCCCCAAATCGCCCTATGACCTGATGATAGGAAAGACTGGCTTGGAAAAAGGGAAAACACAAAAATTATGAATCTGTTTAAAGTCACTGTTTATTTTATTCTTTTAATGCTAATAAACTACAAAGAGTTTTCCACTATAACAATAAATACTTTGAAAGTAAAATAATTACAGAATACAGATTGAGTAAGTTAAACTTGTTAAGAAGTAATTTCATTGCTTAGTTTAAATAGATTTGTAAATAGCACTTAACCACCAGTTGCATTTATTCCTTTAAAATGCACTATCTGGGCCCAATTTCATAGAGCTGCTTAAGCAGAAAATATTGCTTAACAATTGTCTGCTAAGCAGAAATGAGCAGGATACCAGTCTCAAATTGTACATGAGACATGGTAGTTTGGCTGGTAACCTTATTCTGGTAAGCGAATTTTGTTGTGCTTAGCTACTTTTTGTGCTTAAGCAGCTCTATGAAATTAGACCCTGCAAGATTATAGAAAACCATCAATAACAATTAAATAAAATCAAACAGTAACCACACATTAATAATGTGAAATGTATTACTAAAAAAAACATCCATACAAGTATACAAAGTAGGGAGGATGCATGACATAGTAATTACTTTGTACCATTTCTATGTCACATCTACATAAAACAAAAGTATGTTACTGTATTATCGAAAACATAAAGCTGACATGCTTTAAAGTATCTGCATCAAATTACTTAAGACAAAACCTTGTACATACCCAAAGTAACATGTTATAAAGCACTGTCTCCCCTTAATCTTTTAAAGATGCACGACCAAATTTCTTTCTATGAACGAATGTTGACAGATGATGTTGTTTCAAAACAAAAACAGATGAAAACCTTTGCAAATTTTGTGTACATGCCTAGTGGATGTAAAATAATGTCGGGATCCCAACAATATATTTCATTTTTAGTTTTTAACTACCTATCACTTATAATCGGCAGATTTTCCATGTAATATTTCAAATGAAAGCTGAAAATCAAGAAATCTTAGTTCTATTTAAAATTCAAAACAACATATTTGAGTCAAATCTGCCAATAATCGTAAATAGTAACATCTTTAACAGTTTAGACAATTCATGTACAGACGACTGGGTGCCATTTTGCTCAGCTAAAATTCCTGAGTGCCAACTCAAGTTGGCATTTAAAAAAAAAAAAAAAATTGAGCATAAACTTCAAACTGCTACATAATAAAAGAACATACATTTTATCAACATATATAGTCCACAATCACTTAAATATATTTTTGTAGTCTGGGTGTTTGGCTCAAGCACAATATGGTAAATTGTCCTATTTGTTTTCATTAAACCGGGGCTGGTGGTAAAGGGGACAGAGAGAACATTTTCAATGTGATAGTACGATGGAAAAGTCCAACCTCTCTTCACAATAACATTTTAAATAATGTTAAGAAAACACAAACCAAAGA
Organism: Leptasterias polaris; assembly: GCA_037783415.1. Lineage (NCBI taxonomy): Eukaryota > Metazoa > Echinodermata > Asteroidea > Forcipulatida > Asteriidae > Leptasterias > Leptasterias polaris. Next base: position 721,397 of record JAZGTN010000013.1, on the reverse strand, counting down.
AGGAGACTGTAATGTTCTAATATAGGACTTGTTCAAGTCTAATGTTGTTGTTGGGTGACGTCTTGTAGACCACGTGAGCGCCGCCATCTTTGGCTCGAGTATTGACATGACTTGTATGGTACAGCAGTTTAGCCCAGAAATAAACAAGTCTTGACGTTCATTAAGTTCCTTTATAGTGTACTACAGAGATCCTACCCATAGGTGTCATGTACGCTCCAGAAACAGGAAAAAAGAACAAGGTTTATGTGCAGGGAATGTGACATGTGACAAGCCTTTGTGTGCTGTGCCATGTTTCCAGACCTACCACACAGTCTTAAAATACCAAGACCTACTTAATTTGTTATCAATACTGGAATTTGTTTTATTTTTATGTTTTATTTATTTATTAATTTTATTACTACAACCAGACATAAAGATAGGAATTAGTACAAAAATGTAATTTTTGTGCAAGTTTTTCCTTAAATTACTTCTGCATTGGGGGGGGGGGGGGGGGGGGGTTAGCTCGCAATAAATAATTACAAAGTCAAGTGGTTTAAGGTAATTTCTTGGTTTCCTTCCAGGTCCAGGATCAATTAACTATTGCAAGAGGTTCCGACTGGGAGGTTACCATCCGGATTTCTGTCCAGAGAGAAATTTCTGATGACTTCTGCAAAAAGCAGGACTAGTGGATTGGGGATCGAGATTTTGTATCAGAGACTAATCCCTTTTTACACAGCATCTTGGAGAAGATTGGGAATTTACGGGTTTCCAATGATGCTTGGGACTATACAATGATCAACTTGAACATGTTGACCATTTTGAACACAAGAAGGTTGTCCCATGGTGACAAAGCTTGCCTATACACATACTCTGAAAAAGAAACTGGTACATCGCGTATACAACTTGGTTTTGAGTTTTGTTAAGGACTATGGGAATCGATTGGACTTGTACATGTAGGAAATTTCATAAAATTCCTTGGATTTTTAGCTTTAGCAGTAATCACGTCAAGTATATTTTTCTCCTTTTTTGATTTTGTTATTATACATTGCAGCAACCCTAGTGTTATGTGATGGTCATCCCACAATTGATCAGTCATCATGTCTTATTGTCATGATGGTCAGATCCTGGTGTGATGCTTCAGGGCATGACCCCATTATAAACACTTGCTCCCATCATTTACTGTTTGTATTGTATTCACTGGAGTAGCAAATTGTACCTCCAGCTATATGTAAATGAGTAGATTAATTGACACCAACAAAGGGGGGAGGTTACTGAGTTACTGGTTGTGTCATAAGTTATAGGAGGTGATTACATCATTATATTTGGGAGAATATTGCACCACTACTTCGTAATATAATTTGTACATGGGTAATGGGAGTAATTTGTTATAAAAGGGAAAGATTTTAGGAAACTGTGTGAATGACCAGAAAGCTAAAGTCAGAGCTTACACTCTGTACTCTTCATCATTGTATATAATGTATGGGTTAAGTCGTATTTTATTAATAGCCTAGACTCTGCTGGAGAATCAATACATGACGTATGGACAACAGTTATTGAAGCACTGTTTATGATTTTAAGTTAGAATTAGTGAGTCAGCTGTAATACTTTGGAGATTTGTGGCCTACAACCGCAGGACACAGCGCCAACGGATCTTTTTAAAATTCCACACTAAGGTTATCTGCAGGTTAAGATGGCGGAGCAGGATCGCAAGAAACGACGTTTACCACCCCGATGGGCCTGTACGAGTGAACCCGCATGCCATTTGGCTTGATGAATGCACCGGCAACGTTTCAAAGAGGGTATTGTGTTAGGTGACATGAATTACTCCCAAGTGTTGATCTACCTGGACGACATTGTGGTCTTCATTTCAACTATTGAGGAGCGTTTGCAACGCTTGGAGAAGGTGTTTTCCAGATTGAGGGAACACGACATCAAGCTGAAGCCGTCGAAGTGCCACCTATTCAAAACTGAGGTCCCGTACCTTGGACATGTAATATCGGAGAAGGGGATATCAACTGACCCAGCAAAAGTTGAAGCGGTGAAGCAGTGGCCTACCCCTAAAACAAAAAAGGATGTCCAGGCTTTCCTTGGCTTCACGGGATATTACTGCAGATTCATCCAAAGCTATGCCCAGGTGGCCAAGCCCTTGTTTGGATTGATTGGAGGCCGATGTGGTGTAACCGTACGAATGACAACTGCCCCGATCCTTGCATTTGCCGATTATCAGTAACCTTTCGTGGTACAGACAGATGCCTCAGGCGAAGGTCTTGGTGCTGTGTTGGTACAGATACAAGATGGCAAAGAGAGGCCAATTGCATATGCTAGCCACACTTTAACATCGGCAGAATCAAAGTACCCGGCTCATAAGTTGGAATTCCGAGCACTTCACTGGGCACTGACTGTTAAGCTTCTAGACTATCTCTACGGGAACAAGGTCACCGTTGTCACTGACAATAATCCGTTGACGTATGTGCTCAAGAGTGCCAAACTGGATGCTCACGGTCAACGTTGGATTAACGACTTGTCTCTTTTTGATCTTGATATTCTGTACCGTCCCGGGAAGAACAATGCCAACGCAGACGCTCTATCAAGAATTCCACAGGAGGAGGTGACGCGTGTCCTTGATGTAACAGAACAAGGAAAGGTGGTATACCAGGCAGAACAGGAAGATGTAGTTGCCATGGTTCAAATTCAGTCCAATGAGACTGTTCCTCTTCGTCCAGACATTTCACATGAAGTCGAGACCCATGTCAACGTTGCAGAAGACCTTTCGGAATCTGAAGAGCCTTGTGATACAGAATGTCTGACGTTGGGTAGAATCATGCATCTCAAAACCACACGACAAAGTAAGCCAAGACGGCGACAGTCCGATCATGAATCAAAATCTGTCCAGAGACTACTTCGCTCCTGGGACCAACTTGACATCCAAGAGGGACTACTCATATATAGCAGAGTTGAAGGCGACCAAGAGAGAAGGGTTCCTGTCCTTCCTCAAGCATTGAAGCACCAAGTGATGTTCCAATTACATGACAAAATGGGCCACCTGTGTTTTCACAAGACTCTCCAGTTGGTCCAGGGGTGCTTTTACTGGCCTGGAATGTACACTGAGGTCAAGACATATGTAGGAAAGTGTAAGCGCTGTGCCCTGCGGAAGTCTCCAGATGGTAAGAAATATGCTGGCTTACACAGCATCCGAACGTCACGGCCATTACAACTAGTTACATCGACTTCTTAAGCCTGGAGCGGTCATCTGGTGGATGTGAGCACCTTCTTGTGTTAACTGACCATTTTAGGCGTTACTCACAGGCATACCCCACAAGAAACCAGAAAGCAACAACCGTGGCCAAGACCCTCTGGCAGAAATTCATCATTAATTATGGAATTCCAGAACGTATCCATTCCGATCAGGGGAGGTGTTTTGAATCAGAGGTAGTGAAGGAGCTCTGCCACCTCTTGGGAGTGCAGAAGTCAAAAACAACACCATACCACCCCCAGGGCAACGGCATGACTGAGCGCTTCAACCGTACACTCCTGTCGATGTTGGGTACTTAGAGCACACTCAAAAGAGGAACTGGGCAATGCATGCCGAAGCTATGACCCGTGTATACAACAGTACTACCCATGAGTCTACAGGGTATTCCCCCTTCTTCCTCATGGAACCCAAACTTCCTGTTGACATGCTATTGAGGACTGACCTTCCGCCAAATAATGATGGTAATGGTGTTGAGCTCCCAGTCTACATCGAACAACTACAACAACAGCTCCTACAAGCCTATCAGAAGGTAAACACCAGAGCAGCAGCGGCCCATCAAAAACAGAAGACAAACTATGACAGGACAGTCAAAGAAAGTTCTTTCAGGCCAGGTGACATTGTCTAGCTCGCTAACAAAACCCTTCGAGGAAAGGCCAAGCTGAAAGACAAGTGGGAGGAGATCCCCTATATCATCTTGAGACATCAACCGAATGTACCAGTGTATGTTTTGAGGAAGTTTGGATCTACCAAGCTGAAATCTGTAGGGGCAACAGTGGCACGCATATTATGGGAGAAATACATCTCAAATTACGGTATCCCAGAACGACTGCATTCCGACCAAGGGAAGTGTTTCGAGTTGAAGTAATCCGTCAACTCTGTGCAGTTATGGGGATGTCCAAGAGCAAGACAACACCTTACCATCCCAGGCAACGGCATGACTGAGCGATTTAATCGTACCCTTCTATCGATGTAGGCACCCTTGATCCAGAGAAGAAGGCGAATTGGGCATCGCCCGTTGAGGTTTTGACCCATGCCTACAATTGCAGCCAACATGTTTCAACAGGCTACTCGCCCTTTTCCATGATGTTTATGAGGGAACCCAAACTGCCAGTGGACGTCACACAACACCTTCATCATGACTACAACCCTTACGTCGAAATGCTGCAGAGAGAGATGACCAAGGCGTTTCAAATAGCAGAGACAAATGCAGATAAGGCACGACTGAAGCAGACTGGCGCCTGTAACAAGCAGGTCAGAGAACGTGAACTTCAGCCAGGAGATCAGGTGCTGGTGCTTAATTTGACGCAGAGAGGAAAATGCAAGCTGAAAGACCGATGGGAAGATACTCCATACTTGGTTGTCAAGAAGCTGGATGGTATTCCAGTGTACACTGTGAAGCAATTAGTGTCACAAAAGCTCAGGACAGTGCACCGCAACCTGATCTCCCTTTGCCCTTTCGAAGTTTCTTCTGAAGAGGAGATATCCAACGCTGACCCGCTTATTCAATCTTCTTCTGGTATGGACGCTTCCATTGAGCCTCCTTACGAGTTCCGAGATGACACACTTCTCCACCATCCTGGTTCGTTTGATGTGATCTCCCCTCCTGAGGACTTCAGTGATGTTGAACTCTCTTCTTTGAACTCCTATGCATCTCCATCTACTGATGAAACCGATTCCAGTTCTGATGACAGTATGGTGGACACCAGTCGACCTAAGAGGATCATCCGCCCACCCATGAGGTACCGGGATGAATCCTGGTGAAACCGAAAGACGCACTTCCCAGATGTATTTCCCTAGGTTGTGTTCTCTTTTTGTTGTTGAGGACAACAAGGTTTTAAAGCATGGGCGTGTGTAGAGGAGTGTAATTTAACTTTGTTTTTTGTATCTATCCTTTTTAAATTTAGCAAAGTGGTTCCCCCTGAGTTACTACTTTTTATAGGAGTGGGCTCCCCTGTGTAGCTTCCTGACTCAGTTACCACTTTTACCACACTTATTAGTTTATGTAGCAAGGCGCACCAGTCTTTTCTTTTGTATGGCACTACGAGTGACCCAAGTCTTCATTTCCATACAAGTCCATGCAAGTCAAGACAAGGCGCAAATCAATTTCAATAAAATCAGATTCAAGATTAATTTAGTCTAGTCACCAATTTGAGTCAACAACACTGATAAATTTCCCACACAGGTGTGATGATTTTGTTCATGATTTTTTATATATATATTTTTTTCAAGGTGTCTTGTATGGCAGACCGGCCAAAAAGGTGCCAACGAAGAGTTGACTACAAGGCATTGGCAGAGGGACCAGCATTCCACCGAGAGCGTCAAACGGCCACAAACTGGTCAACCAGCAAGCTGTACCCGCTGAACATTTTGGATTTCAAAACTGAACATGACACCGTGTATGGCTTAGTTCACTACATTGGCTGGGACAAGCGTTACGATGAATGGCGGCCAGTGAATGAAATCGTTGATATTCCCAAGGAATTCTTAGAAACAACAGAAGAAGCCACATCCTTCTTTTATTTGCAACTGGCCACAAGAATCAAGGAGGCGCTTCACATACAGCGGAAAACAGACAGCTCTGTTGAGGTGCGTCTTCCAATGCCAAGGGATGCCTTCGAGCCATTGAAGTTGTATGGACAATTAAACAGCAGTGGTAAATATTCCCTATCCAAACTAACTGATTTGAATGAACTGTTGGGACAAAATTGGCACTTCAAGATCGTCAATGCGAACAAAGATTTTGCTTTCATCCTTGAAGGTACACTTAGCTTTCGCATGACAGAGAGACCCCCGCTTGTAGAATTCAACGCCGATGGTGGAAGCGTCATCACTCATCGAGGGTTTGTGTTGGTTGTCAAACTTGTGAGAGACAGGGGTAACGCTGGGGTTTTGCAGGTCTTTTTACAGGGTTTGAACTAATGTACATGTACATCTGATGCATTATCTTCTAACTGGTAAACAAAATATGAAAATTGGTTTCTCAGCCTGAAGTGACTGTTTTGGCTAGTCGATGCTCTGCTGACACACCCGACTTCCAGTTAAGCATAAAAGCTTACATTACAAAATACTACAAGTACACAAAACAATAGTATATTTTGAATACGGAGAACATAATGCAGCGATGATCGTCTGAACTGAAATCTGTTTTATCTTGTTCTTTGAAGTGGTGATACAATATGAGGTACATGTACATGTACATAAAAAATACATGTTGACGGCACTGGATGCATTGTTTATAGGTTAACTATTAATTTACGTTGCCGTCTATAAACCAATCCAGGCCCACAATGGCGGTCAATACAATGATGGTGAATTCGTTTTTTACCTTATCTTGTTTTGTTTAATGATCCAGTACTGTAGTGCCTTGCCTGACGAACCCGTGTACATGTATCACGAGTTCAAACATGTTGTGAATTTACAGCTGAACAATTTAGTGCTGTACAAGTTGGCAGCTACCATGACAACCTGTTCACTATGAGTTCTGAAAGTATAGAACATGTCTTGCAATCTCTTCTGACACAATATCATTTGAAGAGAATCAATTCAGTATATGTCCTTAACAAACTGATGCATTACAGGCAGGTAGTGCAGTCTCATGAGACGAAACCTGCCAAGCCTCAAAGCATGCTGCACCTGACGAGTCGTGCTTTTTCATTTTTTTATTTTTTTCTAAAAGAGGTGGTTAAGTACTTTAAATTGCCGGCTTTTCATACTAACTAAAACCCAACTCAACCCCTTCCCTATCCCATTTATTTATTAATAATTTTTTTTTTTTTTAAACGTACTCTTTGTTTTGAAACTTTTTAGTTTCCCCTTTCTAAAATAACTTTCAGTACTTTATGTTTCATGAAGTAATTCAGGTTTCACAGACTAAATCTAGTCACAGGTCCTTATTGTTTCGCTCTTCAAATTTCCCTTTTCTAAAATGACCTTGACAACCTCAGGTTCCGTGTCGTAAGTCAGGTTTCATGGCGTAAGTCAGGTTTCACAGACTTAAATTGGTTACAGGTCCTTGTTTTTCACAAGTTCATATTTCCCTTTTCTAAAATGACCTTGACAACCTCAGGTTCCGTGTCGTAAGTCAGGTTTCATGGCGTAAGTCAGGTTTCACAGACTTAATTCGGTTACAGGTCTTTGTTTTTCACAAGTTCATATTTCCTTTTTCTAAAATGACTTTGACAACCTCAGGTTCCGTGTCGTAAGTCAGGTTTCATGGCGTAAGTCAGGTTTCACAGACTTAATTCGGTTACAGGTCTTTGTTTTTCACAAGTTCATATTTCCTTTTTCTAAAATGACTTTGACAACCTCAGGTTCCGTGTAGTAAGTCAGGTTGCATGAAGTAAATCAAGTTTCACAGACTAAATATGGTCACAAGTATTTTAATTTCTCATTCGGTAATGAACTTAATCAGGACCCATGCAAAACATTAAGCGTCCCCAACCACCCCTCCTTTTTTTCTTGTGCCTCCTCTACATAATACTTTTCATAAAATGACCAAAACTTTTGCTTCGTATATTTTTTTATTTTTCTTCACTTCATGCCGAGTGTATCCAATGTCTAGATCTTTTATAACTAGTCGGTGCACTCAATCTATGCATACTATGTTTAGTGAAATCCTTTATTCCACGGTGGCGTTATGAACGTTTTTTTGTATACCGTGAGGTATGCGCAGGGCTGTTAGACTTTAGGTCTTACTTTACGAAACGTCAGCATTTCAGCAGGCAGATTCAACACCAGCAGTAAAGGAAACAATCCTGCCTACTTCTCACCCCGACGTGAAGTCAGCCAAACTTAAAGATACGTCGTCTCAATAGTCATGACATGGAAATCTTCTGGTGAAAGGAAGCCAAACCCTCATCAGCTTAAAAGGGAGCCGGGTGCACTAAAGAGGCTGGTGCGCATGTGGGATAGCCTGATTGTGAAGGATGGGGTGCTTTGCTGTTATAAGCAACCCGACAGTGGAGATAACACTCAGTACCTGGAAATTTTGCCCTGAAGTCATTGAGTTGGAAAATTTTGCACAACCTACAAAATTCACATAGTATTATGGGGTTTCTGGAGATTATACGTATTGCCCGACATAGTTATTTGTGGCCTTGATTTTTGTATAGTTGATTTCTTTTTAAGTTTTTGCTGTAATTTCATTTTTGTAATTTTTATTATTGTTGAGGACAACAATGGGTTTTAGTAGTGGCGAGTATGACAGGTGTAGAAAGACCATTGCTCTGTGGAAAGACCTAGAGTTTATGTTAGGGTTAGTTACCCTTCTTCCACTGTTTATAAGAAGAAATACGAAGACGGCCCAATTCTCTGTATACAATGAGCGAGATCACCCATAGCCTTCCACAAGTGGCGAACTCCAAAGGCGCTAATAGTTCGGGTAAACCCTCCCAAGATGGGAAGGAGGCCGCCCCATCTCAGCCTAGCAACACATCCTTTATGTAACAACTGCTGAACCAGCCAATGGAGGAAATGAAGTCATTTTGTCGTGAGCAGAAAGAGGCACTGGGCTGTTTTCTAAATGAGCAGCGACAGCAGGGGCAGCGACTGATGCACCTTGAAGCAGCAGTATTTCGACCTCAGATGAAGAGCCACGCCAGAAGTCCCCGTACACGGGCTGTTTCAACAGTGGGAGCAAGAGACATCTGGCTAGAAACTGCACTTAAGAGCAGAGAATCCTGACCCAGACCAACCACAACACTGCCCCCCCCCCCCCCCCCCCCCCCCAACAGACCGATGCAAACCAGACAGATGACAGTCTCGGCCCCAACATTTCAACCCAAGACTCATCACATGACAGCAAAGACCCAGTTAAACGAGCAGAAACTACAGATGTAGGGCAGACAGCAGGTTCATCAAGCAAAAGCCCACCCAACCACACCCTTTTTTTAATGTGATCCTTTAATTTCCTAATAATCAAAACCCAGTGTTTTCTTATTTCTTACTTATTATTCTATTTGTTTGTTATATTTTCATATGAGATACGAAACATACTGGTTTTTTAAAGGTACACTCTGATTAAGTTATATTTAAAGGGAAAGTTGGATTGTTGTCTGTAATAAAGTTTAATCATCCAAGATGGCGCCTCGCATACAACATGTACGTCTTACGCTGTGTTGTTGTGACATGTATGACTACGAGGGACTTGTTTATGAGAATCGAATACTGCTTTGTGTAACTGGGATATACATGTACTTGTATTTTTATTATTATTATTTTTTTTTAAATAAACCTTTAATGAATGAATGAATGAATGAATGAATAGTTTGGTGTATATTTAGCCTGTAGGCATGCTCACAAAACTGATTCATGTCCTATCAATTGCAAGCTCGATGGTAAACAAAGAAATAGGGCCCTTTTGTGAAGGAATTTTATATGCATTGAGAACTTGTGTAGTAAACCCAAACAAGTTTCTTTCTAATTATTGCTCCATGTTTCTAATAAAGAGTGAATAATCATTAAGAGTGGAATAACCTTGATTATCATGTGCAGTAGTGTAATTCTGTCCTCAAAACACATTGCCTAATTCCTGGTTTAGTCTGATAGTTTCAACAAGGGTTTATTTAATTCAGTAAATACTTACAAAGACATAGTTACAGGATCGCACCAAGAGTTTATCCCAAAAGGTCTTCAATTTATTTAGCTATATAATTTTGTTAGTCATTCATAGTAGGACTCTGCTCAGCATTTCTCAGTATAAATAGAACTAATTATTATTGTCATGCATGTCTCGTCTCTGTGCGGCTGGTGGTCATTGCCGATCCCTTCCACAGTTCACTGAAAATAAACAAAGTCAATCAAGAACCTACAGAACTTTGTCAGCTTAAATTGCTTGTCAAGAACACCTCCCTACAAGTGTCAGAAGTGGGATCGACTACAACAGCGGTGAGAACAACCGATTAGATAGAGACGAGGCATCAATACCCAATATGACGTCTATAAAGGTGAAGAAAGATGGAGAAGGAAAGGCTGTAAGATTCAATTTGCTGGAAGGAAAACTACCCCTGGCAACACTACAGGAATCAATACCCAATATGACGTCTATAAAGGTGAAGAAAGACGGAGAAGAAAAGGCTGTGAGATTCAATTTGCTGGAAGGAAAACTACCCCTGGCAACACTACAGGAATATTGTGTTGGTGCTACAGGACTCATAAAGTGTAGCGAGGATGAGGATACCGTCCTTACAATCAAAGAAGGGAGTGTGTTGCCCCCACCAGAAGGCTGGTCAGACAACTTCACATATAAACTCATCACACAAGAAAAAATAAAGGCTGAGCCCCTGAAGAGCAGTAGTAGTGTTGTCCTCACACCCGAACGCAAGATACCAACATTTAGTGGCTGGGATGAGTCTTTAGGGAAAGTGCCCCCAATAGATGAGTTTGTAACTACAATTGAGCATGGTATTGCCAGACACAGTGTACCGGCAGATCAACAGGGCCAATTCGTTTTAGATGCTTTGAAGGGAGGTCCAAAGATTGTAGCAAAGGCGCTCTTCTCTACTGGAGCTGAAGTGAAGAATGTTTTGGCCTATCTGAAATCTTCATATGGAGAGGCATTAACCAGTAGTGAGTACAGCGATGACGACAAGAGAGAGGAGAATCTGTTCGTGATTTTGCTGTAGCACTACAACAGATCTTTCTTCGGGTGCAGAAAAAAGACCCAGGCTTATTCAAAGACCCCGACCACATCACAAGAGAGCAATTTGTGGATGGACTCGGACCCAAGGCTCTTCGAGTATCCTGTAGAGACCTGCTGGACAGAAAAACTTACATCTTCTTCTGTGAATTGAAAGACTGGGCCATCAAAAGGGCGAAAGAGAGCAGACCCAACACCTCCCACACATCGTCTTTCGTTCCATATCTAGCTCGTCAAGAAATCCTCCCTACATACCATACTGTTTTACCATCTTGTAGAAACTTTAACCTCTTTTGTCATGCAGCCATATAAACAGGAGGTTGTTCCTTCATTTACCATTTTACCATAAGTTACCAAATAAGTTATCTCTGTTTTACCATGCAGGGCTAAAATTTGGGATAAAATTCCACAAGACTGCAGGGCCTGTAGCTCAAATCGTTTACCGGACCAGGATTTATTTTACAAGACCAGATTCTAAATAAGGAAGAGTTTTCTTCACAGCTTAACATTATAACTATTCTTATTTGAACAAGCACAAAGGGAAGATTGGTCTCATTTGTCTTCATGGTCTTATAGGTGAGTATACATCAATTCTCAACAGAATTGAAAGACATTTATCAGACTCAAAGTCAACATTTGAAAATAATAAAATGATAATACACAGTTAGGTGTTCAATTGAAAATCACAAGCCCACGGGACTTGTCTGTTCAAGACTTTACTGGCCCAAGGCTAAAATCACTGGCCTATGGCCTGTGATCCAGTGTAAAATTCGAGCCCTGCCATGATGTGTCTAGCGAAACCTGCAGGGGCTCAGCTTCTACCCCTTTACCACCAGGCACCATTCTAAATACCCAATGTTTTAACACAAGGTCTGTGTTCCTTCGTGTATGTTTTTAATACCTGTTACCATATTAAGTGCTTTTGTTTTCCCTTACGTGTCTAGTAGTAATTACTGGCAGGTGTTCAACCCCTACCCCTTCACCACCAGTTACCATAATAAATACTTACTGTTTTACCACTGGGTTTCTGGCAATTAGCCTCCATGGGTGTAAATCCTTTACCTTATAACCACCAGGTACCAAATAAAGTATCTAATGTTCTAGGACTCTTGCAGTAACTGATCATGACCTTTACACCTTCACCACCAGGTACCACATTAAGTACCTATTGTTTTACCATCGGGTACCTTGCAATAAGCGTCCATGGGTGTAAATCCTTTACCTTATAACCACCAGGTACCAAATAAAGTATTTAATGTTCTAGGACTCTTGCAGTAACTGATCATGACCTTTACACCTTCACCACCAGGTACCACATTAAGTACCTATTGTTTTACCATCGGGTACCTAGCAATAAGCGTCCATGGGGGGTACATCTTTGACCCCTTTACCACCTGTACCAATTTGGTACATTACCTTCATATTGTTTTACAACCATGGACCAGTGCCATTGGACCTAGATCTTTCATGTGTTCCTCACTGGTACAAAAACACATGTAAACAAGTCAGTATCAATCCAGAAACTTTACGGTTTTATAACTAGGTGCTGAGTAAATTTCTCTATTCAGAGTGCACCACCATTTACCAAATAGGCAACAGCAGTTTAACAACCAAGAACAAGTAAAAAGGAGTACCAGTTTTAAGCAATCATCTACTACTACACCAGCCGCATGACACAGCTTACCATCAAGTAACTTTACTATTTAACCATTAAGTAAGTTTACTGATTTCCCATCAAGTGCCACTGTGTACAGTGTTAATCTACCATCGCTTACCAAGTACCACTGTGTATCATCACTAGATCACTGCTGGCCTAAAGTTGAAAGGCTGGCTGGACCAATTACAAAATAATGATCCAAACACATTTTTTCCTGTCCAGTTCTTCACAAGTTGACCTCAAAAACTTCCAGTTAAAATACATTTTAAGGTACACTTAATTTTTAAAAACAAAGTGCAGGTTTTAAAAAGTTAATTGTTACCAGGGTCCATTAGAAGCTGTTCCAACATGTATTTTTCTTCCTTCAATAGATGTTGTCATAGTTGAGTGTTTCTTGTATTTACCCCTGTCAGCCGATCTGCCAAGCAAAACATAAACACAATTCAATGATCTGTTTTTCTTCATAAAAATGTATGGTGTGCTATCTTTGAAAGATTTTTGTTGCTGTGTCTGAATAACGTGGGAAAAGTTCCAAGGAGAAAAGGTAAAGTAACCTTGCACATTTTAGTGCACTTTCAAATGCCTCTATTAATCAGTTTGTTGAAAATCTAACACATATTTACTTCTGTTAGTTGGAACTGAAACAAGTGATTCAATCACTTACTCCGGCTATGATGAAAGGAATCTTCATAATGTGTTTCTCTCAACAAGTTTCATGTTGAAGAATGGACATGAACAATTGTTGATCAACCAACAATCCACAAGTAAGAATGAAACCGACTTTTATGAATCACTAGAAGTTTTACCCTACAATGTTCATCTTGCAGAGAGGACATGTACATTTGTTGATCAATCAATATTCCACAATTTACAATGAAACTGACTTATTGAATCACTTGAACTTTGACTGAATCTCCCCATGTTATTGTGATTTACCTACAATGGTCAACTTGCAGACAAGATGAACATTTGTTGATCAACTAACAATCAACACATTTCCACTGAAACTGACTTAATGAATCATTACAACTTTGACTGGACCTAGAAATGTTATTGTGACTTTACCTACAATGTTTGTCTTGCAGAGAGAACATACGTACATTTGTTGATCAACCAATAATCCACACTTTACAATGAAACTGACTTATTGAATCACTTGAACTTTGGCTGAATCTGACCATGTTATTGTGATTTACCTACAATGTTCAGCTTGCACAGGATATATACATTTCTTGATTGTCAACTAGTAACCCACACATTTACAATGGCACTGACTTAATGTAAGACTTACCAACAATATTTAGCTTGCAAAGAGGACATGTGCGTTTGTTGATCAACCAATAATCCACACATTTACAATGGAATTGATGATAGCATGGCAGAACCCGAACCATCTGGTAAGATGAGAAGAAAATGAGCAACTGATTTTAATTTATACAGAAGTCTTTACCAACTCCAAACAAAAGGAGGAGGAAAATAAATAGTATGTAAATAATCTGAAACATTCATGTCACCCAAAGTCAATTTAGTTCTCTTTGTAGAAAAATGAGCTTACAGACTGAGCAAGTACGCATAAGTTGGGCCTGTTCAAGCGCATGTTGGAACTCAAGCTTAAACAAAGGTGTTCCAACATGCACAAGACTTGCACGGGTCTACCACCAGTACCAAACTTTACACAATAGACCGTATGCATTGACGTCATCAAGCCGCCATCTTAGAGGTAAACTGATGATGAAACAATGGAAACGCGCTGATTTGTACGCGCGGCGCACAAGACTGGCCAATGAGCATCTTCCTTTTGACCTCTAGGTGAGGGCGCCCTACTCAAATGACGTCATATGCATAAGGTCTATACTTCTTTAATCAACATTTCTTATTCATTGCAGGCACAAATGTTTATCATCCTGTCAACTACTTATATTTCAAATGTATTCAATAAATACAAAATGCAATATAAATAATGTTTGTGTTTTGTTTCTTTTCCCAAAAAGCATAAGTTTCAAATATCCAACAGGGGCGTGTTTAGGCAACCCCAACCAGAACCATGTTTGAGCTGCCATTGGTTAAGCATGTTCCTTTCAGTCATGGTGACGTAACAGTTCAGACCAAACCAAAACCAAGTCTTTGGCTCGGTTAGGCTTGGTTTCAAGATGGCAAATTCCACAAACTAACGGCTAACGTCAACAGAATTCTTTTAAAAATGAAAAACCTTGTTTCTAACCAATCCAACAATGTTGATAAAATAATAAAGAGACTAACTTCCATAACCTGAAAATAAAATGAAGACTTAATAATTTGAGAACATTAATTTTCAAGAGATGTGTGTATATCATGAGATGTGTGTATATCATGAACTGTTTCTGGTTTACCAACCCGTTTTCGCACAACCTTCAGAAATTGTTTCAGTCAATGAATTTAACGTCAGTAACTGTTTCTGGTAAGGGTCTCCAACGTGCCCCTAAATACACATTTATGAACAGAAAAATCACAAGCAACAAACCAGCAAGAAAAAAAGGTACTACATAAACATCGTCTTTGGGCTCAAACCCCCTTCCGCTAAGCACGATTAATTTTGCTCAGTCAGTTTTTGAATACAATTTTAATCAAAGACCTCGACTCGACATTCATGACAGCTCTATGCACTACATAATCCTTATTATATCGTACCTTCCCTGGTATAAACTCCTCTAAGCATATAGCACAGCTCTCTTTATCTATGCTTAGCATATAACGTTTCCTCTTGTACTTCCTGGCAGGCATTTTTGATAGTGATTTTTTGGCGAGTCTTTGTAGACAGTTCTGGAATAACAATAATAATAATAATGTGTATTTATTATGCACCTTTTCAAACCAAGTAGACCCCTCAAAGCTCCTTACAATATTGTTAACTCTGTTCATTGGGCCTTCATAAAAATGCGTCATCTCAACTCCTCTGGAGTATGCAGCACCAGAAGCGAAATGGGCTAATCATTCACATCAAAATTGTCTACCCTCGCATGTACCCATTTACTCTTGGGTGATGGGAAGCATCTATAGTTCAGTGTCTTGCTCACGGACACAAGTGTCACAATCGTGATTCAAACCCACACTCTGATTACTCTGCAATCGGAACTTGAGTTTGATGTGCTTGACCACTCGGCCACAACACGCCACAATATTACGAACCAAACAATTAAGAAATTCATGGGAACTTCTGCAAGAGCATAGCAATTTGTACAAGTGGCAACGGAGCTTTGGTATTAAACGATGGCAAAACAAATGTTGCAAAGTGTTGAGAAATTGGTCAAGTTATGCTACTGGTAAAGCCACCAGGAGGGTTTTGTATGTGAATAGTTCAGTATCTCGGTCCAGAACACAAGCATTACAGCAGGCAATGTCGGGATTGAAACCTTTCTAAAAACACAACAAGCAGAATGACGGAACAGTACAGAATGTTGGTTTGCAGCACTCACCTCTATATCATCTGTGTAATCACTGTCAGCCCATGTAATCCATTTACCATGGAGAACTATCAGCAGGCACAGCGTACCAACTATTGATAAAAGTGTCGTCCAAAAACTTGGAAAAACCTAAATACACAAATACAAAAGGAAGCAGACATTTTTTTTTTTTAAAGCTTTTTAGAGACAATTACTAATAAGTCATATACTTTGAAGCGAAAACTTTAGGGGTCAAATTAAAGCGCTTTGGTCTAAATAAAATGGCGCTATACAAAAGCTCAGTGTATGTATGTATGTATGTATATGTATTCATTTATTATTCAGGACAAAACCTTTCCTTAATAACCTGATTGCTCTGCATGATAAGGGTAGGTTTGTGGTAACACTGTTTTGAGGTGTTAACCAGTATATTCTTGTTGTCTTCTGGAGATACAATAGCCCTACTAGGCTAAATACTGTGGTCCTACTGAGCCCTACTGAAAACTGTTTCCCAACTGGGCTAAACTCTGTGGTCCTTCTAATCCAAGTACTGCGGCCCAACTAGTCTATAAAATACCATAACCCAGATTATATCATGGGTGTGATCCCTGGCTACAAGTTGTAC
The DNA here is from genome assembly GCA_037783415.1 of Leptasterias polaris. NCBI lineage: Eukaryota > Metazoa > Echinodermata > Asteroidea > Forcipulatida > Asteriidae > Leptasterias > Leptasterias polaris. Next base: position 704,828 of record JAZGTN010000013.1, on the reverse strand, counting down.
GGCAGTAAAAAGTTATGATACTTTTGAATGATAGCTTCAAACAGAGATATTGATATCATAGGCAAACCACCAACACAGGGTTAGATACAGTAGCTTAGTTGGTCGAGCACAAGCTTGTAAATTCGAAGGTCGACAGTTCAAATCTTGCTCTAATAAATTGTTCTTTTGTTCTTTTGTTCACCCTAAATTTAAAACTAATCATTTAAAGTTGAATCTATGGACCACTGCATGAAAGAGCCATCTGTTTTTAATTCGACTTGTTAAAACAGTTTCAAACTTGCACCAAGTTGCTGTAATGCTCACAACCTTCACAATCTTACCTTTGCTTGAGAATGGCCTGATCCCAGGCACACTACCCCTTCCCATTCCTTATATGTTCCTCCATTAGATCGACCACAGGTGGACCAAAGGGTTAGTCGAGCTGTGCTCTGTAAGGGATGAAGAGAAGCTCTGTCAGAAAAAACTAGGTGAAATATTTCTAACAACGTCTTGTGGCTTAAAACATAACTCTATGGGCATTATATGATTTGCTGGGACCAAATTGAGTGTATTTCATTTTCGTTTTTTTCACTAGCACAATAATAATAATAGTGGCTTCTTATATGGCGCTCATATACCTCACTCAGAGACGCTCAAGGCGCTTCAACAGTCAGTATTTTCATGCAAGGTATGTGGATCTATGTTTTTGAAGTATGTGACCTATTCCATTTACATAGCACCATGTAATGGTTTAAAGGTGCTTTGGGGCAATATGCAGCACACAGAGGCGAACCCCTTCTCTTTTGATAAGTGCACTAAGTTCTTTTACGTGCAGTACACAACACACGGGACCAACGGCTTTACGCCCCATACAAAGGCCGGCAATAATGGTTAAGTATCTTGCTCAAGGACACAAGTGTCATGACCGAGACTCGAACCCACACTCTGCTGATCTGAAACACCAGAGCTTGAGTCCAGTGCTGTTATTCATTCATGCACGACACGCCATATTGAACTACCCATATGCCTGCAGCTGCATGACGTAGTCCAATGGCATATTTACTAGCATTCGGCTAGCAGATCATGGTTAATTTTGAGCCCTAAATGAAGACAGCCCTGAAGTACTACAAATCATGACATTCCAAGGTTCTCCCAGCGCACAACTTAATGTATCGAGCCATTACGTGCAAATTGCGACCGATGCATCAAACTCACAAAATCATCATGATAAAAGTATTTAGAATGCCCTAGAATGCAAAGTAGGGCTTTTTCAAAACCAAAAATAAATACCAAGTCAAAAACATTCCGAGGAGAAGGACCCAATTTCAATTCAGCGAGTTTTGGCCAAAATCCAAACATTTTGCTTGAGAATGCCCCCCAGTTTTGAAAAAGTATGCGGAGAACTCCGACTTCTGTATAAATTTCCTTGAAGAGGGTTTGTGCCCTTTCCGCATCTCCTGGATTGACACTGAAAACTGTCAAGTTACAAGCTGGTTTCTTGCAAAAAACAACAGTTTTAATGGAATCCAACAGCTGGGCTTCTTGACACAAAACAGTTGAAATATAATTTTCCCTGCTGAAAAAAACAGAGCACTACTCTCATCCTTTTGAGATCACAAATTAGCATTCTTACCCAGTAATGAGAGAGCGAAGACGTTCCGTCATTGATCTTTATACTAACTTCTGATTTACTGTTGGTTAACAACAAAGGAAAATAGAACACGTGGTTTATTACTTGCTATTCAAAATTAAAAGTTGCATCCCCTGAAGGCGATCCCTCTGCAGCCGCTTCCCACGCTGAATTGTAAACTTGGGTGTGATCCCTGGCTGAACAGCAGGGCTTGAATGGCTTATAAAGATATCGACAAAAAAGGAAGACCGCAAACATTAGTTGGTAGAGTGCCAGCACGTTAATTTGGAGGTAGCAAGTTCATGTTCCGATCTAGTCGATCTTTCTTTGTTTAACCAAAAATAGTGTAAACTATTCTGATATAGCACTTTATCATTTTAACTCCAAACCCAAACCTATGGATCTCGGGGTAATTCAAAGAGTGGACTGATTCACCAAGACTCACCTTTCTGCTGCTTTGCGTATCTTGGTGATACCAACAGCTTCTTGGATGACTACAACAGGCTGCTTGAAGAGTTGCTGAGCATCAAGCTTTCGATACCAAACAAAATAGTAACTGGATTTACATTGAACCAAACTACCGAACAGGCCTCGAATTCGGCAGGAAAACCAACAAGATTGCAGGCCTTGTAGCTCAAAATATTTACTGGACCACATTTTTTTTCTAGACCAGATTTAAAATATGAAAACAAACATTCCCGACACAGTTTAACATGCATTAAACAAGCACTTAGACTCATACATGTCATAAGAGAAGATGTATCTCATTTGTCTTAATGATATTAAGTGTAAATTATTTGAAATTGGAGGGAGGTAGAGCAAATGAAAATGTTTTTAGACATACCTCTTTTAGAAGAGCAGGGTTCATGGCCAGAACAATTAATGCTGATGCACCAAACAGCATGGCATGTTTTACCTGCAAAAGCAAAAATTATGTTTATCCCATGGAACTAGACTGTAAAGCTTAAGCATGTAAAAATATACAGTTCTTATAGCGCTTTATCACACAAGACAGGCGTATCAAAGCGTTTTTTACAACAGCTATGGTGAGTTTTGTTTTAACTGAGAACCATTTACGTAGTACCTTGTAAAGGCTTTGGCATACAGGATTGAACTTCAAGGAGGGAAAGGCCGTTTTCATTTTGCAACGGGAACTTCCATTAGAAAATCTTAAAGTCTTTTGAATTCTTTTGAAGAGGCCACCAAGGTTAAGACTAGGGCAACATCACTATGGTCTCTATGTAATTTCAGGCTTCAGCTTCAAAAGTGATGTGGCACAATCTGCCGCCAACCATGCAAGAAACACAGTGGAAATGTGTTCATTTATGAGCATTACACAACACACTGGCCTTACAGCTTTACATCCATTTGAAGGACAAAGAAATTATGATTATAAGTCTTGCTCAAGAACACAAGAGCCATGACCAAAAACTGAACCTACATGTACACTCCACAGATAAATTTTCCAAGCACCATTTGTTACTAATAGCTTTTAAGATGAAATTGGGCCCATGTCATAGTCTATCTCAATTTGGCAAACTAAAATATAATATACAAAAACTCTGCCAAGTTATCTATAACAACTACATTTCTTACTTGGTCAAGGAGAGAGCATCTTGTGGGATTGGAGCTTGAAGTTTGTTCTTTGATGGTTTCTTCAACTGCTGGTAAATAAATCAGACCGATCCACTCCTTCTGGGATACATGGTTGTTGGCTGGCTGGGTTGACTTGGTACAATTTTGGGGAAGCTGCATGTGTATTCAACAAATGGGATAAACATTAACATGATGAGGTATCAGAATATGATGAATCAGATGGGGGGAGAGGCCTGATGGGCAGCCACTTTGATCCAGCATCCAGTGAGATGTTTCAAACAAGAAGGTGTCAGAGAAAAATATTAGCTCCTCTTAAGATGGTTGGTCATGTCAGTATCTGCTTGGACATTCTTCATGAAATAACACCAAATTGAGCCAGCACTAAATGAAGGAATGGTCAAAAGAGAAATCTATCACTGGTTTACACCAAAGACAATGAGGTCACCACAAACAATAATCGACCTGTTCGTGCATGAACAGCCAAAATGATGCAGTACACAAATAGTTACCAGTTATCTATTCCTCCTGCAAAGTCACCTACTACAAAGTCACCACCCCTTCCCCCAACGAGCTCCTACCCTGCAAAAACATTCTTAGCCTCTTAAGGAGCCGCTGAACTATACTTTCATGAGATATGCAATCGAAAAGAGATTTTAGTGACAAAGATGGATCAAATATTGTAAACTGAAAAAAAAAATATATATATTAAATTTTCATGTGGTTCAAAAATGGACACTGACTATTCCCCTCAATTGGAGAATACCCTCCAACTAACAAATAAGCTATAGCACGATTTGTTGTTTTGGTGTCATTTTATGAAGAATCTCCAAGCCGACACTAAAGCCCTTTTCACACGACGTAAATAAACCAACATTCCTGGCGAAATTTTCTCAATGTTTGTAAAATATTACAAAATGAGCTTCGTGTGAAAGGACAGCAGTTTTTTTACATGTTCTACATTCCGAAATTTTCTCAAACATTGTGAAATTTTGTAGTAGGTACCGATCTACGAAAAAAATTTACGCTAGCGGAATTTTCCGCAAGAAACCTTGTGCACTCCCTCGTGTGAAACGATCCGTTGTTTATTGGCAGGCTTTCCTTGCGAAAGCGGTCTTACCACGCATGTGTAAAGATTTAAACGCAGACGCGCGATGATCGCACGGGCGTAGAATTAACGTGTGACGCAGTTTAAAGTGGACTCTGACGCCTCGACAACCGTAGACTGCAATGAAAGGGCTTAGCGTCTGACAAATACAGCGTCTGGTGATTATTATCGCGCGACCAAAACAAGTTTGGTGATCGGAGGTGGGCACAAATTCTTAATTTTTTGCATGACACAGGACACGTCATCATTTTACTGGTACTAGTCATGATTACGAACGAAAATTCGATAGTTCAGTGGTAACCAGCTATTGGTCACATGGAACGTTGGTCAATTCATTACCTGGTGTCTTGTGAAAGCTTGTGAAAGCGCTGAAGCGTGAGTTTTGAAGTAAACAATCCCTGCTCGTAAAATTCGTCGCAAGGAATCTAAGTTTTTGGGGGGATCGTGTGAAAAGTGCTTAACATGTTTAAAAGTCGTTGGCAGTCATGATGTTTACTGATGCATACATGTATTAGTGGTATTTAGTCAGTGCCAGATTTTCTTTGTGTAAAGCTGGAACAGCAAAAATACAAAGTGACCATTTGGGGGGGGGGGGGGGGACTTAGACATTAAACCATCGAGACAATCCTTTAGTCTGGTTCCCACCATCATCATCCTTCGGCTGCGGAGCAGGCCACTACAAGTTTCTTCCAACTACGACGATCTTGGGCAAGTGTTGAGATTTGGTCTGGTCGCAGCATGCCTTCATCATCTCCAACCAGGCGTTGAACATATGTCATGAATGATGTGCGTTGCCTTCCTGGTCTTCTTTTCCCAAAGGTCGGTGTGTATAGAGCATATATCTTGACAGGTTCATCATCCGGCATTCGGAGTACGTGCCCAAGGAACTTGAGCTGACGACTTCTAACACGCTCCACAAGAGGGTTTGAGTTAGTCATCGAGTAGATGGTGGCATTGGTGACATGGTCAGTACGCTTGATATTGAGCATAATGCGATAGCAAGAGGTGGAAAAAGCATTTATTTTACTTTCCATGTCTTTGGAGATGACCCAAGACTCACATCCATAGAGGAGAACTGTGATGCATGTGGTGTTGAACAACCTCACTTTGGTGGCAATGGGTAAGGAGGGGCTTCTCCACAACTGCTCCAACTTCCAAAAAGCCGTCCAAGCAAGTGCCTTGCGTCTTTTAAGATCTGTTGCGCTGGTTGCCACCATAGATCCCAGATATCTGAAATCAGTCACATGCTTGATTGGAATGCCATAGACTTGGAGTGCAGGTAGGAGGTCACAGTTTGACGTGATGTATTCTGTCTTGGGTCCACTGATAACTAGCCCAATATCTTTTGCTGCTGAGGCTGTCCTAGATAACTGTTCCTGGGCCCGCGGTAAGCTTGACTCTAGAAGGGCGATGTCGTCAGCAAAGTCAAGGTCATTAAGCAGCTTTGCCGGATATCTCCTAGACTGACGGGGATGTGTTACTACTCCAGAATCCAGACCAGCTGTGGCTTTCTTTAAGAGGTAGTCAACGACTATGATGAACATGAAAGGAGCAAGTACGTCACCCTGCAGAACCCCAGTGGATACATAAAAAAACATACAGGGCTTGAATGGCACTGACCACTGCTTTGGATATACCATAGTGGCGTAATATGGAAAACATAACAGCTCTGTTGATGGTCTTTAAATCCCTCCATTACCCTTCGAAGGATGTGTATCTGCTGTGCGCAACAGCGACCAGGACGGAAGCCGGCTTGATTGCTCCTCAATATTGGATCAACAATGGGGCGGATTCTGTTGTATAGAATTTTGTTGAAAACTTTTGCAGTTATCGACATGAGAGTAATCCCCCGGTAGTTAGTCACGAGAGAGAGATCCCCTTTCTTGGGTACCGGTACAATGACATTCGTGGTCCACTGATATGGTGGTGACAATGTCGTATACACCTCGGCACAGAAAGCATGGATGATGTCTATCATCTGATCACCTCCACTCTGAAGAGCTTCAGCAGTTATTACACAATTGAGACCTGCTGCCTTGTTGGTTTTCATAGCTCGTATGGCATTGGCTGTCTCATCCCGAGAAGGTGGGTCAGTGTTGATGGGCAAGTCCTTTGCAGCAGGTGGAGGTAGTTCAGATGGTGGGCCATCATCATTGTTAAGTAAGGAGCTGAAATATTCTCATTGTTAAGTAAGGAGCTGAAATATTCCCACCAACATTGTCATCCATTACGACTTCGTATTTCACAAGAGGGAATCAAATTTTACAATTTCAGACTTTATTTCCCTTAAACTCCAGAGCCACAAATTTGAGAAAGAAAAGGTATTGATGCAATTACATAATGTAGGAGTCAATTTCAAATGATAAATTATTCTTACTTTTGAAGATTAAAAAAGAAGAATTGAGATAGTTGACAGTGAGTTGTTACGAAGCCGGATTGCATCCACTTGGTGAAAGATGCTTTGGATAAAAATACCTTAATTTTGGCTACTCATCAAACAGGGTCTGTACAATCTACCGCTTTAATAATGGCTTTTAATACAAACACACTTAGCCGGAGCCGGCCATCCACCTAGACTTAAGACTATCAAAATAAAACAGTTTCAGGAAAAATGTCCGTATCCGACTGCCACTTTGTCACTCATTGTTGTTAAAAGCAGAATCTCATTTGACTTTTTTGAGCAAAAAGATACTATTTTATTTCATAATGAATGAAAAAGTGGCAGTCGGGGTCGGACAGACATTAATCCAAGTTTGAAACCAAACAAACAAAGCTGGTCGTCATATTTTTGATAGCCAACCAATGTAGTAATTTGATGAAAATCACTTGGTTTACAATTCTGTTGGCTCATTTGGGGAGCCAGCCTGACTTCAGGTACAATTGCATTCAATCCATACACGTCTCCATAAAAGCGTTTCAAGTTACCATTCGCATGTCGTCAGCCCCCACAACACCTTCCAATTCCGACCCGCCAATACGTGCAAATTGGCCTCGAATTTCCACCACCGCTTCGCTCGTTTGGTGCAAGAAGACAACTGCTTCACCCTCCCCACGTACTCCACTCATCCCGCTTGTCATAAGCACAGCTAAACATAATGCGAACTGACAATTCATAGGAAGTAATTTGGAGAAGACTTTGGGGTTATACCGCCGCAGGAAAGTGACACCACCAGCTGCCATCTTAAATTTTCTGATGGGTGTTTATAAAACAACCATACGACGGCTGTTGGACGCATTGCAAATTCCGTCAGAAAACAGTCGTCATCAACGGAATCAATGAGGATGCCCGTGGATTCGTGCAGTGGTTTACGCTATTCTCCGTTTGATGGTATATACCTATTTCAAGCTGTAAAAGACTAAATATCATTTTCGAAAATTCATAAAATAACATTTTGTCATTACAGTGTTGCTCACTCGCATCCACTCCCCTACTCCAGTTCCAATCTTCACTAAATACGGTTTTTTTAAAATTAGGGTCAAAGCTCGACTCACGGATGCGTCATCAACTAAAGGACTCCCCATATGGGACTCCCTCAAAAGCTTTAGACTGTCATGTTTAAAGGCACTGGACACTATTGGTAACTTACTCAAAATAATTGTTAGCATAAAAACCTACCTAGTAACAAGCAATGGAGAGCTGTTGATAGTATAAAACATTGTGAGAAACGGCTCCCTCTAAAGTAATGTAGTTTTTGAGAAAGAGGTAATTTCTCACTCAAATAATAAAAGACTTCAGCTGAAGCCTTTTATTATGCATCTGAAAGCACACAAATTTGTGCAACAAGGGTGTTTTTTTCTTTCATTATTATCTTGCAACTGCGATGACCAATTGAGTAAAAAATTTCACAGATTTGTTATTTTATGCATATGATGGGATACACCAAGTGAGAATACTGGTCTTTGACAATTACCAAATGTGCCCAGTGCCTTTAATGATAAACATTGTTTATTTATTTGACAGTTTGTTTCTTAATTATTTGATTGACTCCTGAGAGTGCAGAACTCAGGAAGTTCATCCAGGACAAAGTTTTTCGAATCGCTCCAGACTCACCTGAAAGCTATAGAGAGTCGCGGCCTCATTTTTATACCAACAAGCTTTATCACTGAAACAAAACAACGACAAAAATAACACGGCGAAAACCATTATTAATTATTATTTTATTTTTTATTTTTCTGAATAAATTACCAATAGAGATGCCGAGAACAGCACAAAAAATGGTAAAGGGAGCTTTTGGCAGGACACTTTGCCGCAGACATAACAGGGGCGGATCCAGGATTTTCCAAACAGGGGGGGCGTGAAAATTTACCAAGCAGCAAATGGTGAATGCAATTTGTGGCTGCTTCGAGCGCGTAACGCGAAGCCCTTACGGCATGGGCCGGTTCCGGGGCCCGCTTAAATGCTCTGAAACAGTTAGGATTCTAGATGCTCTGTGGTGCGACCTCATGCAATATATCTGACCACTTTTGTTTTAGCAAGATCATTATTAAAACTTTATTTTCGAGTTGGGAGTCATTGATTTGAATCAGCCATCCTGAGTTATAAAAATCAAAATGTAGGCTACAATTAATACTTATTCGGGGGAAAAAAACATCGATGTTTTATCTGAACTATTGATAATTACCAGTTTGAAAGGGCACAACAGATATTGACCCTCTTTCTTGAATACGAAAAAAATATGTGATTTTCTGAACAGAGTGAGACACCATGACGATGCTATGTCTTCACTAGCCCCATATAGGGCCAATCCACTTCGTTCTTGCCAATTGGCCCTTGCACCATTGCAATCCTATTTTTGTGCCCGATGTAATTTTTAATCCCGGTTATAAAACTTACCGATCGAATGCTACTGTATAGCCTACTTGTAGAAAGCCCTAATGCTAAACTTTTTTTTTAAACATCACGGATTTTTGGGGAAAATTGATTGCCTTTCGAGTCGCGAGAGTGAACTTTTTGATCACGTATTAACAACTTGCGCGAGAACCATACTAGTTGGGTTCCCTGAACAATTTCACAACATTTGTACGATCTAATGGGGACCAGACTGATTTACATAACGCGCTGAGCATAATACCTTTTGCGCAGACGGGCTTAAGATGCGCACCGCATTACACGTATTTCACAAAACCTTGATGGCGCGCTGAGTGAATCAGTCTGGTCCCCATTAAATATCAGCAGTTGATCGTATAAGCTGTTGTGGTCTGTTGAGGGAACCTGACAATGGTTTTCGCGCAAGTTAATATTATGTGGGGAAAAATCACACTCGCGATTCGAAAAGCAAACAATTTTCCCAAAAGATCTGTGATGTTTTAAAAAAACAATTAAGCATTAGGGCTTTCTACAAGTACAGTAGCATTCGATCAGTAAGTTTCATAACTGGATTAAAAATTAAATCGGGCACAAAAATAGGAATGCAATGGTGCTAGAGCCAAGGATACGATGGGGCTATACTTTTTTATCTTAAAACTAGTTTCCGATGTTCGTATTGTAAAAGTCACATTGTATTTAGCGCGCGCGCGTGCTGACCTCCAGCTAGAAACTTCTTTGCACAATGTGCACACACAGGTGGCATGGTCGAACGTCCCCCGGACCCCGCGCCAGGCATTTGCAGGTGTTTCGCGCTTATGTTCAGTGTGTGAGAAAAACACGATGTCCACACACACAGATTCACGTGTAATTCCTCATCAGTCAGTGAATTAATAGTGGTCCACAAATGAAACAAAGTGTACGAGGTACGGATTATTAGTAGCTTTTTTGAAGAAAAAAATAGGTAGGGCCTATGTCATTAACTTTGTCTCTCCCTCATTTTTCCCCTTGATGTTTTTTTTTTTTTTTTTTTTTCTCAAGCAAAAGGGGGGGCGTGCGCCCCCCACGCCCCCCCTGTATCCGCACCTGCATAACGGTTGGACTAATCACTGGATCATCATCGGGAACAAACGGTAATAGAGGGCACCTGAGAAAGAGATGGAGAGACTGCAACACTACTTGGGATAGTCAACGGGTACCATCAAGCTCAAGCACATAATGTATATTTGAAGCATCATGATGTGGCCTGCATCCTACAGCAGTAGAACGACAATGGCTGAAAATCAAAATCAAATCAGGAATGCCGAGGGCCAGGTAGGTATAAGCCCCGAAAAAAGGTAATCGGGGTTGCTGCGCCCGCGCGGCGCGCACCGGGATATGTGGAGGGCGTTTTGATGCCACTGGTGATTCCCATGCAGTGACGAAACAATGTGCGTAAAAATAGGCTTTATTTCAAAGCGTTTGCCGCGCTTCACCCCGGACGAACAATGGGTTAGAACACTCCTCGGTTACCTGTGTTTTGTTTTTCTTGTATGCTCATAAACTCTTGAGTTTCTGTAGCGTTAACAAGCAATTTGTTTGTGAAGCTGTTATCGGTGATTTGATGCGAATTATTGCGATTTTATCAACGTTATTATACCGACTTCTTTTGTTGACTACCAGGCCTGGAACCTTGTGAGCCAGGTATTTCCGTTAAATTTGAGGCGAAAGTTGTCACCGAGTTTGCGTGGTTTTGTAAACACCGCTGACTTTTGGTCTGGAGCTATAGCATCCGGACTATTTATAAACTCTAAACTTTCACTGGAATCCTTGTCTGAGGTCTGGTGCTTGCAGGAGTATACCTGCAACATTTCCACTGAAGACAGCATTGTGAAATCGTCTTCAAGATCCCATCCCCTATTGGAGCTTCTCCAGGAGAATCTATATCATAACTGAGAGAGTGATTATCGTCATCTCTGAGGTTAAAATCCCGAGCACTCCGATACCACATTCTTGCAAATTGCAAGCTCATCCTTGCAAGTCAGTGCATCCAAGTCTCTACGAAGTACAGACTTCTGTGTTATTTGATCAGCATTTGTTTTTGTCTCAACGACTGTCATCAAAATGTCTGATCGCGGTAAGTTGATTTCTAGTTTGATAGAAACTTATCAGCAAATTTCAAACAGCCGTACCTCAGTCTATAATGAGTCTAACCAGTTGCAAAAGAAGTACTTCCTGAACCACCGAGTAGGCCTATAAGTTTACAGAAATTGGACAGATCATGACTTAAAATTTCGAAAGATTAAAGTGTTGTACAAATCATGTGACTACTGAGGCAAAATTCACAAAAGACGGCTTCCCGTAACAGTGATGTGATCGAGCACAGACAAGATAGCCCACAACACGATTTGATTTTGATCAGTTAATAGCTATCACTTATTTCAATTGTTTAAATGTTCCTGCTGCGGGTTGTAAAGTTAGGCCTATTTTGTGTGGAAGTTTTTAACCTTTGTTTGGTAAAACCAATCAGTAAGTTCTTACTCTCTTTATGAAGTTGGGGGAAAATATCTCAAATAATTTGCTTATGAGTGACCGTACTGAATTGGAAAGGGATTTTATTTTTTTTTTCCATTGAAAAACTATAGTATTAACATAATACAAACATTTATTTGTATCTATGCCACACTAATCTTGTTTAATTTTGTGAATTATTTCATGAAAAAAATCATGGATTGAGATTAGATAAACGACTAACTTGGATTCCAGTTTTTTTTAAGAGATGTTTTCTCGATGAACGATGGATAGGGGATTATTTATTATGATAAAAGAAGTAACAAAACTGTTTTAAAATGTATCTCTCCCAAGATTGGATTCGCAATAAAAGAATTCATGCTGTATTAATGTACATTTTGATTTTGGATATTTTGGGTGAACTTCAAAAATGATTTTTCCAATACTGTGACCAAAAAAAAGTAATTCATTCACGTTTTAATGTAATTGTATAATCACAAGCTTTTTCTTCGAGGTGAAAAGTGATGGAATGGACTGAAGTGTGTTTGGCGGGACTTCTGAATTATAAAATATGTTTTTAAAAAGAAGAACAAAATACGCCAATAACATTAGCAACTTGGCTAATTGCATTGATTTAAAAAAAAAAGTATGTCAAACTTTAATAATTGTGTCAAGTTAGATCAACTGGAAAATACGTGGATATTAAAAGTATGTTGTTTAGGTGTTAGTTTTGATCAATGTTTCATTAAAGTTAAATTTTTAAAAACGTTACGAGTCCTGCATGTGAACAGACAGATCCATATTAATAAGCCTAACTATGACCCAACTGCAAGCACAACAGTTGAAACACAGAATACCTTTAAAATGGTTACAAATATTGTTACCATTGTAGGTGCAGGATTGGTGGGCTAAATCCATTATGTGAGTCCCCCACCGCATAATACCTTTACTCCAATGTCTTTTAACAAAGTACAATAATTAAAGTGACATATTATTAATTTTTGGGTATGTATTGTTTTTCGTTTATTGTTAATTCAGAGCCAAAGGATTGGCAAAGGAATTTGAAGGAAGAACGGCACGTTCACTTTGTTGACATCATGGACGAGTCACGCCGTGCGCCACCCTTCGACCATTTCCCCATCACGCCTTCAAGGCGTGGTGGACCCATAAGGCGCCTACTCCTCAAGGTGTTACCTTGTTATTCTGATCGAGAGATCAAGTATCTTTACGAAGAGAAAGAGGCAGAACCAAAAATGAAAGAGATAATTGGTGAAGATCACAAGACGTGGAAGAATAATAGGAAAAGTGAGAAGGAGTACAAAAACATCAAGACGAAAGAAGACAGAAAGATAACGAAGGATAAAACTGACTATGAGAACAAGGTCAAAGATGTGACAAAAAACGAGCAAAAGAGCACTGCGGAGATCAGACGCAGCAAGAACTCCTCATCATTAGGGCCATCTACATCAGCAGAAGGACATAACCCTCAAAGAAAGCCCAAAGCAGATCGACGCGGGAAGCGTGCTCAGAAAACTTGGAGTGCATCTCAGAGACACTCCATGTTTCCTTCAGGTAAGTGGCGTCCTCTCCCGCCACTGCCAAGGAAAGTCAGCAGGAAACAAAAAACTGCCCTTCAGGAAGATTCTCAACAAGCAAGAAACAAAGTTGAGAAGCAGGGGAAGTCACCACAGCTGTCTGGAGTACGGTCTCCAAGATACCCACCGACTGCTGCCAGGGAAAGACGCCATAATTCAAGCGAATTCCTCTGGAGACAAATGCGATACCAGCAGCAAAAGATCGGCTTTATTCTCCGTGATAGGGCCAAGGAGAGACGACAAGCTGAGTTAGCTGACGCTAATCCAAAGAATGGCTCATGTCATGATGGAGTGATGACCAACCATGTTGCTCAACCGATTCCCCAAGTTGAGTCCAGAATGAGCTGTTTAAGTGCAAATCATCACCAGATGAATCAAACCAGTTACCCATCAAGAGATGAAATCCTGAACCACATTGCTCAGACATGTTCCCAATCAGCCCAGGAAACAAAAAGAAGCATTGAGCTGCTTGAGCTCAACGCGTGCGCACAAAACGACATGCTCATCACAATCAGTCAAATCCTTGGAGAACAAATGACTCGTGGTATTCTCTCTGCTGAGTATATTCCCCAACACAAAGAACTGCTGTCACTAGCAACAGACACTGACGTGATGAGTAACAGTAGATATGGCCCATCAACGAGTTCCACACAGGACAAGAACAGCAGTACAGACGAACTTTCAGACTGGGAAGATCTGAGTTCTATCTCATCTGACAGTGTCTCAAACTACTCTATGAGGAGAAAATCCACTAGAAAGACTACAAAGAAAACTTATTCGAGACATGCAAAGGCACAAAAGACGGCAGACAAGAGGAAGTCACATCTCGTTGCACAAAAGAGTGATTACTCTGAAAGTAGCAGCAATGACGATATGTGCCGTTCCGTCCCGGAACAAAGTGAGATTGAACTGTTCATAATGACTAAAAGGAGTACAAAAACTGGGAAGGACAAGAAACACAAGAAGAGGAAGTCAAAACAACAACTTACCAAGCTGCATGATGAGTTGTCAGAAGACGTGAGTCGAACTCCAGCCCTGCAGGTTATCAGTGACGTTTCCGATACAGACAGCAACCTAAAAAATGACGACACTTGCCCATCAGTAAATAAGGGGAAAACACCGGGAACAAGAGACAAGAGAAAGAATAAAGGCCGTCAACGCAATGGAAAACCATCAAGAACGATGACCGTTGAAGCCCCTTCCTCGGAATCAGCTGAGTTCAGTCTACATACTATGATATTTGATGCATCTTCTGATGATGCAGTAGAAAAAAAACTACTTCAGCAAAAGAGAACTCCGCAATGCAATACTCGAAACTTGTCTGAAGATGACACACCAGAAAACAATCTGCTTCATTCCCCAGAATCTGCTGAAAGCAGTTTTTCTTCTGAAAGAGCTAAGAATCGAGGTCACAGACGTAACAGGCACTCATCACAACCAGAACGAGATGAGGATAGACCTGAACGTGCACATCCACCTACATCTATCGGAGATGAAGGATGCACTACCTCTGACAAATCTGTGAGCGGGCGAAAGATTAATAATTACAAGAAGTCCCAAGAAACGAAATGTCTTGCGTTGAATGATGATGATGATCCCAAAGAACATGCAGTGAATTTATCAACAGCTCCTTCTGTTCCAGAATCAACGACGCCTTCCATGAAAGAGGAGACACTTATCTGCAGCAAGTCTAAAAGAAAACGGACGAAACAAAACAAGATGAAAAGATCTACAGAGCCAAAATTATCCTCGCACAAAAGGGAGAATTTTTATTACTCTGATGAAAACGAATCCTTGTCGCCAGTTCGCGCGCTTTTGTCAACGCCTACCGTGGACGAAGCAGTCTTTTCGGAAATGGCAATGAAGACCCGAAATACACATCAACGAATGACAACGCAGTACAAGGAATCTGAGGTTGCGCCTCCAAGAAACTCTGAAGAACCCAAAGTTTCCACACTGACTGAAGATATCATCTCAAAAAAACCTTTGAGAAAGTCAAAGAGAAGTACGAACAATAGGAACCGTACAACAGTTCTTACAGCAAATGATCATGACGATCATCAAGCTAATGAACCATCACTTACCACTCAACAAACACCTGTGGATGAAAAATCTACGGTTCCAAATTTCTCTAAAGAGGATCTACAAATACAGTCAGATCCTAAGGAGCTTCATAACTGGTCAGATAGTGACACAGCCAAAGGCATTGACATGTCTACAAAGAGGCAACACATTGAAAAACAACTGAAGTTGAAGAAAAGAATGAGAGAGAAGAGAGACAGACAACTACTATCACAGAAGCCTGAGATACGACTTGAAAACCTCAGGGACTACGATCTCAGTGAAAAACAGCCCATTCTCGCAACAACTCAGACAACGGGTAACAACCCACCAGGCGTCAAGAGCAGACGAAAGGAACGCGAGGTATTGGATCAAGATGCCATCCTTTCGAGCTCCCCTGACATGGTCCAAGGTGCTGCCCAAAGGAAAAGAAAAGAAAAGAGAAAACCTCAAAAGGAAGAAACGTCAGTCACTGTGGATCACATCAACAATAACGAGGTACTGCAATGGAGTCAGGGGCGTCTTGAATATGTTGCACTTAACCGAAAGATCAGGGAGCAACGGTCACAAAGTCCACCAGAGGATGAAGACTCTACAAGTGACGATGACTGTGGGGTTATGACTTCAGTTTTCCCCGTGACAAATACTGATACCATTTACCAAATCAATGACAACCCGTCTAAGACGGAAAAAACCGATTATGAGGTAAGCGATGTGTATAATCTAACAACAGGAGACAATGAAATTCAGGCAAATGCAATAGCCTCTCCACCAGAGGAAAGTAAAGAGAAAAATGAGAAGAGATACAAGAAGCCCCAAAGATATACATCATCGTCTGTCTGGAAGAAAATACAACACAACAAGATTATTTTTAAGAAGAACAATCTTCGTAAACATTCCACTGATTTGGAGAAATCCTCATCCAATAGCGAGGTGAAGCATGACAGTGAAATGCAAAAGAGAGACACTGGGGTTGATGCTGAAGCAACAACAGAAATGTGCAGAGACGTCGAGAGGCAGGGTAAGGAGGAGGAAGAGCCGAGTCTTCAACACTCTGATAAAAGTACAACATCAAAACACAAGGAGCCTCATAAGAAAAGTAAAACACCGAAGATGCTGAAGAAAATTGCAAAGCAGCAAGGCTTGTTCAAAAGGAAGACAAACCAAAAGCATCTGACGCCATCTGATGATATTGAGAAACCTTTGCCTGAGGAAGAGATTTCTCAACGTTTTCAAGACGGATCTTTCGAAATGAAAACGATCAGCGACCTCTGTCAAGAAACTGGACCTGATGGAGCCAAAAAGCATCACAAGAATCGCAAAATACCAAAGGTGTTGAAGACAATAGCAAAAGAACAAGGGCTGTTCAAAAATAAGAAAAGCCAGATACCAATTGAGCCGTCCAGCGGAACAGAGAAGTCTAAAACAGATGACAAACTTCATTCACTTGATACTGAAAAAGCTTTCCAAAAAAGTAACAACTTGTGTCAAGCAACTACATGGTCTCCAATGGGAGATGAAATGAAGAATACAATGGTTGAAACAGAACAATACAGAAAAAGGGAGCAGGACCATGAAACTAGTGATGTCAATGAGCCTTTAGTACACCGCAAGTCAATGTCTAGATGGAAAAAATTCAAGCATGACCAAGGTCTCTACAGAAAGCAAAAGAACACAATTGTCAAAACCTTGGGCGAACAAGAAGAACCATCTAACGACCGGGGGTATGCCGCTCTTGGTGGCGTAAAGAAAGAGAACAACACCGGTAATAAAGAATTGATGAAGATTACAGAAAAAGACACAAGAAAACAGAAAGAAGATGAAAAAAGGGATAAGAAAGACCTGAACAAGTATGTACCGGCAGATGGAAGTTCACGAGATCAATCAACCTCTTCACCACACGGTAAAAAGAATGCAAGTAAACTCTCTAGCCTTGTGAGAGGAAAGAAAGACCATCAAAGTCAGATATCCCAGATTGCTCCTCAGTCATCAGAGATGAAAGTAGGCCTAAATGAAATTCCATCGGGTCTGGCGAGCTGCAGAAATGGAGTACCTACCGCAGTGAATCTTAACATTGAGCTCAAGGGAGGGGAAGCTGTAAGAGAGGGCAACTTGATGACTTCATACCACACTTCACGTAACACGAGACCATCGAAGCCAGCAACATCAGCAGATATGAACAAAGAGGCCGAAGTGGCTGTTGGTTGGTGTGATCCCACCAAAAACAAGTGAGCATTAAACCTCGAATTTTTCAAATAAATAATAGACAATTTAATTTTAATAATGATTTTATATAAATTTGTTTCTAGGTTAAAGCCTCGATCTGTAGTGATTAATAAAATTACCAATATGCATAAGTAAAGGAAGAAACTTAATTTATTTCCTCCTTGATATCAATTTTTTTTAAATTATTATTTGACTCATCTCGTACCTCACGTTTTACAGACTCAAGCTTTCTAATGCCGTCACGGATAAGAAGATCGACAACCAAACAGAAAGAATTAAACGTCGTCATGGTGATACAAATTCTGGAGTAGAGAAATTCCACCCGGTAAAAGGCAATGACGTATCCAAAGGAGGGCGTGACTCTCAAAAGATCCCTACCGAAATAAATGGGTAACAAACCTTGACTAAACTTAACCACACTTAGGGGCCCCTAAAACACAAAAACAAAGAAGTAAACAATATTTTAAGATTTATTAGCTTTCTGGTTAAATTAGTAAATGAAATTCTGAATGTTCTCATACTCAGAGCAACAAGTCAAACGCATTTTCCCCGGAAATGCTTCTCTCTTCTTGAAGTATGCAATCTATATTTTCCCTTTCAGTATAAGTCACTATTAATATGCATTGATTTTATTCCATAGAAATCATCAGGTAGATCTTCATGTTGGTTTTGATAAATCGTTACCACACGATGAGCAATACGAGCTGCCGGTGTTAAACAAGCAAAACTCATCTGAACGTGAGGAGGACTGTACCGCGAGTGGTCAAAATCAACAGAAGTGGCAGATTATGAATCAGATTCTACAAGAACTCGATGATAATTCATCTCAGTCTGACAGGGGAGTGGATGCCATCATCGTCAATACATCATCACGAAAAGTGACAGAGACGAAGACAAGCCAATCAGATAACAGCTGCAATGATGACATCATCGATGAAATGACATCGCCTACACCTGTGCGACAGGCAAAATTGCTATCACAAGCCAAATGTCAAGTTGAAGATAGTGCCGATGATGTGATTCCGAAATTACAACGTCATCAATCAAAGACTCAAGACTCTTCAGATCCCGTCATAGACGTGACGGCTGTGGTCGAAGATAACGAGGAGTGCGTGTCTTGGGATGAACTGATTGACCAAAAACCTCCTGCATCTCGTCAGGATAAAGACAACAACGTGGACAATTCCGAACATGAACTGAATTACAACTCATGGGATGAGATGTCAGAGGAAGAGACTACCAATCAGATAAAACAAGGCAGCTCATCAAACATGCCCAGATCACCAGACGTGGAAATCTTAGACGAGCTGCTTGACGAACTCTCGCCATCCAACAAGAAGCACGCAACTCGACAAGCTGACAGCAAAATAAGACAAATGGCGGGAACAGACTATCTAATGAAGGAGAGAAAAGGGTTGAATGCCAATGCAACAGATCTGGAGTCTGATGACGCCAGGTTGACCCAAGATGCCGAGAAAGCTCAAGAAGATCAGAGCTGTGTGACGGAGTTAGACGTCATTGAAAAGATGCTATCTACATCTACAGGCAAGAACGATTTTGATATTTTTGAAATTGTGGACAGGATGCCACAATCTCAGACCCAGCCTGAGAGATTGACGTCACATCTGGAGAAATGCTCCGAAGTGCAGACATCTGAAGACGATTCCTCACGTTCAGAGCAACCGATTGTGGTCTCTGATAAAAAGTACACCGATGAGCCACTTCACGGAGAAAACATGGTCAAGCAATGTCAATCAAGTGGGAACATCAAAGAAAATACATTACCTAAAGCAGAAACTGAGGTGTCCCAAAACAGCAAACAACCATCTTATGCACCTCGGGAAGAGGAGATTGATAAACATCCAATACCAAGAGAAGAATACGGTAGATCGTCTTTGGTGATCATAGAGTCACAGAAACCATTAGATGAAAAACCTATTGATGCTGAAACCCACACAACGATGTCAACTCATGAAACTCACACCACCGGAGGGAAGATCAGTATAAGTCCTGCATGGGGGAGTGCGCTCAATGACATGATTTCCTCAAGTACCAGGAGACAAGACGTAACCGTTGGTTCTGACCTTCGTGGTGAGGTTTTGAAGCAACCAACCACTTACAATTTGAACACGACCAATGACGTAACTCATGACGTGCCAAGTCATGAGGTTGAGAAGCAATCACCCACTTACAATTTGAACACGACCGATGACGTCACTCATGACATGCCGAGTAGTCCATCTATAAAGTCTGACATTTTCACAGATAAAGACTTGTCTGCGCATTTAGACAAGACTCAACCGGTCACTTCAGAAATGAAAGAAGAGAGCACAGGCAAGACAAGTTTCTTGGATTATCTCACTCAAATGAAGCTTGAAGAGTCTTTGAAAAAAGCTGGGCAGCCAGAGACTATTTCCCCATTCGAAAAATCTGATGTTCCAAGTTATCTTCGAACAGACTTTAATCCAGCTCCCGACCAGAAACCATTCAAACGATGGGATCCAGCAGCCGTTCAAAACAAAATGGAAAAGATCTGCAGATCTAAAAACAAATCGAAAGAATCGTCAGAGCCACGATGGCTGAAGGAAGATTTCAATCCCGCCCCTGAACAGAAAGCATTCAAGAAATGGAATCCTGTCGCAGCCCAAAAGACAATGGAAAAGGTCTCTGCAAAGAAGACAACCACTGAGCAAC
Source organism: Leptasterias polaris (assembly GCA_037783415.1). Taxonomy (NCBI): domain Eukaryota; kingdom Metazoa; phylum Echinodermata; class Asteroidea; order Forcipulatida; family Asteriidae; genus Leptasterias; species Leptasterias polaris. Next base: position 684,648 of record JAZGTN010000013.1, on the reverse strand, counting down.
CAGAGCCACAGTGGCTAAAGAATGACTTCAATCCAGTTCCAGAACAGAAACTAAATAAGAGATGGGACCCTTCAGCTGCTCAAAAGAAGATGGAACACATACCTCAGTCTAAAAAGAAACCAACAGGATCAGAGCCACGATGGCTTCAAAATGACTTCAATCCAGCTCCTGAAAGCAAATCATTCAAAAGATGGGATACGTCAGTTGCACAAAATAAGATGGAAAAGATTTGTCTGTCTACAAAGACCTCTCCCGAACACGCAGTAATGCCACGATGGATGCAGAAAGATTTTAACCCCGTCGAGAATGGGCGAAAAGCTGAGGATTGGAAAGTACCTGGAGCTAAGTCCGGTGTGCTGAGTTTAACCCCTGAGAGCAAAGACTCAACAGCAGATTACTGGGACATTCCAGATGCTTCGATATCTCTTGACGACAAGGTGCAAGGAAGAGAAGCCATTAAGAAAGAGTCGCAGAAAATGTTAGACTCAATGAGAAGCCAAGAGATGTTTCACAGCTCGGAAAAAGAATCATCTACCAAAGGTATCACTTCCACTTCCGCAGAAGTCGAAAAGGACATTCCTCGTTTCCTGCGAGCAGATTTTAACCCTGTCCCAGAGCAGACACCTTTCAAGAGATGGGATGCTGTAGAAGCAAAACAGAAACTCGTCAAAATTGGCGACTCAAAAGAGAAGTTTCCTAATAATTCTAAAGACGAAAAGCCCCCGTGGTTGAAGAATGACCTTATTCAAATGCGGAAAGAGGCAAAACGAGGAGCAAGCTATCAGCCGAAGACACACGAGGCAGATTTCATTAATTCTACCACGAAAAAGACTGCCAAAGATGCATCTATTGCAACGCCTAGGTGGCTTCAACCTAACTTTGATCCACCAGCTGACGCTAAGTGTGCGTCTGAGCCCAGCAAGAGGACAAGTCATATGCCTCCTGCGGCACAGTTCCAGGTATTGATCACCCTTAAATGTCAAATTGTCAATAAAAAAAAGAGAAATATGATAAGCTAATAAGTTCTTGAATTAAGTATTGACCATTGAACAACTTTTCTAATGACGATTTGATGATAAATATACCTTACTTTCTCACAGCAATACTTCAAATAAACACTCATGTTTTGTTTCCAGTACTCTGTTCTTGGACAACCAACCTATCAACCCGACACTGACATGTTTGATATACAGTCACACGCATTATATGACGAAAACCGATATCAGCCACGATCTGTGAAAGACATCCAAGGTCAGCACGACGATCCTTCTCTAAGAGAAAGAAGCTTGCCAGTTGACAACTCACCTCAATGGACACAGCCTGAATTCCACGGTGTTCCTGACCAGCCTCGCCACGCACCAGCCTTTCCACCGGATGCACTGCAGAGTCAAGTCAAAGCTCTCGATAAGTCGTCTAATGTGCCAGCTTGGCTTCACAGTAAGCCTCAACCACCACCACCAGAAACAACTAAGCCAAACCTGCCTGGTGTCTCATCAATGATCAAACAGCCAACACACCAGCATGACATGGACAGCTGCAAAACTGATGGCAGACTAGGAAGGAGAACATTCAAGCAGTTTGCTCCGCCAAGACAGACGGACGGTTCATCTCTTCCATCACGTTCACTCGATGTCATCTCTTCAGAAATGAAGTATGAAGACAGTTACCCATCGGGTATGGGGAACTCTGAGATCCCCCGGCCCAGCTGGATCAAGCCTGGTCTCGTCTCTACCGAGAACGCATGGCAAAACTCGGCCAATGAGCGTCGGATCTTACTCAATTCAATATCAAAGACACAAGCCAGGTTTACAAACCGTATTAAGTAGATGGAATAGAGCATACACTGAGCCAGGGCTGTATTCAGAAAGGTAAAACATTGGGTACTTAAATAATGTTTATAAAATATTCTTTAGAATAATGTGGAATATTTTTGTTCTCGTTTTTGAAAAACAAATTGAAACAAAATTATACCGTTTCAGTAATTCTTGCAACATTAAAACTCGAACTTTTCAAAATGTTGATTTATTTTTTGCAATTGCTGGTTGCTATTATTTATTCTCGCGCCTTCCCTCCAACTACAATAAATCATTGTCAACCGTAGAACTGTGGGTGAAACCGCCAGCAAACATGAATAAAAACTCTGGAAAGTAACGCCATTCTCAAACTTACTCTATAAAGTGACCAACAACAAAATATTGATCCATTTCTAACTGATACAGTACTATAGGCCTAGGCATATTGATACAATGTTTAATAATGTTTATGCCATTATACAAGGACAAACAATTCCTGCTTAATTTATGTTAAGAAGAAAAAACAAGAATGTTTTTGTATTTTAGTGCCGGTTGGTTTCCTCATGCGTTAGTATATCAAAAGTTAAGTCAAGGCAAACGCAAGTCCACTCATTCGTAATTTTTCTGTTGGTTGTAGTCTAAACTTTTTCAGATTTAAAATTAGTTAAACTATTTGTAGTATTTCTTTTGTACTTATAAAAAAGGCGTATCCCCCAATGTTCGTAAAGTTTGTAATCTAAAAACAATTTTGTGTAATATTATTTATGCTATTTATTCTGTATTTTAGTTCATAATATTGAACAGATCTAGTGTATGCCCAAGTAAAACCAAAAGGAAATAAAAATGTTTTATCAATTGCATGTGATAATGTCAACAGATTCCATTCTGGATTTTAAGTAACAAAAAACTAACACACACTGGGTCGGAAAATTTCTTACTTAAAATAAATAAAACAAGGTCAAAATTACTAAATGACGCAATGCTGGATTAGGCTGCTTATAGTTATGTTCATGTATATAAATATTAATTTTTTTTAATAAAACAAATAATTAAACAAACTAATGCATAATTTTGTTGTTGCCACATTACTCCGAGTCATTGTGTGAGAGAGTTATACCAGTTTGAACCAGCAAACACCCTAAACCTAACCCTGACCCTAACCCTAACCCTAACCCTAATCCTAACCCTAACCCACTGTGAGTGGAGGAAGTGGGTTGGGTTGAGTCAGTGAACCCAAAACCTAAACAACTTTCAAAAGCTCTGACACACAGATAGTTTGAGAAAGAAAAGCCCCCCCCGCCCCCCCAAAAAAAAAAAAATCTTCATATATTTTGATGCAAACCACTTGTAAACAATAACTGTTGGTTTGGGAATCGACTGCTGTTCGGCCCACAGAGGTCCTATTTGTCACTTTTACTGACCGTTTAGGCCTTGTTGAGTGCATGTTAACGACTGATGCCTACCTCATTTTTACCTCCATAAAATGTCCCTCTGGTCAGCAGTGTAAACATAATCGGCCCCTTATTTCATGTCGATATGCATGGGGCGTGTCCCCCCTTCCACATAAGTATGTGCTTGGAACCTCAGGAGTAATTAAGAGTGTTTGTTTTTTTAAATGTTGTTTGTTTTTTAAATGTTGTTTGTTTGTTTGTTGTTTTCCATGGAGGTCCCTATTCTGGCAATGATCGGAGAGCTTCGACAAAGATGGCGATCCACACATGTTCACTGTACTGTAAAAATGCAATGTGTACGTATTACGTGGTTATCTGATCTGAAACTTAAATACCAATTAGGGTTCTTGACCTAGTCTTTGTTGGGAATTCTCGGCACTTGACATTCCCTTCAGCCTAATTCCACACTTGCTGAATAGCTTCATATCATTATCCACACTGTACACTGTAAACACTTACGTTTTATTTCTGCTAATTCATACCAAAATTATAATTATACCGTACCAAGAATACAGCTCCCCTGGTAAAGTGTATGTCGATGGAATACCGTAACGCAAAATAGGTCGTAAACATCGTTAGTCGAGGCCTCGCTGGATCGCTCATGAAAGCAGTAGTAGCTTTTTTACCATGCCCGATATGTGGCAGGGTTTCCATTGCAAATGTTCTCATATACTTGGCTTTAAAACATTCTTTTCCTCTTGTACACCCCCACCTAAAATCCTCTAAAGGAATCATGAGATACCCAGAACACAATGAAGACCCAACATTTATCTGTACACCATGCCACATAGGCCCTATTGAGCACCAAATGGTAGCCTTAGTATTTCAAAGAATCAAAATTGAAAGGTTGGAAACGGACGATGCCTGTTTTCCTTCCCCTTTTTATATAAATGTAAATGAGAGGGAGAGAGAAGAGGAGAGAATTAAATATGGGCACCAAGCTTAGCACCGGAAGGCGCGGTGGCCTAGTGGTAAGGCGTCTGTCTCGTAAACAGAAGATCGAGGGTTCGAATCCCTCTCGTGCCTTTTTGTACTTTTACATGCGTGATCATAGAATCAACTGAATCATGTGTTTGGGAACATGGTCAAAGAACACCATCATGACAGCTAACTTCTTATCTAGGGCCTCAATGATGTCACTTTTTACTACAATGAGAGCTGTCTCGGTGCTGTGACCACTCCGGTACGCAGATTGGTGTTCGGCAAGAAGATCATTATGTGCAAGGTGATCAGATATTTCATGTAGCACGACCTTCTCGAGAATCTTTGACAAGAAGGGTACGTTGGATACAGGTCTGTAGTTATTGAGGTTATTTTGGTCAAGGTTACGTTTTTTGATGAGTGGTGTCACAATGGCTGCCTTCCAGGCAGAAGGAAAGACACTTGATGATAAAGATGAATTGATGATAGATGTAATGAATGGAAGTGCAGTGTTGATGTTTTCCTTCAGAAGCCACGTTGGTAGTGAGTCAAGTGAACAAGATTTGTTGGGCGCTGAGGATATTAGCTTACAAACGTGATTTGCAGTAACGGGCTGGAAACTAGAGAGTTCATGGACAGGTGGGGTGTTAGGTACAAGTGTGGGAATCTCCAGGCCAGCTGTGACAAGGAGATGCCTGATCTTCTTCACTTTGTCTTTAAAGAAGCCAGAGAATCTATTACTCAGCACCTTCGTGGAAGAAGAGACGGGTATGACAGGTGACTCATTGAGCAGTGTATTGAGCACTCGGTATGCAGCTTTAGAATCAGCACCACTGAGCTGATCGTTGTAGTATTTGCATTTTTCGGCATAAATAAGCTTGCTGACAAGGTGCACCTGATCAATATATTGTAGACGATCTGCAGCATCTTCTGACTTACTCCAACACCTCTCCATTCTCCTTCTGACTCGCCTAGCAGAGTGGATCACATCGGTATACCAAGGCGGGTTCAACCGAAGACGTTGGGTATGTGTTGATGATGGACAGTGTACATCAAGGGTAGACTGAGTATCCTTGATGTAGTAAGCAGCTTGATGGTCAACAGGGCCATCAAATGGAAATGCACTAAGGGCATTTGCAAGATCCTTTGAGAAGGTTGCTTAGCTATCCAGGGTACGAAAATTTCTGGATAATGATGTGACAATTTTGGGGGGATTGTTAGCTATGTTCACAGTGCAGCTCAATATGTGATGATCAGAGTACAGCTTATTATACACTCGGCAATCACTTACCAAGCCAGATTCAGGATTTGAAATGATGAGGTCGAGAATGTGACCATGCCGATGTGTTGGAGTCGGCGTATGTGCTGATGCAGCCCGGCTTCATCCAAAGATGATAAGAATCGAGCAACATCTGTTTTATGTGGCGCATCAATGTGGATGTTGAAATCTCCAAGGAGAACTAGCCCTGATGCACGAGTTGTCAGCTTGTCAAGCAGATCAGGGTAGGCCTAGGCCTAAAAAGAGTTCATAAAACGCAAGGAAGTGCCGGCCTAATAGTAATAGACACAATCGGCGACTGCAGCACGTGACTCTTAGTGGGTATACAAAGTAAACAAACCAAGCAAGTAATGCACAGTGAGTATGCAAAAGCATTGCTGCGTGCCGCTTTACGACAGTAGCACTCGGAAGCAGCCATGCGTTTCCATTCACACTGCGCGTTGCTTGCTTGGTTTGTTTACATTGCATACCCACTATGGGTCACGTGCTGCAGTCGCCGATTGTGTCTATTGTGTCATGGGTTGGTTTGTGTGTTTATTTTTCTTTTAAACGCCGACCGTCTTATCTGTGTATCAATTATAGTGCCAGTTCCTTTTTGCTAGTTGGGGCAGTCCTATTCGTCATGCGGCGCGGTGGCCTAGTGGTAAGGCGTCTGTCTCGTAAACAGAAGATCGAGGGTTCGAATCCCTCTCGTGCCTTTTAAACCTTTTATCTGCGTCATCCGCGAATCAACTCAAGCAATATCATATAGGCCTACATTATTGGGTAGGCCTAGGCCTAAAAAGAGTTCATAAAAACGCAAGGAAATGCCGGCCAAATTGTGTCATGGGTTGGTTTGTGTGTTTATTTTTCTTTTAAACGACAACCGTCATATCTGTGGATCAAACACTGTGCCAGATTCTTTTTGCTTAAGAAAATTAATAATTGGGGCAGTCCACACTCGTCATGTGGCGCGGTGGCCTAGTGGTAAGGCGTCTGTCTCGTAAACAGAAGATCGAGAGTTCGAATCCCTCTCGTGCCTTTTAAACCTTTTATCTGCGTCATCCGCGAATCAACTCAAGTAGTATCATAGACCTACATTATTGGGTAGGCATATGCCTAAAAAGAGTTCATAAAACGCATGGAACTGCCGGCCTAATTGTGTCATGGGTTGGTTTGTGTGTTTATTTTTCTTTTAAACGCCGACCGTCTTATCTGTGTATCAATTACAGTGCCAGATCCCTTTTTATTAAGAAAATTAATAATTGGGGCAGTCCACACTCGTCATGTGGCGCGGTGGCCTAGTGGTAAGGCGTCTGTCTCGTAAACAGAAAATCGAGGGTTCGAATCCCTCTCGTGCCTTTTTGTACTTTTACATGCGTGATCATAGAATCAACTGAATCATGTGTTTACATAGATAGGGCCTATATACATTGTCGAGGAAAGAGTTCATAAAACAACGCAGGGGAAGCCTAACAAATTCTTTTAGGTTTACTTGTTTGTTTGTTTGTTATTTTTACTTTAAACGCCGACCATCTAATCAAACTCTGCCAGATCCTTTTTGCTTCAGAGAATTAATAATTGGGGCAGTCCACACTCATCATGTGGCGCGGTGGCCTAGTGGTAAGGCGTCTGTCTCGTAAACAGAAGATCGAGGGTTCGAATCCCTCTCGTGCCTTTTTGTCCTTTTACATGCGTGATCCTAGAATCAACTGAATCATGATTGTGTTTACATAGGGCCTATATACATTGTCGAGGAATTAGCTCATATAAAAACGCAGGGTAAGCCTAAAAACAATGTTTTAGGCTTGTTTGTTTGTTCTTTTTTTTTTTTTTTTACGCCGACCATCTAATCTGTGGATCAAACTCTGCCAGATCCTTTTTGCTTAAGAAAATTAATAATTGGGGCAGTCCATGTTCGTCATGTGGCGCGGTGGCCTAGTGGTAAGGTGTCTGTCTCGTAAACAGAAGATCGAGGGTTCGAATCCCTCTCGTGCCTTTTTGTCCTTTTACATGCGTGATCCTAGAATCAACTGAATCATGATTGTGTTTACATAGGTCCTATATACATTGTCGAGGAATTAGCTCATATAAAAACGCAGGGTAAGCATAAAAACGATGTTTTAGGCTTGTTTTTTAGTTTTTTGTTTTTTTTAAAACGCCGACCATCTAATCTGTGGATCAAACTCTGCCAGATCCTTTTTGCTTGAGAAAATTAATAATTGGGGCAGTCCATGTTCGTCATGTGGCGCGGTGGCCTAGTGGTAAGGCGTCTGTCTCGTTAACAGAAGATCGAGAGTTCGAATTCCTCTCGTGCTTTTTTCCACTTTTATCTGCGTCATCCGCGAATCAACTCAAGTAGTATCATAGACCTACATTATTGGGTAGGCATATGCCTAAAAAGAGTTCATAAAACGCATGGAAGTGCCGGCCTAATTGTGTCATGGGTTGGTTTGTGTGTTTATTTTTCTTTTAAACGCCGACCGTCTTATCTGTGTATCAATTACAGTGCCAGATCCCTTTTTATTAAGAAAATTAATAATTGGGGCAGTCCACACTCGTCATGTGGCGCGGTGGCCTAGTGTTAAGGCGTCTGTCTCGTAAACAGAAGATCGAGGGTTCGAATCCCTCTCGGGCCTTTTAAACCTTTTATCTGCGTCATCCGCGAATCAACTCAAGCAATATCATATAGGCCTACATTATTGGGTAGGTCTAGGCCTAAAAAGAGTTCATAAAAACGCAAGGAAATGCCGGCCTAATTGTGTCATGGGTTGGTTTGTGTGTTTATTTTTCTTTTAAACGCCGACCGTCTTATCTGTGTATCAATTACAGTGCCAGATCCCTTTTTATTAAGAAAATTAATAATTGGGGCAGTCCACACTCGTCATGTGGCGCGGTGGCCTAGTGGTAAGGCGTCTGTCTCGTAAACAGAAAATCGAGGGTTCGAATCCCTCTCGTGCCTTTTTGTACTTTTACATGCGTGATCATAGAATCAACTGAATCATGTGTTTACATAGATAGGGCCTATATACATTGTCGAGGAAAGAGTTCATAAAACAACGCAGGGTAAGCCTAACAAATTCTTTTAGGTTTACTTGTTTGTTTGTTTGTTATTTTTACTTTAAACGCCGACCATCTAATCAAACTCTGCCAGATCCTTTTTGCTTCAGAGAATTAATAATTGGGGCAGTCCACACTCATCATGTGGCGCGGTGGCCTAGTGGTAAGGCGTCTGTCTCGTAAACAGAAGATCGAGGGTTCGAATCCCTCTCGTGCCTTTTTGTCCTTTTACATGCGTGATCCTAGAATCAACTGAATCATGTGTTTACATAGGGCTTATATACATTGTCGAGGAAAGAGTCCATATAAAAACGCAGGGTAGGCAGCCAAAACGGTGTTTTAGGTTTGTTTGATTGATATTCTTATTTTAAACCTCGACCGTCATATCTGTGGATCAAACTCTGCCAGATCCTTTTTGCTCGAGAAAATTAATAGTTGGGGCAGTCCTATTCGTCATGTGGCGCGGTGGCCTAGTGGTAAGGCGTCTGTCTCGTAAACAGAAGATCGAGGGTTCGAATCCCTCTCGTGCCTTTTAAACCTTTTATCTGCGTCATCCGCGAATCAACTCAAGCAATATCATATAGGCCTACATTATTGGGTAGGCCTAGGCCTAAAAAGAGTTCATAAAAACGCAAGGAAATGCCGGCCTAATTGTGTCATGGGTTGGTTTGTGTGGGGTTTTTTCTTTTAAACGACAACCGTCATATCTGTGGATCAAACACTGTGCCAGATTCTTTTTGCTTAAGAAAATTAATAATTGGGGCAGTCCACACTCGTCATGTGGCGCGGTGACCTAGTGGTAAGGCGTCTGTCTCGTAAACAGAAGATCGAGGGTTCGAATCCCTCTCGTGCTTTTTGTACTTTTACATGCGTGATCCTAGAATCAACTGAATCATATGTTTACATTGGGCCTATATACATTGTCGAGGAAAGAGTCCATATAAAAACGCAGGGTAGGCCCCCAAAACGGTGTTTTAGGTTTGTTTGATTGATATTCTTATTTTAAACCTCGACCGTCATATCTGTGGATCAAACTCTGCCAGATCCTTTTTGCTCGAGAAAATTAATAGTTGGGGCAGTCCTATTCGTCATGTGGCGCGGTGGCCTAGTGGTAAGGCGTCTGTCTCGTAAACAGAAGATCGAGGGTTCGAATCCCTCTCGTGCTTTTTGTACTTTTACATGCGTAATCCTAGAATCAACTGAATCATGTGTTTACATTGGGCCTATATACATTGTCGAGGAAAGAGTCCATATAAAAACGCAGGGTAGGCCCCCAAAACGGTGTTTTAGGTTTGTTTGATTGATATTCTTATTTTAAACCTCGACCGTCATATCTGTGGATCAAACTCTGCCAGATCCTTTTTGCTCGAGAAAATTAATAGTTGGGGCAGTCCTATTCGTCATGTGGCGCGGTGGCCTAGTGGTAAGGCGTCTGTCTCGTAAACAGAAGATCGAGGGTTCGAATCCCTCTCGTGCCTTTTAAACCTTTTATCTGCGTCATCCGCGAATCAACTCAAGCAATATCATATAGGCCTACATTAATAATAATAATAATAATAATAATAATAATAATAATAATAATAATAATAATAATAATAATAATAATAATAATAATAATAATAATAATAATAATAATAATAACGGGCATTTATAGAGCGCTCTTACACTGGGTACCACAGCGCTTTACAATAAACTAAACAGTAAGCAGATAAATAAATAAAGGCACTCAAATGGAAAAGACAGTTGGTCCATGGAAATCAACCATTGAACAGGAAAGTTTTTAGATGTTTCTTGAAAACTTCATGTGACTCAGCGGAACGAATTTGATGTGGGAGATTGTTCCAAAGGCGCGGGGCATGTGCGTAAAATGCACGATCTCCAGCAGCAGAATGCACCTTTGGAACGGCCAATAGTGTACTGTCTGAACCAGAGCGAAGGCCAGGTCGTCCGGGATGGTAAACCTTGATGAGCCTGGTGAGATATGCAGGAGCGGTATTGTGGAGACATTTATATACAATGGTGAGGATCTTGAAAACAATTCGCTGATGGACTGGGAGCCAGTGGAGTTGATGGAGGAGTGGTGTAGCGTGGTCGTATTTACCACACTTGAAAATGAGTTTAGCAGCCCAGTTTTGGACACGCTGAAGACGTTTGGTATCAGATGATGAGATTCCGTGGAGCAGTGCGTTAGAATAGTCGAGTCTTGACGTAACGACTGCCCGAACTGCCTTCTCGCATGTGGATTCGTTGATAAATGGCCTTATGCGTCCTATATTGCGCAGATGGAAGTGGAGCGAGCGACAAAGGGAAGACACATGATGGTTCATCTTCAGAGCAGAGTCAAACTCCACGCCAAGATTCCGTACAGTAGCGGAAGGTGCAATGATCTCGTTGTTGATTCGAAGTGAAATATTAGCAAGTTGAGGAAGTGCACGAGGATTAGCGACAACCATAAACTGAGTTTTGCTGCAATTAAGTTTTAGCATGTTGTAAACCATCCACTTCTGTAGGTCAGTGATGCAATTTGACAATGAAGATAGACCGGCTTTGATGGAATCAGGACTCCTAGGGTCGACTGCAATGAATAGTTGTACATCGTCCGCATAGGAATTGTATTGCACGTCCTCATGCTGCTTGATGATGTTAGCAATAGGACTGGTGTACATTGTGAACAGTTGTGGGCCAATTACAGAGCCTTGTGGGACGCCGAAGTCAAGTGCTTGGGGTTCGGATAGATCATTGGTGACTTTAACTCTGCTTGTCCGATTGCTGAGGTATGATCTAAGCCACAACACAGAATTGTCAGAAAAGCCGAGTTCCATAGACAGGCGCCGAAGTAGTATGGAGTGGTCGATGGAATCAAACGCTGCAGACAGGTCAAGGAACACCATCATGACAGCTAACTTCTTATCTAGGGCCTCAATGATGTCACTTTTTACTACAATGAGAGCTGTCTCGGTGCTGTGACCACTCCGGTACGCAGATTGGTGTTCGGCAAGAAGATCATTATGTGCAAGGTGATCAGATATTTCATGTAGCACGACCTTCTCGAGAATCTTTGACAAGAAGGGTACGTTGGATACAGGTCTGTAGTTATTGAGGTTATTTTGGTCAAGGTTAGGTTTTTTGATGAGTGGTGTCACAATGGCTGCCTTCCAGGCAGAAGGAAAGACACTTGATGATAAAGATGAATTGATGATAGATGTAATGAATGGCAGTGCAGTGTTGATGTTTTCCTTCAGAAGCCACGTTGGTAGTGAGTCAAGTGAACAAGATTTGTTGGGCGCTGAGGATATTAGCTTACAAACGTGATTTGCAGTAACGGGCTGGAAACTAGAGAGTTCATGGACAGGTGGGGTGTTAGGTACAAGTGTGGGAATCTCCAGGCCAGCTGTGACAAGGAGATGCCTGATCTTCTTCACTTTGTCTTTAAAGAAGCCAGAGAATCTATTACTCAGCACCTTCGTGGAAGAAGAGACGGGTATGACAGGTGACTCATTGAGCAGTGTATTGAGCACTCGGTATGCAGCTTTAGAATCAGCACCACTGAGCTGATCGTTGTAGTATTTGCATTTTTCGGCATAAATAAGCTTGCTGACAAGGTGCACCTGATCAATATATTGTAGACGATCTGCAGCATCTTCTGACTTACTCCAACACCTCTCCATTCTCCTTCTGACTCGCCTAGCAGAGTGGATCACATCGGTATACCAAGGCGGGTTCAACCGAAGACGTTGGGTATGTGTTGATGATGGACAGTGTGCATCAAGGGTAGACTGAGTATCCTTGATGTAGTAAGCAGCTTGATGGTCAACAGGGCCATCAAATGGAAATGCACTAAGGGCATTTGCAAGATCCTTTGAGAAGGTTGCTCTATCCAGGATACGAAAATTTCTGGATAATGATGTGACAATTTTGGGGGATTGTTAGCTATGTTCACAGTGCAGCTCAATATGTGATGATCAGAGTACAGCTTATTATACACTCGGCAATCACTTACCAAGCCAGATTCAGGATTTGAAATGATGAGGTCGAGAATGTGACCATGCCGATGTGTTGGAGTCGGCGTATGTGCTGATGCAGCCCGGCTTCATCCAAAGATGATAAGAATCGAGCAACATCTGTTTTATGTGGCGCATCAATGTGGATGTTGAAATCTCCAAGGAGAACTAGCCCTGATGCACGAGTTGTCAGCTTGTCAAGCAGATCAGGGTAGGCCTAGGCCTAAAAAGAGTTCATAAAACGCAATGAAGTGCCGGCCTAATAGACACAATCGGCGACTGCAGCACGTGACTCTTAGTGGGTATACAAAGTAAACAAACCAAGCACAGTGTAATGCACAGTGAGTATGCAAAAGCATTGCTGCGTGCCGCTTTACGACAGTGTAGCACTCGGAAGCAGCCATGCGTTTCCATTCACACTGCGCGTTGCTTGCTTGGTTTGTTTACATTGCATACCCACTATGGGTCACGTGCTGCAGTCGCCGATTGTGTCTATTGTGTCATGGGTTGGTTTGTGTGTTTATTTTTCTTTTAAACGCCGACCGTCTTATCTGTGTATCAATTATAGTGCCAGTTTCTTTTTGCTAGTTGGGGCAGTCCTATTCGTCATGCGGCGCGGTGGCCTAGTGGTAAGGCGTCTGTCTCGTAAACAGAAGATCGAGGGTTCGAATCCCTCTCGTGCCTTTTAAACCTTTTATCTGCGTCATCCGCGAATCAACTCAAGCAATATCATATAGGCCTACATTATTGGGTAGGCCTAGGCCTAAAAAGAGTTCATAAAAACGCAAGGAAATGCCGGCCTAATTGTGTCATGGGTTGGTTTGTGTAGTTTTTTTTCTTTTAAACGACAACCGTCATATCTGTGGATCAAACACTGTGCCAGATTCTTTTTGCTTAAGAAAATTAATAATTGGGGCAGTCCACACTCGTCATGTGGCGCGGTGGCCTAGTGGTAAGGCGTCTGTCTCGTAAACAGAAGATCGAGGGTTCGAATCTCTCGTGCCTTTTTCCCCCTTTTATCTGCGTCATCCGCGAATCAACTCAAGTGGTATCATAGACCTACATTATTGGGTAGGCCTAGGCCTAAAAAGAGTTCATAAAACGCAAGGAAGTGCCGGCCTAATTGTGTCATGGGTTGGTTTGTGGGTTTTTTCTTTTAAACGCCGACCGTCTTATCAGTGTATCAATTACAGTGCCAGATCCCTTTTTATTAAGAAAATTAATAATTGGGGCAGTCCACACTCATCATGTGGCGCGGTGGCCTAGTGGTAAGGCGTCTGTCTCGTAAACAGAAGATCGAGGGTTCGAATCCCTTTCGTGCCTTTTTCTCCTTTTACATGCGTGATCCTAGAATCAACTGAATCATGTGTTTACATATGGGCCTATATACATTGTCGAGGAAAGAGTCCATATACAAACGCAGGGTAGGCCCCAAAAACGGTGTTTTAGGTTTGTTTGATTGATATTCTTATTTTAAACCTCGACCGTCATATCTGTTGATCAAACTCTGCCAGATCCTTTTTGCTCGAGAAAATTAATGGTTGGGGCAGTCCTAATCGTCATGTGGCGCGGTGGCCTAATGGTAAGGCGTCTGTCTCGTAAACAGAAGATCGAGGCTTCGAATCCCTTTCGTGCCTTTTTGTCCTTTTACATGCGTGATCCTAGAATCAACTGAATCAGGTGTTTACATATGGGCCTATATACATTGTCGAGGAAAGAGTCCATATAAAAACGCAGGGTAGGCCCCCAAAACGGTGTTATAGGTTTGTTTGATTGATATTCTTATTTTAAACCTCGACCGTCATATCTGTTGATCAAACTCTGCCAGATCCTTTTTGCTCGAGAAAATTAATAGTTGGGGCAGTCCTATTCGTCATGTGGCGCGGTGGCCTGGTGGTAAGGCGTCTCCCTGTCTCGTAAACAGAAGATCGAGGGTTCGAATCTCTCTTGTGCCTTTTAAACCTTTTATCTGCGTCATCCGCGAATCAACTCAAGCAATATCATAATTATAGGCCTACATTATTGGGTAGGCCTAGGCCTAAAAAGAGTTCATAAAAACGCTAGGAAATTAATGCCGGCCTAATTGTGTCATGGGTTGGTTTGTGTGGGGTTTTTTCTTTTAAACGACAACCGTCATATCTGTGGATCAAACACTGTGCCAGATTCTTTTTGCTTAAGAAAATTAATAATTGGGGCAGTCCACACTCACCATGTGGCGCGATGGCCTAGTGGTAAGGCGTCTGTCTCGTAAACAGAAGATCGAGGGTTCGAATCCCCCTCGTGCCTTTTAAACCGTTTTTTTTCTCGTCAACCTTGAATCAACTCAAGCAATATCATATAGGCCTACATTATTGGGTTCATAAAAACGCAAGGAAATGCCGGCCTAATTGTGTCATGGGTTGGTTTGTGTGGGTTTTTTTCTTTTAAACGACAACCGTCTTATCTGTGTATCAAACACAGTGCCAGATCCTTTTCGCTTGAGAAAATTAATAATTGGGGCAGTCCTATTCGTCATGTGGCGCGGTGGCCTAGTGGTAAGGCGTCTGTCTCGTAAACAGAAGATCGAGGGTTCGAATCCCTCTCGTGCCTTTTAAACCTTTTATCTGCGTCATCCGCGAATCAACTCAAGCAATATCATATAGGCCTACATTATTGGGTAGGCCTAGGCCTAAAAAGAGTTCATAAAAACGCAAGGAAGTGCCGGCCAAATTGTGTCATGGGTTGGTTTGTGTGGGGTTTTTTCTTTTAAACGACAACCGTCATATCTGTGGATCAAATTCTGCCAGATCCTTTTTGCTTGAGAAAATTAATAATTGGGGCAGTCCATGTTCGTCATGTGGCGCGGTGGCCTAGTGGTAAGGCGTCTGTCTCGTAAACAGAAGATCGAGAGCTCGAATCCCTCTCGTGCCTTTTCCCCCTTTTATCTGCGTCATCCGCGAATCAACTCAAGTAGTATCATAGACCTACATTATTGGGTAGGCCTAGGCCTAAAAAGAGTTCATAAAACGCAAGGAAGTGCCGGCCAAATAGACACAATCGGCGACTGCAGCACGTGACTCTTAGTGGGTATACAAAGTAAACAAACCAAGCAAGTAATGCACAGTGAGTATGCAAAAGAGACAGATGTCCTCATTCATTATACCTGACTCCAATCACTGAAGCAGAAATTACTATTGTTATATCTAAACTTCCCTCTGGTAAAGCCCCAGGTAGTGACGGTATAGGTTCATTTGTCATAAAGGAAGCAAAGAATGCTTTGGCCAAGCCATTGATGCTGCTCTTTAACAAGTCATTCACCACTGGAGTCTTTCCCGACAGTCTAAAAATAGCTAAAGTAGTTCCTGTATATAAAAAAGGTTGTAAACACGACCTCGGTAATTATAGACCTATATCACTACTTTCTGTATTTTCTAAAATATTTGAGAAATTGGTATACAAGCGACTAATTTGTTTTATTAACAAGCATGGCCTGCTCACAGAATCCCAATATGGCTTTAGAGCACAACGATCCACTGAGCTAGCTATTACAAGTATGTTAGATAAAATTATTAACGCTATTGATAATAAACAATTTTCAATTGGTATTTTTCTTGACCTGTCCAAAGCATTCGACACTGTTAACCATGACATTCTTATTACCAAGTTAGAGAAAATTGGTATTCGTGGGTTGGCCCTGGAATGGTTTAAGAGCTATTTAACACATAGAAAGCAATTTGTCTCGCATAATTCTAGACATTCATCCGATAAATATATTTCTTGTGGAGTTCCTCAAGGTTCAGTATTAGGTCCTCTGTTGTTCATTATCTATATAAATGATATATGTAATTCGTCTAGTCTGATCTCTTTTTGTATGTTTGCAGATGATACAAGCCTTTTATATAATCACCAAAATGTTGACATTGCTATACAAAACCTCAACGTAGAGCTTGTTAAAATAAGTAACTGGCTTCTAGCAAACAAACTATCAATTAATGTTCTTAAAACAAATTATATAATTTTTTGTGCTAGGCAAAACAAATATGTGCGCAATGTACCTCTCTGCTTAAATGGCAGTGTTTTAAACCAAACAAGGAGTTCAACATTTTTAGGTATTTATATTGATGAGAATTTAACTTGGAAAAAACACATAGATGTTTTATCCACTAAAATCTCAAAAATGGTTGGTATTATGAACAGATTAAAATGTTTTCTGTCAGAAAAAATTCTTTTAACATTGTACAATTCATTCATCCTTTCATATTTGAATTACGCAATACTATCTTGGGGTCACGGAAATGCACAATGTAACAAACTTTTTCTATTGCAAAAGAAAGCCGTTCGAACTATCACAAAAGCAAGTTATCTATCTCATTCTGCTCCTTTATTTGCCAAACTTAAAGTGCTAAAGTTTAATGATCTGTATAGTCTCAATTTGGGTAAATTCATGTTCAAATACAAATACGGCCTCTTACCAAACAGTTTTAATGAAATGTTTACTTTATCTTCATCAATACATTCTTATGGCACTCGTAAAGCATTGAAAGGGGATTTTTATGTCAATTATAGCAGAACTTCCATTCACAAAAACAGTGTTATACAACGTGGAACAGAATATTGGAATAGCCTTCATATACATGTTAAGCAACCTGCTTCAATTAATACATTTTCTAGAAAACTTAAAAACTACCTGTTAGATACATATTTGTAATGTCATCGTAGATTCATAATATTTTATTCGGTCATGTTTGTTTGGTCTCGGCTGTCAGCCTATCTGTATGTGTTTGTCTGTTTTGTCTGTCAAATAGGGAAAAGTACAAAAGTAATATTGTTTACTTCACTTTATTCCTACATATTGTCTCATGTATTTAAATTTTCAGTTTAATCATATAATGTAAAAATATTGATTAATTATTTGATTTCTACAATGTATTGTATTTGTTGAGACGGTATGAAATAAATGTTTCTGTCATCATAAAAAAAAGCATTGCTGCTTGCCGCTTTACGACAGTAGCACTCGGAAGCAGCCATGCGTTTCAATTCACACTGTGCGTTGCTTGCTTGGTTTGCTTACATGGCATACCCACTATGGGTCACGTGCTGCAGTCGCCGATTGTGTCTATTGTGTCATGGGTTGGTTTGTGTGTTTATTTTTCTTCTAAACGCCGACCGTCTTATCTGTGTATCAATTACAGTGCCAGATCCCTTTTTATTAAGAAAATTAATAGTTGGGGCAGTCCTATTCGTCATGTGGCGCGGTGGCCTAGTGGTAAGGCGTCTGTCTCGTAAACAGAAGATCGAGGGTTCGAATCCCTCTCGTGCCTTTTAAACCTTTTATCTGCGTCATCCGCGAATCAACTCAAGCAATATCATATAGGCCTACATTATTGGGTAGGTCTAGGCCTAAAAAGAGTTCATAAAAACGCAAGGAAATGCCGGCCTAATTGTGTCATGGGTTGGTTTGTGTGGGGTTTTTTCTTTTAAACGACAACCGTCATATCTGTGGATCAAACTCTGCCAGATCCTTTTTGCTTGAGAAAATTAATAATTGGGGCAGTCCATGTTCGTCATGTGGCGCGGTGGCCTAGTGGTAAGGCGTCTGTCTCGTAAACAGAAGATCGAGAGTTCGAATCCCTCTCGTGCCTTTTCCCCCTTTTATCTGCGTCATCCGCGAATCAACTCAAGTAGTATCATAGACCTACATTATTGGGTAGGCCTAGGTCTAAAAAGAGTTCATAAAACGCAAGGATGTGCCGGCCTAATTGTGTCATGGGTTGGTTTTTTCTTTTAAACGCCGACCGTCTTATCTATGTATCAATTACAGTGCCAAATCCCTTTTTATTAAGAAAATTAATAATTGGGGCAGTCCACACCCATCATGTGGCGCGGTGGCCTAGTGGTAAGGCGTCTGTCTCGTAAACAGAAGATCGAGGGTTCGAATCCCTCTCGTGCCTTTTGTACTTTTACATGCGTGATCCTAGAATCAACTGAATCATGTGTTTACATAGGGCTTATATACATTGTCGAGGAAAGAGTCCATATAAAAACGCAGGGTAGGCCCCCAAAACGGTGTTTTAGGTTTGTTTGATTGATATTCTGATTTTAAACCTCGACCGTCATTTCTGTTGATCAAACTCTGCCAGATCCTTTTTGCTCGAGAAAATTAATAGTTGGGGCAGTCCTATTCGTCATGTGGCGCGGTGGCCTAGTGGTAAGGCGTCTGTCTCGTAAACAGAAGATCGAGGGTTCGAATCCCTCTCGTGCCTTTTAAACCTTTTATCTGCGTCATCCGCGAATCAACTCAAGCAATATCATATTATAGTCCTACATTATTGGGTAGGCCTAGGCCTAATGAAAGAGTTCATAAAACGCAAGGAAATGCCGGCCTATGCAGTGTGTCATGGGTTGGTTTTTTCTTTTAAACGACAACCGTCATATCTGTGGATCAAACTCTGCCAGATCCTTTTTGCTTGAGAAAATTGATAATTGGGGCAGTCCATGTTCGTCATGTGGCGCGGTGGCCTAGTGGTAAGGCGTCTGTCTCGTAAACAGAAGATCGAGGGTTCGAATCCCTCTCGTGCCTTTTAAACCTTTTATCTGCGTCATCCGCGAATCCACTCAAGCAATATCATATAGGCCTACATTATTGGGTAGGCCTAGACCTAAAAAGAGTAAACTATTTGCATCGCTGCCATCGCACAGTGCTCAAGATTCTACATTGTCTTAGGTATGGGCGAAAAGGGTTTTCCTTCCGAGCTCCCGGCACCATCCCCTTGATCAGGCTGACAAAACTCCCTTATAGTTAAACTACCCCATATCTCACCCAACCCTTACCAAAGACCAGAAAGCAGGCACATTAAGACATAGAGACAAAGTGAATCAAAATGCGGGCTTGATGCGAAGCTTTTGTGAACCAAGTATTGCATTACTCTCTGAACACGGAAAAGCCCTAGCAGCCCTGAAGTTCGAGTTCAGAACGCGGTAAAAACCACGTCAGATCGGAAGCCGGAGGGTTCTCGCCTTTCCCTGTCACCGCATCCCGGAGCATTTGCACTATGCCTCGCATTCGCGAAACCTTCTCGACCTCGGTATAGTGTTTAAATGTCTTCTGAGTTGCCCACCTGCAATGGTCCATGACCTGCTGTTCGGTTGCCCCCAAAATCCGCAAGGTAGCTGCCACTCCGGCTCTGCTTCCACTCCGGCTCTGCTTCCGTGCGGCCTGAGGTTGAGATCGTTTTGGTCTTCGGAAGCTGCAAAGTAGACTTCCAGACGGTTACTTACGGCAAAAGTCTGTTGGCTATGGATTTCCGGTTCACGGTGGTGGGTCTGAAAAGATACCCATCTGCTAGATTTACACCCGACTCCGCTGCAAAATCGACCCTATCTTTAACTGCCTTTGCTGGATTCATCTCTCCCTCATCTCACTTCGGTATGATAATCAGTGATGAACTGTTTTCCCGAATAGTCTTGCCAATCGTTTGGTTGAACAGGAGGTCCTTCCCTTCAACTCTCAAGTCAGCTGCACGGTCGCCGGCCCAACAAAAACACAGGAAAAAGGCCAACTCTCGGTAGAGGATAAACGTGGTATTAAGAAAGAAGCGTTGCTGACAACTTTCTGAAGCCGCTTCCTTTATCTCGCCTGCTAACCGTCTTATTTTGTTGGAGCATATAGGAACCGCCTGGTGGGGAGTGACATGCGCCTCTGCCTGTTCTAGACGGATGGCTTTGAGATACCTTCGGACTCGGAAGGAGAAGCAGGGGTTTCCCCAGAGTTGACCCTGTCGCCACTGGTTGCGTCCTGCCCAGCACATTGAAGTACACCCTGAGTTGCCCAACGTAAGAGTCGACGGTTTCCACCGCAAGGCACCGCTGGCATTTACAATCAAACACTCCATGCTCTCCCAAATTCGGGCCGCCGATGATATGGACTCGAGTTCTACCTCTGACCTCTCTATCAATTAGAAATGCTACCATATCGTTAGGCGTTGCTGTATCTGCATCCGCACCTTCGGCGCAGTAACCTGTCCCTTGATTCTCCCTCAGAAAAACTTCAAAATACCTCACAAGGTTTCTTTTCTGTTTAATATAGGCTGTCCTGTCTGAACGTTCGTCCAGCTCACGAAACCTCATCGTTACGTGAAGGAGCTTCAAAATAAAGGAAAGAGAACTATAAGTTGTCAACCGATTAAGAAACTAATGCTTGAATCCACTACAATTGG
The DNA here is from genome assembly GCA_037783415.1 of Leptasterias polaris. Lineage (NCBI taxonomy): Eukaryota > Metazoa > Echinodermata > Asteroidea > Forcipulatida > Asteriidae > Leptasterias > Leptasterias polaris. The sequence goes on along the minus strand of JAZGTN010000013.1, from coordinate 663,969 downwards.
CTACCATTTGATTTGTACACACCAACGCGCCGGCTTAAAACCTCCCTGAACATCCTTTGGAGCTTCCGGCGTAACTTAAGCTAGCCCCAGTTCGTCAGGTGAACATCATCTCTCAGATCATGTTGCCCGATGTAGTCGTTGGAGAAATAATTCCAACCTGCCTCATCACACTGTTGCCTCAATTTCGTGTTGACATTTGCTACATCCCGGTTGACAGAAGTCAAACGTGTTGAACATATACTGATGACATTACAAATTCACATGTTTCGAAGCTGCTCCAAAAAACCCAAAACCCTCAATAGCTCTGACACTCCGGGCTCGCAGACGTCACGCCTACTAAAGTCGTCAGCCAACTCTCTGCACAGGACATCCATCTTTGAATCTCCTTTCACCAATGCTCTAATTCTCATAGACGAAGGCCAGCCAAAACCCTGCAGTCCCCTAAATATGGAATCTGCGACGAGTAGGACGAGTAGGGGTGGGGGCAACCCCTTTAAACATCATTCTGCCTGCTGCCAGTGAAGTGTCACTTAAAAACCCATAGCTCGAAGGGAAGGGCACTGGTGGATTTGACATAGCCATGACGTGAACTCAAGAGCACCGACTTGGCCATGCTCGGTCAAGCGTAGCGACTGGCCGTGAAAGGACTTTAACTTCGGCTACCAAGATCTCGGGTGGGGATACTTCGGCACCACCATAGTCACTGTCACGTCTCCCGATTTACAGAAAAGCCCGATGACAGCCGGGATCAACACAAAGGGAGGAAATACATGTACATACAAGAGCTCTCCACGCGGGTACTCCTGTGCAATACATTATAACCCCTGCAGACCCTGGAACTGGGTATCTGGAAAAGAATTTCAGTGGTTTTCCATCGTTTCCTTTTGGGACATTCAAGGGCAGGCAGAGCCATTAGGTCAAATGTAAACCCTGCACAAACCGGAACGCTCTTTCGTAATACACATCCAGAGAGAGACACAGGCGGCCTGGAATCAGCAAATGATATTTCTCTTGATGGATCATAGCCAAGTTTCCGCTTGAAGCTACCCATTCAAGCTGCAATGCGAAATTTGCCTCCAAGGTCAGAGCGAATAATGAGCTTCAAAATCTGTGTTATCGCAAGCGACCTCGCTTTCAAACCCGTCCATGCCCAATACAAGCCTTGGGAGTCAACCTGCACCTTCACTCTCTGGTCCCACAGGTGGCCAATTGCCGACAACAAGACAAAATATAGAGCGAAGGCCTCCTTGTAGCATATGTCCCCTATGCGCGACCCAAAATCTCCGAATGTGATTTTACCCGCATGGCGAACCATTACGCCTCCCCATCTGTAACCAGATGCATCTGAACACAAGCGCAAACTCACATGCTTCTCCTGCCTCCAAGGAACTGGTTCTGAAAAGGAATCCACGAAACGCAAAAAACAGTATTTCTTCCCGCGCTGGTTCTGTGAGAGCAAGGGGTGTGACGTCATCAAGCTGATGCAGAATGGAGCAACCTTCTCTGACATTGTAATGAAGCCGCAGGGAAAACCAACACCAAGCTTTGACATTTCCCGACAAAACGCTGCATCGCTTTCAGGAGGACTGTCCCCTCTGACAAAATACTCTCCCTCACTCTACCAGGTATCTTTTCAGGTATCCAAAAGGACGTGGTTCCTGAGAAAATCCCCGGCCCTAGGTGAATCATTTTTGAGGACGGCTGCAACTGACTCTTGCTAAGATTTACGAAGTATCCCAGTTTCATTTGCATATTAACAGACTGCATATAAAGCCCTGGCTGCTGCTCTTGTGTAAGCCGGTTCATCCGTGACAACAACCTGCAAATAAAGAATGACTCTTTAAGCTACTTGTGATCTTCCCGGCCTCGTTATTACTTTGTCCAATGAAACGGCCGTCTATCCATATCTCTGTGTGAACGCCCAGATTCTTTAACCAAGTTTACCGACAGAAACCAATGGTGGTGTAAATGTAAGAGCAGTTCTTTGAACCCAAATGTCGAAAAAGAACCCGGCCAATTTGAAACCGCAAAACTTCTTTGACCTTTCAAACAGATTTACTTGCTTGTACCCCTGGGCATCACCGGTGCGTGAAAAATACCCATCGTTATCAATTGATTTTGCTCTATCTCCCAGGGGAATTACTAGGTTAAACGGGGGTTTCTTAGCACCATGGGTTCGGGCCCTTCATTGAAAGGACCAGCCTGGATTTGCTTGGCTCTATTGACAAAGCATGTACGCATCTAGGAGACACAACTTGACTAACTTGATTTGTCTAACGATTGTCATATTAATAAATGAAACGAAATCTCTACAGATCGGGAAATTGGCAAAATACAGGTGGGGGGAAAGTCTGAGTGAAAGGACCTCCCCCTGTACGTTCCTTGATAGTGTTGGAAGAATTCGAATAAGTCAACCTCTTGCCCAAGCCACTTGCCAACTAGCCGTCCAGTGTCGTGACATTCTGCTAGTACACCTCCCCAAGCTTCAGCGCTGTATGTCAGGCCCCCCGCCACAAACAAAGAAGGGTCCCGGATACGAGGAGCCTTGAAATCCGGGAGAAAATTCCCACTCAACACGTCTAAGGGATTTGGAGCCGACCCATCAGGTGGACTGGCTGGCTTACCGGATATATCAACCCAAGAACGAGCAACATTGCTTCTCGTCATAGCCTGTGCTTTGACCGGATCGAAATATTGACCCAAAGAACACTCCCAAGTATGCGTGCTTAGGACACCCATGCATTTTTTGAGTATGCCTACAAAGAAATACACAATAACATGCCCTTGCAACATAACTGAAACCAACTTCTAAACCGATCCAATAACCAAATCGGAATTGCTGTAAAGCAGACGCCCGACAAATATGAAATTGTGTTTATTTTAAATTGTTACATACTGTGGCCCTACTGCAGTTCCATAACCCCCACCCCCCAAAAATGCAAATTTGCTTTAACATTATTTCTTTGCATCCTCTTGCCAGATGACCTCTCTTTTGGTACCGAAAGCAAGGGCCCCGGAATCTTGCCCCCGTGAACCCATTAGGAAAGACTGAATGTATTGCTGGCCACCATAACCCCAATTTTGACAAAAGGCTTGACGAAGGGTTCCTTGTGGTCCTCCCGGTGCTATTGTTCTACCTTTATTTGCTTCCGAAGGCGGAGCAAGTAAACCCAAATGCTGACGCGCAAAGCGAGGACACTTGACGGAGTCCTCCCCTGTAATTGATTTATGAATATACATTGCCACGCCTTCAGTCTTTGTTTCAACGTGTTTTGTACATTCCGACAGGGGGTTTTATACTTACAACTGTTTTTTCCTTCACATCCTCTTCGACGTACTTCCGTATCGAATTGTGCCCTGGCCTGTATCAGATTACCAACCTCGAGAATAAAGCCACAAGTGTTTTTTTTCTTTTCTTTTTTTCTTTTTCTTAGACTTTGGACATCTAATTCTTCTTGCATCAAAAGGGTTCTTTGGTGAAACATTGCATTTTTCGATGCTACACTGTGTTTGAAAACCTAAGTTTGAGCCCTCTTCCGCTCTGCAGCTGACACCTTAATCATGTTCTTTGCCAAAACATGATGATTCCAATACTTCGCCCTAACATAAAATTACCTTGAAATTTATATAATTCTGCAGGTGATGCCATAAACCTGCTTTTTGTTAAATCACTGTATACCCAGTAACTCTCTCACTACATAAAACAACCTTGAGCCCTTTTAGCTCTGCGGGTGCCAGCAAAATCACGCTCTTTTTCAAATCACTGTATCGCCAAAACATCTCACTGAACATAAAGCCTTGAGCCTTTTTACGCTCCGCAGTGCCAGCGTAATCATGCTCCGCAGTGCCAGCGTAATCATGCTCTTTGTCAAAACATTCCATCTCCAAAGCCCCTCCCTGAACATAAATCACCTTGAGCCTTTTGTCGCTCTGCAGGTATGAGCATAATCAAGCTCTTCGTCAAATCATTGCATCTCAAGAAACCTCTTCCTGTATATAAATCACCTTGAGCCTTTTGTCGCTCTGCAGGTGCCAGCATAATAATCAAATCAATGCATCTCCCATATCTCTCCCTCAGTACATATATCACTTTGAGCCTTTTATCGCTCTGCAGGTGCCAGCAAAATCACGCTCTTTTTCAAATCATTGTATCGCCAAAACATCTCACTGAACATAAAGCCTTGAGCCTTTTTACGCTCCGCTGTGCCAGCGTAATCATGCTCTTTGTCAAAACATTCCATCTGCCATACCTCTACCCCAGTACATATATCACCTTGAGCCTTTTATCGCTCTGCAGGTGCCAGCATAATCAGGTTCTTAGGCAAAACATTGTATACCCAATACCTCTATCAATACGTGAATCACCTTGAGCCTTTTATCGCTCTGCAGGTGCCAGCATAATCAGGTTCTTTATCAAAACATTATATATACCCAAATTCTCGCTACGTAAATCACCTTGAGCCTTCTATCGCTCTGCAGGTGCCAGCATAATCGGGTTCTTTATCAAAACATTATATATACCAAAATTCTCGCTACGTAAATCACCTTGAGCCTTCTATCGCTCTGCAGGTGCCAGCATAATCAGGTTCTTAGGCAAAACATTGTATACCCAATACCTCTATCAATACGTTAATCATCTTGAGCCTTCAATCGCTCTGCAGGTGCCAGCATAATCAGGTTCTTTATCAAAACATTATATATACCCAAATTCTCGCTACGTAAATCACCTTGAGCCTTCTATCGCTCTGCAGGTGCCAGCATAATCGGGTTCTTTATCAAAACATTATATATACCAAAATTTTCGCTACGTAAATCACCTTGAGCCTTCTATCGCTCTGCAGGTGCCAGCATAATCAGGTTCTTAGGCAAAACATTGTATACCCAATACCTCTATCAATACGTGAATCACCTTGAGCCTTTTATCGCTCTGCAGGTGCCAGCGCAGGTTCTTTATCAAAACATTGTATACCCAAATTCTCGCTACGTAAATCACCTTGAGCCTTCTATCGCTCTGCAGGTGCCAGCATAATCAGGTTCTTAGGCAAAACATTGTATACCCAATACCTCTATCAATACGTGAATCACCTTGAGCCTTTTATCGCTCTGCAGGTGCCAGCATAATCAGGTTCTTTATCAAAACATTGTATACCCAAATTCTCGCTACGTAAATCACCTTGAGCCTTCTATCGCTCTGCAGGTGCCAGCATAATCAGGTTCTTAGGCAAAACATTGTATACCCAATACCTCTATCAATACGTGAATCACCTTGAGCCTTCAATCGCTCTGCAGGTGCCAGCATAATCAGGGTTTTTTGTGGTGGTTTTTTTCCAAAACATTGTATACCCTGTACCTCCATCGCTACGTAAAACAATCTTGAGCCACTTTTGGTCTGCATGCATCACCATGTGTTTACTATTATTTACTATTATTACTTTTTTGCTTTTATTATTATTATTTGTTTGTCCATCACATTATCATGCATTTTGCCAAATTATACCCTTATTAACATAAACAACCTCGAGCCCCCTTTCCACGCTCTGCAGGTATCCTATTTTAGTATGCCATTGGCAAATCATGTTATTTAGTTTATACTTAAATTCCTAGGCACATAAATGACTTAAAAGCCCACTTTCCCGCAGATGTCACCCTAAAACGTGGTCCTTTCTCTATGCTTAAACCTGCTCTTTGGAAAATCCTTGAATTATACCATTTTCATTGTCTCCCTTTACATAAACAATATTGCGCCCTTACCACGCTCTGCATGTATCACACTATTCATGGTCTGGGTAAATCATTTTGTTTCCAATATTACTCTGCAAATAAACACCCTGTGCCCTTCTTAGCTTTGCAAATATCATGCTAATTATGCTACTTGGTAGGTCGTTGTATTTTTATGATACCTCCCAGCACATAAAGAGTGCCACATTAATCGTGCAACTAATAGGAAATACTGTGTGAGCTTTCCAACAGCTCCAAGCACATATAAGAGATATCTAGTAATAGCCTAAACGCTCTGCATATAATTAACATATGTTGGTAAATAAATTATTTCCCAACAGGTCCAACCTCTCTGTACATGCAATAATTTAGCCTTTCAAACGCCCTTCGGGCTTCACACTGATGAGGTTTTGTTAAATCATTCTATGTTCCATAACCTCTTTGTGACTGGACAAAGGCTTGTGCCTTTCTCTACACTATAGCAAAACGCTTCCCCGCCCATCGTGGATGGAAATGATGTGGTTGGGTTGCGTTGATTTTAGGTATGACAATGCCGATACTCGATCTGCACCAAGGAAATTAATATGAAAACATAGGTGTCCAACATAAGGACTAAATCTTACATGAAAATCTAGGGTGCCAGGCCTCTCTTCGTGCAATGAAGGGTACCTAGGGATATTGAAAGGCGGCCTTTGTGGCCTTTTATCACGATTGTTGAGTATGGCCTGCGTGTGGATGGCGATGTCGATGCTATGCAATACCAAACGCCCTGCATTAACATGAAGGCGTCTATAGGATCTCCATTACCGGAATCATAACCAACTATTATACGAGATAAACTAAACATACGGACTAGCCGGTCTCTCATTCCAAGTTTCTACGTACCCATAATTTGTGCATTCGTTATTAAATGGCGCCTTGATTCACATCATCCACAATGCTCTTCTTATCTAAGACAACATAATTAAGGCAGTAGAACTGAACATACCTTTATCCTGATAGACCCGGCTAAAAGCGGAAATAGCAAAAGGATATCTCACCAACGTGTTATTTAAAACTGACCGCCAAAACCCTCTAACTTCCCGGAGATCCTATGTAACCCGGAGACAGATCTATCGAGCACCCAGCTGTGGTCTTGCCAGAATCGCGACTGATATTTAATCATTCGCCCTCTACGCCGACAGCGAAGCAAATAGTTCATAAAAACGCAAGGAAATGCCAGCCTAATTGTGTCATGGGTTGGTTTGTGTGGGTTATTTCTTTTAAACGACAACCGTCATATCTGTGGATCAAACACTGTGCCAGATTCTTTTTGCTTAAGAAAATTAATAATTGGGGCAGTCCACACTCATCATGTGGCGCGATGGCCTAGTGGTAAGGCGTCTGTCTCGTAAACAGAAGATCGAGGGTTCGAATCCCCCTCGTGCCTTTTAAACCGTTTTTTTCTCGTCAACCTTGAATCAACTCAAGCAATATCATATAGGCCTACATTATTGGGTTCATAAAAACGCAAGGAAATGCCGGCCTAATTGTGTCATGGGTTGGTTTGTGTGGGGTTTTTTCTTTTAAACGACAACCGTCATCTGTGGATCAAATTCTGCCAGATCCTTTTTGCTTGAGAAATAATAATTTGGAAAGTCCATGTTCGTCATGTGGCGCGGTGGCCTAGTGGTAAGGCGTCTGTCTCGTAAACAGAAGATCGAGAGTTCGAATCCCTCTCGTGCCTTTTTCCCCTTTTTATCTGCGTCATCCGCGAATCAACTCAAGTAGTATCATAGACCTACATTATTGGGTAGGCCTAGAAAACGCAAGGAAGTGCCGGCCTAATAGACACAATCGGCGACTGCAGCACGTGACTCTTAGTGGGTATACAAAGTAAACAAACCAAGTAAGTAATGCACAGTGAGTATGCAAAAGCATTGCTGCTTGCCGCTTTACGACAGTAGCACTCGGAAGCAGCCATGCGTTTCAATTCACACTGCGCGTTGCTTGCTTGGTTTGCTTACATTGCATACCCACTATGGGTCACGTGCTGCAGTCGCCGATTGTGTCTATTGTGTCATGGGTTGGTTTGTGTGTTTATTTTTCTTCTAAACGCCGACCGTCTTATCTGTGTATCAATTACAGTGCCAGATCCCTTTTTATTAAGAAAATTAATAATTGGGGCAGTCCAAACTCATCATGTGGCGCGGTGGCCTAGTGGTAAGGCGTCTGTCTCGTAAACAGAAGATCGATGGTTCGAATCCCTCTCGTGCCTTTTAAACCTTTTATCTGCGTCATCCACGAATCAACTCAAGTAATATCATATTATAGGCCTACATTATTGGGTAGGCCTAGGCCTAATGAAAGAGTTCATAAAACGCAAGGAAATGCCGGCCTAATTGTGTCATGGGTTGGTTTGTGTGGGTTTTTTTTCTGTTAAACGCCGACCGTCTTATCTGTGTATCAATTACAGTGCCAAATCCCTTTTTATTAAGAAAATTAATAATTGGTGCAGTCCACACTCATCATGTGGCGCGGTGGCCTAGTGGTAAGGCGTCTGTCTCGTAAACAGAAGATCGAGGGTTCGAATCCCTCTCGTGCCTTTTGTACTTTTACATGCGTGATCCTAGAATCAACTGAATCATGTGTTTACATAGGGCTTATATACATTGTCGCGGAAAGAGTCCATATAAAAACGCAGGGTAGGCCCCCAATACGGTGTAGGTTTGTTTGATTGATATTCTGATTTTAAACCTCGACAATCTAATATGTGGATCAAACTCTGCCAGATCCTTTTTGCTTGAGAAAATTAATAATTGGGGCAGTCCATGTTCGTCATGTGGCGCGGTGGCCTAGTGGTAAGGCGTCTGTCTCGTAAACAGAAGATCGAGAGTTCGAATCCCTCTCGTGCCTTTTCCCCCTTTTATCTGCGTCATCAGCGAATCAACTCAAGTAGTATCATAGACCATGGAGGTATAGACCTACATTATTGGGTAGGCATATGCCTAAAAAGAGTTCATAAAACGCAAGGAAGTGCCGGCCTAATTGTGTCATGGGTTGGTTTGTGTGTTTATTTTTCTTTTAAACGCCGACCGTCTTATCTGTGTATCGAACACAGTGGCAGATCCTTTTTGCTTGAGAAAATTAATAATTGGGGCAGTCCACACTCATCATGTGGCGCGATGGCCTAGTGGTAAGGCGTCTGTTTCGTAAACAGAAGATCGAGGGTTCGAATCCCTCTCGTGCCTTTTAAATCGTTTTTTTTTCTCGTCAACCTTGAATCAACTCAATTATTTGTTACATAATAATATTAATAATACGCGGTTCTTATATAGCGCTTTATACTCCCGATGGGTGTCTCAAAGCGCTCAGTATTTTTCCTACAAGGTATGTGGAGTTACGTGTTGAAGTATGAGACCTATTCCTTTGCATAGCACAATGTAATGGTTTACAGGGTGCTGTGGCGCAATATGCAGCCAATCAAACCAGGAACACCGGGGCGAACCCCTTCTCTTTACGATAAGTGCACTGGGTTCTTTTTCGTGCATTACACAACACACGGGACCTACGGCTTAACGTCCCATCCGAAGGACGAAGCATGTGGTTAAGTGTCTTGCCTAAGGACACAAGTGTCACGACTGGGATTCGAACCCACACTCTGCTGATCAGAAACACCAGAGCTTGAGTTCGGTGTTCTTATCCGCTCGGCCACGACACGCCATATCGGGGGAAAGCGTTCAAATAAAAACGCATGTAGGCCCAATGTCATGGCTTTGTCTGTTTTGTTTATTAAAAAGTCTACCTTTAATATATTATGTGAATCAACACTCTGACAGACTCATTTGTTTTAGAAAATTAATAATGGGGGCAGTTCAGAAATTCCTCCAGCCTAGTGGTAAATATCGAGGGTTTGAATTCCTCTTGTGCCTTTGTCAATGAACAACATGGTTTTATTAAACTTCATGACCGACATTTCATAGGCCTAAATTTAGGAGACGGGTCTTTTTTTCACGAGGATCCAGTCTTTTGGGAATGAACGACTCAAAACACGACTACCAGGATAAACTTGCTGGTTGTGCGCAAAAGTTGATGGCGTCTTAAAATCCCATCAAAGGTTATTTATATACTAGGCTTATGTCCGTCCTTCAAAAACAGACCGGATGAATTGTGAACTCTGTACTGACCTCCGTTTAATACCATCCCACACACTATTTAAGGCTTTTTGGTGATTTAAACAAAATAAGGAAATTCATGCAAATAAAAAGGAAACTTGTATCTTGTAAGGGAATGTGAATGTGGCAGCACCGGAAATCAGCTGCACGGCTGAAGTTGAATGCCTGCATTGTTTTTATTCCGTTCACGGGTTTTGCAAACTTATGTGAGTTAAAAAAAAAAAAATCCATTTCACAAATTATGTCCACACACGAACAAAAGCAGGACAACTCTCAAATCAGGTCTTCATAATTATACAAATCTTGTTTTATTTACAGTGTTTACAAAATGTGCACGAATCTGTTCATCACAGTGAATAAAAAAAATACTAATAACACATAGCAACTAGATTGCTAAATAAACTTAAGCCTACTGTTTTAAAGAGCAAGCTCTAAACAATACATAACTCTGCACAGCTTTTTAAATAGCATGTCGGCAAAACATAACATGAGAACACCAACTTGACAATGTTTGCTCTTTTTACGTTAACTTACCAAATGGACAAACAGCATACAGCGACAAAACAGCGACAAACATAATACAAATGCGTACAAAAATAAATATATCGTTAAAGAGTCTCTGTTAAAATGATAAGCTACAATTCTGCAGAGTTTAAAATAAAAAGAACTAATTCTACGCAGCGATGCATGCATGCATTTAAACTAATCGTCTAATAAGCATGTATAAGCAAAATAGAACAATAACAGAACAACTTATCGACGATGGAATATCACAACCATGTCAGATGTAATTTTGCAAAATAACACATGATAAAACGGATAAAACGACTAAATCAAAGTTCTGCTCGGTATTGCATCAGTTGAAAGAAACTTCGTACTGGCCATTTTCACAAATAAAGTATTGCTGTATCGAATGAGCAAAAAGGAAAATCATTGATTACAATCAGGCTTTGAACTTCACTCTCCATCCTTATTTAAAGAGACACAGTAAACAGACCAAACACTTTGCTGCCATCTGTTTTTCCTACTTAATTTAACTCAACGTAACAGAAATAGTCTTGTCGCTTTGCATGAAACGAGAACTTCTATTGTCGTTGACATTTGGAGTCTTGTACCGCACATGTACATGTGGTGTATTATAATAACAGGCTAATGTGCATTCTAAAGCATCTGGCAAGGGCATACTGGCAATTTCCACTACTTCACCATGCACAACCATATTAATTTTTACACATTAAGACCATAAAACCAACGTAACCAAACAAACTGAGGTTGGACGGAAAATGAACCCTGCCCAATTTGACCAACTAGTTTCTAGGAATACTGTAATAGCACAGACGCGCAAATAGCTATAACAAAGACAGCGGCATGGTGTCTCTACTAACAAGATGAAGCCTGATTTCATACTAATATCACATTTATATTTAAAAAAAATTAAAGTAATGCTTAACATAGATGAAAATACTAAAAATTACAGTTTAAGTAGTCTTGACATGCCGTAAGTTAGACGTATCTGCAAACAAATACAATGCAAGGCATTCCATCCTAAAACTTTGTAAAATCTGTTGTATCAAACATTCATACAATCCAAAACGTTTACACATCAATATGCGATAGATACACTGTATGTACGTTCACAAGGCATGATGAACATTAGCCCTGGTAGGACGTCAGTTTCCGTTGCAATGCACTGACCAACCTGGGCTAGATGAATATATAACTTACTGTCACAGTATCCAGAAAACAACTACTGTAACAGCCGACCAGAGATTAACACTCCACGCACTGAACTGTTTAGGTACATGTACAGCTTGATCCCAAACCGCTCATAGAACATTAACTTTGTGAAGTTGAGATGCGACAGACACTAGGTGATGCTTCACTGACGGTCTCAAAAACCTGGACAGAATAACCAAGCATTCCGAGAGCCTTCCTTGCCACAGTTGACAACAATGGTGCCCTAAATCGAAACAATATGAATACAGATGGTCTTGACCAATTCCAACAACAGCAGACAAAAGATGTTTAAGCAAAGCGAATTAAACTTATACATGATTTAATCACACAACGTTTTTCCACAACAAACAAAAATCAAAGACCAATTCAGCCATCTTTAAAGCAAAACGCACTTCTGCTTCAACACATCATAAAAATGTACATCAACCTTTTGGAACAGTTCTGAAGTTGCTATGTAATTTTGTAACGAATTCAACACTCAAACTCAACATTGACAACTGTGGGGATGAAATTGCTTAGAAACGTACACACAACATCAAATTGAAAGTACACTAGGCCAGTGCAACCAACACAAGAACATTTCTCACCGGTCTATGTTTCATGAAGACCAGCGAAATGGAGGCTGTGATGTAAGTCCAAGTCTGGTAGTCCGAGCCTTTTTTTAAATTTTCCAACTTGCCACTAAAGCAGAATACGATGCCATTTCTTGTGTCCCGTTATGTCTGTGACTGGTTCCACGCTTACTTTTCCTTAACAGACATCTGTTAAGAAAACTTTCTGCTTAAAGCAAATATACGATTTGGGCCATAGTCTTGACATTCTTCAATGTATTATTTCCTATTGAAGGCTCATTAAGGATGACACAGCCTCCAAGATTTAGACAAAAAATCCGAATGACATAGGCACCATCTAGACAGACATCTAGGTACTATAAATTCCAATTAGCTATTCTTCATTTCAGTAAACAATGACAATCATCATACACCATCTAGAGCCACAAGACATTTCAATCACCTAGTCTTCACTCCAGTACATCACATCCATCACAGAATAAAAAACCACTCCATCTGGCATTACTGGAGCATGATCTGAAGTCAGCAACACTCCTGTAGGCTCTCATAGCTTTAATCCTCTTGGCACTCAAGATTGGAGGTTTTGAACCATTTAAAGTCTCAGTTGCAGAAGTGAAAGGGAACATACATGTAAATATATTTTTGGCCTTTCATTTTGAGCAGCAGGACTGCTTTTCACATCTCGATCAATCCACCTGCTGCAGCCATCTCTCTGTCTGGAAGTACCCTGGTAGTCTCGATTTCATCAAATGTATTTGTATGACAGGAACAGAGCATATTGAAACTCTCCTTGCAGTAACGTTGAACTTTTTATCAAGACCCTTCATCCTTCATCACATGTTACCAAAATCAACTTGCATCAAAGACCTTCAATATGACATTTTTCATTCAGGACTTGGATAAAATGTCTCAATTATGTAGCAATCATCATCATGTAGACTAAACAGTTCATTCGTCCTGCATGGCTTGTTTTACACAAGCCGCAAGCATATTGTCGACTTCCTCCCCACCCGTATCTGTCACAACAATCTCCTTTACCATGAAAGAAAAAAATAAGTAAAACATAAACCAAATATCAGATTAAAAAGTTCCTTTCAAGATGTTTAAATGTTGTACGTGTTGGTGGTTTAACCCACCACATTGATAGCTGCTTAAAATATACACACATGATGCAGAGTCCAAAGTTGGGGATACCATTTTTTATATTAAAATATGTCTGTAGTATAATGCTTTCATAGGATGTGTGCAAATGGTGTCGAGTATTAGTTATGATAAACTGCCTTCTACTTTATTCTTAAAGGCCATGACTATTTTCCCTCTAATAAAGAGCACTTCTTTGCGGAAAATATGGTTTTCTATACAAAGTGAATGGCATGAGGAAAGGGCAAGAAGTAGGTGCAGTGGATGGATTTAGGGCCCCAAGTCTACCTTGATAAAAACAACTTAATTACACATTAATCATGCGGCTCAGTTATTGGTTCTTCTACATTAGTTTACAGATCAAAGTGAAGAATCGATTCATCATTGCCAAGTGATAACTTACGATTTCACTTACATCAAACATCATCATTGTCAAATCATGGGAGTCAGAAGCGGTAAAAAGAGAAGACTTACATCATTAATTGACCTGAGTAGCTGAGAAATGAGTTTTCGGAGTTCAACAAGTTTAAGTTTGGTGGTTTCAGTCTCTCTGGCCTTCTCAGCTGCCTCTGCCTGAAAACCTCCAACAAGCTGGGGGGAAAAGTGGAGTGATAAACTAACCTTTTTTTTGAGACCCATTTTTTGAGAGCCAACACAACTCTTAAACAACACTTCCATGAGGCTATCACAAACATCTCTCATGTGTATTCTCCCTCAGCCATTTTTTATTCCAAATGGGGGAGTTAAAAAATAGAAGCCCTCCCCTACTTTAATGCAACAAGTTGTATTATTTCTTATACAATAATTCATGAATAATTATTTAGTTAGCACAGAACTTGCTGAACAACACCGCTTAACTGCCAAGCCCTTGATAGATAGTAAATGCTCCTGTCAAGCCACACAATTTTTCTCCAAAAAAGTCTAATCTAGCTACTTACATTTCGGAGTCCTTTCTCGTATTGGTCAAAGAAATCATCCAATGAGAAATCACAAAGCTGATCTAGAGAAAGGCTATTGATCATTTCTTTGTTCATCGGCCATTGTGGTGGCAAGAAATAGCGTAGACATTTCCTGTAATGACAAAAATGTGGCAGTGGAACATTAGAATAAGAAACATTCCAGGCATAGTATCAACAATGGACTTGGTCACTTTCTTCATGAACGTCCAGGTAGTGTTTCTTAAGATAGATTTGACATCTTGGTCTAATGGAAACATTTCTTGGTATGTCTTTTATGATAATTAATCGAAAAATAAATCACAGAGATATAAGTGTTTACATCATCAAACTGCTCAGGTATAAACCAAATCCACACTGTTCCAACACAAACTGCACTTGTAACAGGGTGGAGAATATAAAAGCACGTGTCAAAGAAGTGTGGATTTACGGTCCCTTTTCCACTCCTTGGGTCTGCTGGAATCTGAGGTAAAATATAAACTCAACAGACCTATATCCTAAGGCAAGTTTATTCTCAACGGTTGATGAGACTGTCTGGATACTCTTGGAATCCTTGGAGACCGCCACTGTTGCCTTTTCATCTTTTATTTGGCTCTCTTCCACATCATCCTTCACGACCGGCACATTTGCATTGGGCGTTACAGTGGCTTTAGGAGGGTCCACCGTCTTGGTAAGAGGAGCGGTTGTATTGGTTGGTGTGGATGGAGGGAGCGTCACTTTTGAGGTTAGTGAAGCTTCTGTTTTGGCTTTTGTTGATGTAGTGGGAGTAACCTTCTGGACTGCAGGTTCGTGGATCGGGGACGACACTTTCGGCAAGGTATCTTGAGGGGTTGTTCTTGAAAACTCTTCTTCAAATGGTTCAGAGGGAATCTCAGCCAGCCTGATGTCTTCACTGTCTTTATCATAACTGCAGACAAAATCAGAAACCAAGGTGTTGACAAAAAAAGGATTACCTTTGAGGTGTTTTTTTTGAAGAATTATACTGTCAGATTGAATTATAAGTATGAAACTTCGACAGTTTTTAGAAGAGTAAATTAGAACAGAAATAAGACATCCAATTCGGTTGACACTTTTATAGCACATGGACATGGAAGTGTTTCAGACAGAAATAATTTCTCAAGACATTTGGATATGCTACAAAGACTTAAAAAAACAAGCTTTGAGATTTGTCGTTCTTTTTAAAGATCATTACCAGTCTTGTGTGCAAACTTGATGGATTATCAGCAGTTCTTTTTTCATTACCTCTTGTCATATTTGTCTTTAGGATGGAGATCAAATTTAACCTTCCACCTGATGATGTTGCCTCCGGGTTTCTGAAAGACTTTGACAACCTTGCCTGCATACCACTTGCCGTCAACAAAAGCCTCTACCTGTTTACCAACATCTTTGGGAAACAATATTTTATAATTAGCATTTAAGATTGATTCATTTCCTATTTCATAAACTTTAAACATTTTCACTTCAAATTCATATTATACCTTAAAACTGATTCTCAGCCCCCTCTTCAACATTTATAGTTACATTTATAGTGCAAATCATGAGTCATCACTCAAGAGTTTATTAAATACATACTGCTCTAATTGTGTGGTTAATATTTTACAGACAAGTAGCTAGTATCCTTAGTAAAGACCCCTTCATACATCCCTGTTTATAAAAATACTAATCATAAATGTAAGGGTCATACATTCGGTCTCTAGCTGTAGATCACAATATGGCACATCTGCCTCTGATGAGCTGTTTGCCGTTGTATCTGTTTCCATCTCTTCATCTGTTGAAAGAGAGTTTACTGTCAGCCTCCTTTTCTTGGCAGGTTCGGGGGATTTATCCTATTGACGCAAAAATTGTTAAATAAAGATATTCCGTCAGCAGTGCTACAATGATAATGATACTAATTTAACTGATGTAGTCATTGTCTTGGGAATAAAGAACATTGTAATTTGATGTCGTCCTCCAAGGATGGATGTATATTAATAAGCACTGTATTCTCCTTATTAATAAAAATTGCAAAACTAGACAGCTGATTTTCCTCTAAGGTCGCAATTTGCAAGAAAAATCAACGACGGCGGCTAGAGCACACTTGATGAAATGTTGAGAAAAGACCAACACCTCTTCAAGGAAGAGAGTAACACATGATGGTACCGTAAGAATTAATTAATAACCCTAGAAATTTATATATATATATATGGAAAATCAAAATAAGAAAACTTCTAAGATAAAACCGGCTACTACTGGGAGAATGTCATTGGTGGCTGTGTGGGAATCAGCTTTTAAATACAATATCCGTTTGTGTACATTATAATCAATACTGATTCTAGCTACAATCCCAGCCATATCTCGTTGGTCCCCAGGCCCCTGTTCAATGTTGGCTCTCATTGCGCAGTCTGCGCTACTAACAACATTGAGCGGGGGAGCGGGGGAATGGGGGTGGGTACGTTTAGTGTCACCTGGTCCAAACATTTTGGCTGGGATTGTAGCTCTCTGCATATCACACTACCCATCCCTAATGAGAATGTAAAAACAAAAATCATGATTTGTGTTTGTAAAAGAACATATGACACAACTGCGTTAAATGAAAAGTGCAACATTCAGTATAAATAAAGAGAGATTTAATTAAATATCTATAACTGACACAAATTGCCTGAATTTTGACCTTTACGACGACTTTCTCCGGAGAGAATTCTAAAGCTGACCTTACCTCACTGCTGCTTGTGCCAATTGATTCTGGTTTACTATTGTGCCTCTTAGTAGCAACAATTTTCTTTACAGCAGGAGCTGGAGGTGCTTTCTGAAAAGTACGTGGCAATTTTTAGTTTACAAATACTGACTGCTTAGAGGAGTATGGCAAGAGTAACTGATAATCTCTGGAGAATTCTCTTAAAGTTGGGTATAGTTTTATAATGGACATCAGGATGTACATGGAATTATAAAGGGAGGCTGGTTTTACCAAATCAATACTTGCGTACAACTCATATTAAACAATGTAATTGTTGTGTTTGGATAAAGAACAATGAATTTGAAATTGTCTGTGAATACACTGGAATCAAACGACAATTGGAATGGGAATATACAATCCTCTGGTGATACACATTACTCAACGTTTCATCAAAACCAGACACAGAAAGAACAACCGCACATCTAGCACACTGTCTTGCATTAGGATCAACCAAAGTAAAAAGAAGAACAAAACTTTCTTTGAGATTTCAGATGAAAAGATTTACCTGTTGTTTAGCGACGGGTTTTTTCTGCACAGCAGGAGTTGCTTTCTTGTTGTCATATTTGGCAACTTGTGTGGTAGCATATCTGCTGTTTGAAGCTGATGTCTGTCTACTGCTTGATGCCGGCGGGGCCGAAAACCTTCTGCTAGCTTGATTAACAACTGGAGAAGCCTTCCCAATGGGCTAAGAATAAAGATATTGTAAAAAGTATTAGAAAATACCTGTGGTTTTCAGTCATATTGAGCTGTATATTGACAGGAGCTCCAACTTGCCTTGCATGTTTAAGCTGTGTGTGCACATTCATTTTTAGAAACAATCCTATGAAACAGCTGAAATGTGCAAAGCTTTTGTTTGGCTTCATATATCTGCAATCTGCTCTACATATCAGTTTTGTATAAATGTGCATTGTATAATACATGTACACTGAGAGATTTAATGCATTACCACTTAGGCTGCTCACTCAGACTGTGTGCATGGCACAAAGATGTGCACATACACACATGCAGCTTCATTTTAACACTACACAAGATACGTACAACTCTTGCTGTCAAACACTCGGAAATTGTTCATTTGTCATGCAATGTCCGTGTCAAAAATGTTTAAAAAGAATTTGTGCATTAAGAGCTAGGGCTCTGGTGAATATATTAAGCTCCATCTTGCTAGTATACTGCTGTTGGTCTACAACATGTCATAGTTCTGTCCCTTTGGGCAGTTCCATGGTTACTCATGTTGCATTGACCAGGAATCTGAAATTGGGTGTTCTGAATAATTTCCATGACTTAGTTTGCCAAGACTCGATATTCAGTCGAGACATTCTTAGAGAAAAATTTGAGCTTTACAATTTAAACAAAGCAAAAAATTATCAGAATACAAATGGTACGTTTGGCAAAGTCTTTTTTGGTTGCAAACAATGGTGGGTAAGCAACTTTTTGTGGTGCTAAGCTCAATCTTTCAAACTTGGCTCAGATTTTGTATTGCCGTGGTCAATGTAATGCGAGTAACAATTTAATCCCCACCCCATGTTGGAATTGAACTCACAGTGGTTTCAGTGATATTATTAAATGTATCACATTTTTTTTACCTTTTCTCTGTAGCTTTGCACTGGAGATGCTTTGCCAATTGGTTTTGGTGGTTTGGATGGTGGCAGTGCGATCTGGGTATATAAAAACAAAACCTTATGATGCATTGATTTCACCTTCATTACAATGAGGAAACAAATGTCAATAAATAACAAGGAAATCAACAATAATGTAACAAACGGAGTACATGAGATAAAAATGAGTTAGCAATTTAATCGCTGGTAGACAGGTCTGGTGAACAAAAACAGCATAGCCTTTTGATGCATTGATTTGACCTTGTACGAGGAAGTAAATGCCAATAAATTAGAAGGAAATCATGAATGATGTTAACAAACAGAGTAGTCAAGACAACAAAAAATAAGTTAGCAATTTAACCCCTGCAGGATGCCTGATGGATATATATAACAAATTAAATTATCTAGCCTATGGGCTTTAAGTGGGCCATGTTATCTTTGTGGCTGCCCCTATTAAATAAATACAGAATTTGTTATTTTGTCTTAATATTCAAATAACAATGCAGATTAAAAAATAAAATAAAAAATTGACTTTTTTTGTCAGTAACTACAACATTATGAAATTTAGATCAAAATTATAATACACTCATTGTCACAAACTGATATTGTTATCACCAGTATTGGACAGCATATTTCAGTTCAATTAGAAAAAGGCAACATCTTAAAAGAAAAGATTCAGCTGGTGTTGTTTCAACATATCAAGTTGTGCTCTCAGATTGTTTACAACTAATGTGTCATGTTATTTGATACAGGACCAATTTTCTTAAAGGCACTGGACACGTTTGGTAATTGTCAAAGACCAGTATTCTCTCTTGGTGTATCCCAACATATGCATAAAGTAACAAACCTGTGAAAATTTGGTCTCAATTGGTCATCAAAGTTGCAAGAAAATAATGAAAGAAAAAACACCCTTGTTGCACAAATTTGTGTGCTTTCAGATGCCCGAAAAAGGCTTCAGGGCTGAAGTCTTTTTCAGATTCAAATATTTTAGTGAGAAATTACCTCTTTCTCAAAAACTACGTTACTTCAGAGGGAGTCCTTTCACAAAATGTGTTATACTATCAACAGCTCTCCGTTGCTCGTTACCAAGTAAGTTTTTATGCTAACATATATTTTGAGAAATTACCAAACGTGTCTAGAGCCTTTAAATGAAGATTGCATATATGCAGTTAGTTAATAGTGTGATTGAAAACCCATACTAGAGCCCAAACGAAAAACACTATAGTGTACATCAGATGCAGAATGATGCATTCACATAGTTATTCCAAAATTATCAGTCCCATATATAGGAAATGTCTATTTATATTATTAAAAACTCAATCAGTTTCAATCTGAAAGTTCGCTGATTATAAAGTTTTGTAATCCTCCAGAGAAATATTTCCGTCTAAAATACTGTGAAAAACATGAAAAATGGGACAAGAAGAACACCAACATCAACAGAAATTAGCACACATATGAACAAGCCATAATCCCAGACAAAATATAAAAAGATCGTTTTCAATTGAACAGGTTCAACTTAGTTTGAGTAAATTTCACAAGTTGGTTGTATACTGGGGTTTTTTCTACTGTTTTTTTTTAACTAGAGGATGAAAATTAGTATACTCTTCCCAAGGCCAGTGATAACTTTACGACATGCTCAAAAAATAAAGATCACCCCACAAAAAATAATCTTAATTTTCGTGGGAGATTATCTCCAGAAGGAAGCAAGAAAAATTAAAAGTACATTTCAATGGACAGAATGTCAAAAATGAAATGACAAATATTGAAACAATTCAAAACATTACATCGAAACAACAAAACTTAAAGAGTAATATATCAGAAACATAAACAGGGTTAATGGAATGGTGGTAATTGTCAAACTGAGTCTAACCCTCCTGGTTCTGTCTCGGTCTAGGAAGATCTCACGAGGTTCGTCATCATCAGATATGGTAAACACCTCAGAACCACGTCGCTCTCTCTGAAGAATTAATCCCCAAAATCAAATTCTTAACTCCAGGAAAAACCATACACAGCAGACCTGTTTATTAATTGCCGCTCGAGAAATGTATCATAAAAGCTGTGCTGCTTTGCATAGCGATAAATTGGATACATGTAGTGTAATGGTGTTCCACAAACACAAACCCATAAAGATGTTTGATCTTCCACTGTTGCAGTTCTGCTACTGCAGTTGCCGTTTCCTTTACTTATTAATTTATTTTTCTACATTAAAAAGGAGTCTTTTAAGGAAGTGCTCTCTTAATTGATTTAAGCAGGAAACACTTCCATGTGGGGGATGGGATTGGGTTGGGTTAGAAAACATTCTTAGTATTATTTTATTTTAGTATTATAATTATTATTATTAATATTCGTTTATTTATTTGTTTATCTATTTTTATTTATGATTTGTTTAATTTTTTTTTTTGGGGGGGGCAGTTACTGGTCATTAGGTCTTCTCAAATAAATATTTCCCGACACAAATATTTTCAATATTTCTAATATAACGGTTCAAAAGACGTACCTCAATTTTATCTAGTTTTTCTTGTTTCCTCTTGATGTCCTGCAATAAAAGGAAACAAACATCTGCTAAATAACCACTTCTTGAAATTCCAACATCAATATGAAAACTTTACTTACACACTAAACTTTGAAATGTTAATTCTAATGAGTTGTACAGAACTGTAAATTGTACAGTTTTTCCCATAACAGAATTGTATTAGGTTGCGACAAATATTTTGATCGGTCATTTCAAGTGGTTTTTTATGTTGCATTGCTGCCATGCTTTGCATTGTGATACAAATATGTATATAGCTTTGTATTCCAGTATCATATATATATAAGCTGGCCATGTTATTTTGTTGCAATGTCGTATTTTGTAGCTATCATGTCATTGCATCCCTTTGTATAGTTTGTCCTATTGTAAATTTATTAATTCCATGTCTTTTAGTGCCTTTTAATAATTGTTGTTATAATTCAATGTATTTAACATATGTATGTGTATTTTAATAACTGCATGAATTGTTTAGTAAAGCCCTTCAACTGTCTGACCATTCCACATCATCCACATGGTTTTGAATGGTATGTACCATGTACCATGTACCATGTACCATGCAAGCCTGCAATATTACGTGGTGAATGCATCTATACACACAGCTAGTTCGGGTTGTTCTACCACAACCCATGCAGTTGAGGGCTCCCAACAGGCTGATCAACTTACTAGCAATTTTTACAGAAAACAGGTGGGATAATCAGAGAGATCATGTTCTAATGTGCATCTTTAATGCAACTTAGGAATTCATCCAACCTTCCTTAATATTTCTGGATAGCATGAGAGACAGAACAATAAAACAAATAAAAATAAATACCTCTAGAATGTCCTTTTTCTGTTCCTCTGCCGACTTGATTTCTTTCTTGAACACTCCAACTGTAACTGGGACTTTCTGTTCTGCATTAGAGCACCTGTAATTAGTAAAGGCTAGAATTCAACTAGTCTTCTTTCAAGCTGGAATTCAACTAGTCTTCTTTCAAATAGAAGAAAGCTCTGTACAGGGAAACAACACTGATTCCCCTTCTTACAATTCCTGGCAGTTTTATGTACTTTACAAGTAAGATAGCTAACATGGAAAGATTAACACATAAGCTAAAGTGGACTCCTAACTGAGCATGTATTGAAATTTATACAAAGACCCAACTTGATTTCCAAAAAATAAATATCAAGCCTATTCTTAATAATTTTATCTTCTTCTTCTTCTTTTGCAGAAATTTATTGAAACAAAGACAGATTAAAAAAATTACCTATTATGTGTGATATCTGAATTCATGGAACACTGCCAGTCATCGGTGAATACTCGGTTGATATTACTAGCAGAAAATGGTATGATCCTCCACTTCAGACAGAAATCTGGAAAACATCATAGAGATATACAGAAAGGGTCCAGAATTAGCCACATTGGTAAAATTGGAAAACGGGCAAAAGGCAAATGCAAATACTGGCAACCTTGTAATATAAAAGTTAAAATGGCAGACTTGAAAAGGGTTGCAATAAAAAACGCTAAGAGCTAATGGGTAATAAGTAGGACAAATTGGTAAGGTAATAAAAGAACAAATGATTAAATAGGAGTATGGGCAAATGGGTGAAGGGCAAAACACTGGGAATACACGTTTTGAGGTTTGACAACTTACCACACTGCACAAGAGTTGGAGTCTGCATAGCTCTCTTGCGGACAAACTTAGCGTCTTCAGAGGGTGGATCCTTCCAGTTTTGGCTGACATACCCAAAGCTCTCCCAGAACTTGGTCACACCAAGGGACACTGCAACAAAATAAACATCATCATCATCCATTGCCGCCTCTCACTCAAGGAAGTTGACTGCAAGCGTGACTTCCACAGTTGTGAGGACTTGGTAATCTGTTTTGGTCCATTCAATAATGTTTTCCACACAGGGCTTCCATCGTATGCATCTGGCACTTTTGCTGTCTAATTTTCCTTTGATAATTACTCCTGAAGACTTCTTGCCTGACAATGTGTACATGGAACGGAGTTGTTTTATTTCAGAAGGTATCATTAATGTGTGCGTTCAACATAGCAATGCATGCACTATTTATTAGTTTAATTTGATAGCACTACTGGCTAGACACACTTGCTGGGTTTGGGAATGTTTTGATTGGAAGACTTGGGTTTTATCTGCTAAAATGGCTATCAGTGTTTATTGTGTAAAATGCTCTTACAAGAAAAAAACTGTATTATAACAAGGTTAAGTCGTTAAAGTCTTGAATACTAACTGATGTTGATGTCTTTCCAGTACTGCGTTAAGTGATCTCCCATAGCCTTCAATAAGTGCCTAAATTCCTTGGCATCAGCAAAGTCTTGCTTGTTGTGTGTGGGTTCTAGCACCAGGTAGGGGACATCAACAAACCCCACAACTCCACTACATTGCCTGTAGACAAAACAAAGGTGTGCAGTATGAAATAACTTTTGGGAAGTGGTTATCTCCCATCCAACAAACAAACAAAATCTCTTGCTAACTTAAGATTTCAAATAGTTTGGGTTTGTTCCTGCAAAGTAAAACCTCTTGCTATAAAACCTGTAAATCAAAGTCTCTTACTAAAAACCTGCAAATCAAAAATCCCCTTGCTGCTTTTTAAACATCATGCAAATCAAAAACCTTCGCTATTACATGACCTCATACTAAACAAAATCTTCTTGCTACACCAAATCCTCCTGCATCTCTCGCTAATCTAGAACCTCTTCCTGCTCCAAAACCTCTCACTACCCTAAACCTCCAAAACAAAACAAATTGTGCTACTCCTAATCCTCGTGTAAATCTAAATCCTCTTTCTACTCCGGAACCTCCAGCAAATCAAATTCTCTTACAAGAAAACAAACTCCAAATCGAAAAACCTCTGGCTCCTCAAAAACCTCTTGCTACTCCAAAACCTCCACATATCAAAAACTTCTCGCTACTACAAAAACCTCCCACAACCTTGAACAAATCACAAAACCTTTTCCTGCTCCAAAACCTGCAAATCAACAACCTCTTGCTACACCAAAACCTTCTACATGTCAACAAATCTCTCGCTACTCTAGAACCTCCCAAATCAAAAACCTCTCACAACTCTAAACCTCCAAAACCACAAAATTGTGCTACTCCTAAACCTCATGTAAATCTAAATCCTCTTTGTACTCCGGAACCTCCAGCACATCAAATTCTCTTACTAGAAAACAAACTCCAAATCAAAAACCTCTAGCTCCTCCAAAACCTCCACATAGCAAAAACTTCTCGCTACTACTCCAAAACCTCCACATAGCAAAAACTTCTCGCTACTACAAACACCTCCCACAACCTTGCGCAAATCACAAAACCTTTTCCTGCTCCAAAACCTGCAAATCAACAACCTCTTGCTGCACTAAAAGCTCCCCCTACACCAGAATTTCTTATAAATCAAAATTCTGACGCTAGTACTCTGAAGCTTCATGCCAACCCAAAATCTCTCGTTACTTAAAAACCTCCTGCAAATCACAAACCTCTTACTAATAAAAAACCTCATGCAAATCGAAACCCTTGCACTACAGCCTTGTGCAAATCATGAAACCTTTTCCTACTCCAAAGAATACGAATCAACAGCATCTTGTTGCACCAAAACCTCTTGCAAATCAAAAACCTCACGCTTCTCTGAAACTCAAATCCCCAAAACCTATCGTTACTGAAAAACCTTCTGCAAATCAAAGACCCCTTGCTGCACCAAAAACCCCTGCAAATTAAAAACATCTTGCTTCTCAAAAAACCTTCTGCATATCAAAGTCTCCCACTCCTCAAAAACCTACTGGAAATAAAAAACCTCTCGCTGCACCAAAACCTATTGATACTCTGAAACCTCTGACAAAAAACACCAAAATGTCGCTTCTACAAAAAACCTCTAGCCACTCCATTACCTCCACAAACCCAATATTTCTCGCTACTCTACAACCATCTGCAAATCAAAAATCTCTCGTTACACCACAACATAGGCTACTGGAAATTAAAGAACCCTTTGCTGCACCAAAACCTCTTGCAAATCACCAAACCTTTTGCTGCACCAAAACATCTTATAAATCACAAAACCCTTTGCTGCAAAAAAAACCTCTTGCAAATCAAAAAACTTTTCCTACTCGAAAACCTTCCGTCATTTAAAAACTTTTCCTTCAAAAAAAACCTCCCCCAAATCAAAAACCTCTTGCTGTTTCAAAAAGCCTTATGCAAACCACTTACCTCTTGCTACATCAAAACCTTCGCAAATCAAAAACCTCTGACTACTCCAAAACCTCTGTATATCGAAAAACTGTTGCTACTTAAAAGCCTCACCATATAAAACAAATATATAAACTTTCTTGCAGCACCAAAAAATCCTGCAAATTAAAAACCTCTTGCTTCTCAATGTTCTGCACATCAAAATTTCTCGCTACTCCAATACATATTGGAAATTTTACATTTTTGTTGTACCAAAACTTCTTGCAAATCACAAAACCTTAAAACAATATCAATACCAACCTCCTTCAAATCCAAAACCTCTTGCTAATCAAAACCTCCTGCAATTAAAATCTACTGGAAATTAAAAAGCCTTTCGCTGTGCTATAACCTCTCGTAAATCAAAAACCTCTCGCTGCACCAAGACCTCTTGCTTCCCCTAAACCTCTGACAAATAAAAAACTGGTTGCTTCTACATAACCTGCAAAGCAAAAACCTCAAGCTACTCCAATACATGTACCTCCACAGACCCAATATTTCTCGCTACTTTACAACCATCTGCACGTCAAAAATATCTCGTTACTCCAAAACACAGGCTACTGAAAATTAAAAACCTTTTGCTGCAACAAAATCTCTTCCAAATCACAAAACCTTTCACTCCCCAAAACCTCTAGAAAATCACAGACAAAATTCCTACTTCAAAACATCCCGTTATTCAAAAACCATTTTCCACTCCAAATACCTCCTTCAAATCACAAACCTCTTGCTACTCCAAAGCCTTAACAAATCAAAACCCTCTTGCTGCCCCAAAACCTCCTGCAAGTCAAACTCTCCAAACTAAAAAACCTCATGCAAATCATAAACCTGTTGCTACACCATAACCTCCCAGGTACATTGCGTGAAGGAAACAAACGAGCACTTTAACAGGTCTGAATACTTGTGAGACTTGCAGTCTATTTTAGGAAAGGACCTCTAGCATTGGCCGCCATCGGTGAAAAACGTGCATTTAGGAAAGGACCTCTAGCATTGGCCGCCATCGGTGAAAAACGTGCATGCATGAAGAGCTAATTGGCTGAGCATTGTGCACAGCACGTATGTGCGTGCACATTTCCATTATTTGTCATTAAAGATGGCAGCCAGTATGAGGTGTCTATTGATGTAAAACAACTTACACTCCTCCATCCACCTGTGGACCTACTCTCTCATACATCTTGATCAGTCTACCACAATTGTAGATGAACCCCCCATCATATCTTCGATGGCTGAGGTTAATACCAAAGGTAAAGTTCAACGTCTTGGGTTCTTTTAGAGATTTCTGTTGTTTATCTGCTATCTTTTTGCGTAGAGCGGCAAGTTGTCTGAGTTCAATGGCTTCCGTATGAGCTTGTCTGGTTAGAGCCTACAATCATAACAGGATGATAATTTTGTTTGAATACCACCAACTTTAAAATAAAAAAATTATAGAATCTCAAATTGTACAATTTTGGGAAAATTGAACTCATAAATTATACTAACTTTAATTAAAGCAACTTTAATATAAAGCTATTACCTTTTTAACATATTTGTTTTGGGAAATTATGTACATAATTAAACAATTGAAAAATATAATTCATAATCTTATTATACATTTCAAATAATCAGAAAACATTTTTCAGATTAGTACCCTTTTGTCCTTTGGGCCTCCTTGTCCATACTTCTTCTCTAGATCCCGAGCTTTACTTTCAGCCTCTCTAGCCTTTTCATTTGCTGCAATATGGATTGATTTATTTAGTGACAAATGGACCAGGCATATATGTAAAAGGGAAATATCCGCGTTTAATTTCAACATTCCAAAAATCATGATTAAAATGAAAGAATTATAACTAAAGTTCTAGTAGTTTGCAATTACCGGACTAACACGGCTACCCACCACAACTGTAGTAGTGTATTTTAACTTTTTATTATTTCAGTACACAAGTGCATTTTCCAAATTTCGAACATTTGCATTTTATAGAGAAATTTATTTGAAATGTCTACCTTATTTGAAATGTGCTACTCTGATCATATATGTATATGATTTTCATGACTTGATGTTTTTTATGACTTGATATACCTTGGGGTTTGTCACTGTCAGTACTGTTACAGGTTACTGTTACAATTAAAGTCATAAAAATCAACCAGACAACAATTTCTAATTCCAGCAGGCAACACTTAAATGCTTACATGTAGAACTCATACTTCAAATGACCAAATATAATAATAATGAATAAATAGTATCATACATCTTATCCGAAAGGTTCAACTTTTTTTGTAATATTCAAACTTCTCAAATTTGAATACTCACCGACTTTGGCACTATGGACAGCCTCTGCAGTTTTCATCTCTGATCTCGTCTTGAAACGAGTGGAAGTATACTTGTAAAGTCTAGCAACAATAGATTCAAAACATTTAAGGTATAATACAGCATTGGTTTTTTCACAGATTATATATTCTTACCCTCAACCAATTTATGAAAATGTAAAGTAACTTTCATTGTAAGATTAAAGTTGACATTAAAGTACAAAATATAATTAAAATAAATCATAGATGATATGATGATTACTTACTTTGGTTTGTAGAGTGAGTAGGCAAGGCGTTTTGTGTGCACCTTGTGACCTTGAATGTATATTTTCATTTTGGGTTCAGCATACAAAACTGAAGTATAGGCTCGAAAAGAGCGCCTCTCTGGTACAAGACTGAGGGGAAATAATTACACAATGATTATTGTTTTACTTGTCAGTGGTTAAATCTCCTATAAATCTTTAAGTACTGTGGACATTTATGAAACTTCAACTATGTCATTTCTCATGAAACACGGCAAAAAGATACATATTTTTGACTTCCTTGTTGTGATGTGTGACGAGTGCTTGACAAAGGAGTATCAATGTAATCTTTGCTCGAAATGATGCCAGTTTGAGAGGTTTTGTTTGATATTTTACATTTTAAAATAATATAGACAACCATCTGTTTCGACTACCTTGACAAAAGGTGCACAAAGAATTATGTCAAACTAGGCTTGTGAGGGTATACTACATTTTGACCATCTGGTGTTTATCAACTTGATATAACTTAACCTTTTAGCCACTGGACCGCCCAGCCGCCAAAAGCGATAAACCTTAACATGCGGTAGAAGGGAAAACTCACAAGCTATTGTATTGCGATAAAACAAAAAAAGAACAGAAAAACACCCCAAAACATAAAAATAAAAATACATAGCCAGTTGGCCAAGTCAATGGCACTAGTTTAGATAATATTTTTGAATTCACAGATGACTTGTAAAGATGGTAACGCTAATGATGATGATTTTGTAGCTTTCACCAACAACACGCTCATTTGTAACCAAACACAAATTAATTTTCTTTCATCATGATGATACTATCAAAAACTAATGACTTAGCAATTAATCACTATGAGCATTTGATGCCAGATAAGGCTTCAAAAACTATTGTGTCATTTTAACCTTATGAAAAGAAATCGCCAGGAAAATTCCCGGTAGCCGTTAACGAGAGCCAGTTATTGTTCCCTAGGGATCTATCACCTTCGAATTGGAAATAATAATGTTATTCAATGACAACATTTACAAAATAGACGAAAACTGTACATAGGGCCTACATAATTAGCCTTTAAATTGGTGTATTTTGAAAAATTGAACTACGGTTCTAATAATTTACTGCAAGTGTCTTGGAAAACTAAACATCGTTTCAGCAAACTCGGGCGGTGCAGTGACTAGACGGTTAAATTCCATTGAGGTCGTAGTGGTCTATGTATTGGTCTTCATACACACCTATCATCAGCAATTCCTGTTGAAGACACTGTTCCAGTCAACAAGATATCACTAGCATCTGTACTAATATCCAGCTCTGTATCCCCATTGTCCATGAGTTTCAAGTGGTAAATGATGACCAATGTTCCTAAAAATCAACAGTTGAATCATTTTATTTTTTCAAGTTTACTTCATTCGCTCACCTCACAGTGACAGTTACCTCATTGATGACAATTTTGTTTCGAGTAGCTTTCTGTATTAAACATGTTCATTAAGAGTGAGTTAAAGTCTAGAGCAGGTTCCATTTAAGGCCATATTAACCGTTTTGTAGGTCCTAGGCTCAAGAGCGAATTTCATAGTGGGTTTTTCAAAACCAGAATTAAAAAGTTAAGTCCGAGACTTCACCAAAGTGTTGTGTGCGTGTGTGTGTTCGCACGGATTGGCACTTGTGGGGTCCTGACAACAATGGAACAATGGGACCCCACAAGGTCATTTCAATAGGAACAATTGGACCCCACAAGGGAATTCTTCAGAAAAGGGAATAATAGAACAACAATAGCAGTACCCCACAAACCGGATCTGTAAGGGAGTGTGCTCTTACACTTGCCAACATGCGTGGTACTTTAACAATGGAACAATGCCGACCGACAAGGTTTTCTTTGATATAATGGTACCTCACAGATAATTTATTCAGAAAAGGTAATAATAGAACAATGGAAGTACCCCATAACTGCCATATGTAAGGGTGCGTGCACGAGTGCTTGCTCTGTTGTATTTTCATAGGTTTGTTTTGTTCGAAAGCCCAATCGTGCCACTGAAGTATAAATTATCAGCGGGAACTAATTCGTTATAACGAAATAATAATTCGTTATTACGAATAAGTAATCCGTTAAAACGATTTACTAATTCGTTATTCTGAATTAGTAATCCGTTAAAACAAATTAATAATCCGTTAGAACGAATTAAGAATCCGTTAAAAACGAATTAATAATCTGTTTAAACGAATCAATAATCCGCTATAACGAATTAACAATTGGCCCATCTCCATGGTGCGACTGAACGGCTGAGTGCGAATTGATGATTTCGGATGCGGATAGCCGTTGACTACAACAACGATGAGTTATGGAACTTTTCGGCTTTCCTGCCATATTACGAAATCATCAATTCGGACTTGGTCGTTCAGTCGCACCGTGGAGGTGGGCCAATTGTTTATTCGTTATAACGATTTAGTAATTCGTTGTAACGAATTAGTAATCCGTTTAAACTAATTAGTAATTCGTTATAATGAATTAACAATTGGCCCATCTCCATGATATGTGGATATGGCCGGAACGACGGTCGGGCACTGCCGCACTGTCACACCATGGAGGTGGGCCAATTGTTAATTCGTTATAATGGATTATTAACTCGTTCAAACGAATTACTAATTTGTATAATGAATTAGTCATTCGTTATAACGAATTAGTTCCCACTGATAATATATACTTACATGGAAGTGGCACGATTGGGCTTTCGTGGTTTTGTAGGTTAGGCCCCAATTTTAGTTTTAGTCGGCCCCAGACACAATGCCTGCTGTGCCTACTGGATGACCCAGCCCTGGTTCTAATTGTTTTTACAAGCCATTTAATTTACTTTTAATTGTGAAAATATGCTCCATCTTATAACATGCCTCTGATCTTATATAAAGAGGGATATTGGTAAGGTTCACTTTTACTGAATTTGTCAACAAAGTCAGTAACGAAAGGTTATGCTTTCTAATCACTTTTTACCTGTAACCAATAATCCAATGTAAGGCTTACCTGAATCTCCCAAGATCCTGTCAAACTGGGCAAAGAATTCAGCCTCGGTTTTAAATGGCGAGTATTTATATATCAGATCCATTTCTATTTGATGCTGTGGGTACAAAAATTTACAATTACAATAAAAAAATTGAAATGAAAACATGGATGAATGCCTTACAGTACTTGCCAATTATTGTATATAGAATTTCATATGAGAATTTCATATGAGACAATTTCCTAACAGTTTAAAACATAATATGAGTTACAATAGGAGTACTTAAATCAAATATTGGTTGAACATGTTACAATTTGGATAATAACCATCAATTGCATCAATTGAGGTCAAAGCAGTTACATTCGACATTTTAATACACATAACAGAGAATAAATGTATTAATAACATAACATGTATCTTATTCTAAAACTTTAATCTAAAATGATACTACGAAAATTAATATGTACAAATCACTCTAAGAGAAAGTATAAGAAAATCACTTGAAAATATGTTACACACATGTAAAATACCTGAACTATAGTATTAACATATAGTAATTCATAGTTGCACTTTTGGGGCAAAACTTATTAAACCTTTAAAATTTATTTTTGTTTATTTCCATAGGTAACAAATCTCTGCCAACTACAACAAAATTTGTCAATATTGGTCAAAGTTTTTGTGTTGCATTTAGATGTCAACTCAAATCTCATACTTTGTTGCACTGTGCTGCATATTGGTGCACTTAGAAGGGTACATGCCAATAGATCATACAACCTTTGTTTACAAGAAGAGTGACCTTGCACATTATATAGGGCATTTCCTGGC
The DNA here is from genome assembly GCA_037783415.1 of Leptasterias polaris. Lineage (NCBI taxonomy): Eukaryota > Metazoa > Echinodermata > Asteroidea > Forcipulatida > Asteriidae > Leptasterias > Leptasterias polaris. The sequence goes on along the minus strand of JAZGTN010000013.1, from coordinate 632,302 downwards.
AGGCGAGATACTACACTGGACAAAAGGGATATTTTTCATTTTGTGTCACAGCTTCCACATAAATTTATAAAAAGTTATAAAGCCATAAAAGATAACCGGACAAGTTTTGAGATGTGCCCCCTTTCTTCAAACTAAAAGTTGATAAAAATCAGACTGTGCAATTTCCATAAGATAGAAGCTTTATTTTGTTCTTCCACTAGGCTGTATACAAACTGTGCCTGCGGGAAGTCCAGGCTCTTTTGTTAACTTGTGATGTCACAGGTTACATGGTCTATTACAAGCTAAGGCAGGTGTAGTGCAGTTCACAATGCAACAAAGGATTCAAGTTAACAGAAACAAAATATCATAAGATTAGAACAACAACTTCACTTGACAAGCTTAGTTCAAAGCTGTGAAAAATTGAATACATCACTTTCAGGTAAACTTTCAGGGGCAATTTTACAATTACACATGACGAAACATTCTGGTTTTCTGCGATTGTCTTATGTGATATTGAAATTTGCTTTTGTGGGGTTTTGACAAAATGTCAACACATTGAGTCAAGAAAACAAACGTTAAGAAAACAAGATCTGCCTCAAGTGATCAATGTTGCTCAAGTAACCGTTGAATGGCCAAGAGGAGGAACAATATAGACTTTGGGAGTTATGTTTAATAATTGATACATACCCTTTCTTTCTCTGCAGAGCTCTGCACAAATGGATGCCTAGTGTTCTTCTCAAAAGAAGGCATTGGAACTATCACTTCCTCAATTTTTTCCTCTTCATGGAATGTGCGAGACAAAAATAAACAGGTCATTGTTGCCCCTTGTTTGGTGAACAGAATGAAGTCTTTTCCAATTCTCATGGAACCTCTGAATGTTAAAGACAAGCAAAATCAAAATTAAATTATCTCGATCATCTTAAACTTAATTGATCTAACGCTGGGTGAACAAAGAAAGTAAAACCGGAACAGGGTTTTATCTTTTGGTGTTCCCGATTTACGTGCCAGTGCTCTATGAAGAATTCTAGCCTCATGTTGGCCGTTTTCGTATTTTTTGTAAACATCTTATTTTCAGGGGGCACCAGTCAGAAGTCATAATTAAGAGTATCCATTAAATGCAAATAAACTTGTCTGTCTGCCTGCAGCTCGCAGCACCTTGTAAACCTTTAAAAGGTGCGACATAAATGGGTCCCATGATTCAAAACATAACTCTGCTTATCTTTTTTTTAAACTAATAATGAGTGGTTAGCCCTATGACCCGACCCTAGGGGTGTGATAACGCACTATATAAGAACCCAGTATTAATAAAACTGGTATCTTTGACTAAAGTTCCAAGATACAAGGTTCAAATTCCTATTTTGGTAAAATATTTGTTTTCATTTAGAAAAGCTATTACACGTAATATGTTCAATAACCACAATGTATTATATCACTGCTCTGTAGTCCAAAAGATTTTTGTCACTTACGATTTCAAGCCGTTTCCATATTGTCCAATCATATTAGAATCTAAGACTCTCTTTGTTGATTTTCCGAACTGGATAACAGTGGCAACCTCAGCTAAATGTAGCCAAAACAAATATAACTTGATATTGAAAGGGGTAAACATTTACATATATCATCTGATGTGAGCGACAGTAAGCCCAAAATTACTAATATTTCATTTATACTATAAATTCATTTATCTAAATGTATGAGTGAGCCAAACAATATTTTGAATTAATTATGCTTAGTCCTATGTATAAAGATTTATTTAGTGGACTATGAAAATTGAGGTTACAGATAAACAGTCATCCTGAAACTAATAGTAACTCATGTTTTATAAAAATGGACAATGGATTTTTTTCTTTTTGAATTATTAAATAAATCGTTTGGTAAGGATGCAATGTTGTAAAAGAATTGTGTGGTACAATCCAGTTGGTGTTTTTAAATCCGTCAACAAGACACCATGTCAACTGATAACATAGACTGCCTCAGATGACTATCGACAGCCAACGAGAGGTCCTCTAAAATGTTCTCACTATTAAGTCTTGTTATGATTTTTTTCTTCAGTTGGCTGAAAGGATGAAACAAGGTGCATGTAAATTGGGGTTGCCAACTCCCATCACTTGATTTGTATCTCTCTCAAGTCACAAAAAGCGCCCACTCTATTGTAAAAGACAATTTTCATCCGGCACACAACTAATTCTTTCAGCCCATGCGATCAAACAACCGATATCGATCAATTAAATCTGGTTCAAATCGTACATTGCAAAGTTTTTATCCAACTGCTGTTCGCATTCTTAATGATAGTATTTTAAAATAATTGGTGACTGTATGCATGTGACTGCGGTTTCATTGTTGAGGCTGCTATTTTATCCTGTTATAATATTTATGTAATGTGTATTAATGTACTTGTGATTATTTAATGTTTTTAGACACGCAAAACCAAAATGCATTTCACTGTATATATATTTATGTGTATATGTGAAAATAAAAATACTATACTATACTATACTATACTATAATACTATACTATACTATACTTAATTGTATATGTACAAATTGCCAACTTTGAAGCAAAAACAATGCATGTCCAACAAATACACAAACTTGTAACAATGACCTCACTAACGGGGCAACCTGAACAGCAATCTCCTTTAGTTTTTCTTAAATGAAAACAAAATCGAAAGGAAAGTGTTCTATTCTTCAAATACTACAAAAAGTGTACATGTAAATGTATTTGGCAGCATTTGATCTTGTGTTTATGGTTTAAATCTATAGGCTATGTTGTTTGAATTGATTTTTTGAAAATTGTAAAATTGAATTGACAGTGTGGTGCTTAAAAATATATGGTGTCTGTAAGCTAAATTATTTACCTTGATCCATTCCAGATCCATCATCCAGAAAATTAAGCAGGTAGCCACCACGCAGTGATTCATTTTTCTCTGGAAGAAATTATAATCATACAGTATCATACAATTCCTAGAAAGTGAAACAAATTTAACTATAGGGTTCTTAAAATTCCCCACTGGAATCTCTCATATTGATATTCAATTTGGAAATCATCAAAAGCCATGAAGGATATTTGTAAAGTTGAGACGTTGCCTGGGCCCAATTTCATAGAGCTGCTTAACGGCAGATTCTGTGCTTACTGTACGAGTTTCTATTTCATAGCGCTGCTAACCGTAAGCATACGAAAAGGCATGCTAACCTCGTGCTTACTGCACGAAAATGAGCGACGTAAAAATGCAAATCGACGGTGAACACACAAGATGGCCGCCTTATTTTCTTTCCTAACCTGTGAAATACGCTTATGCTTAAGCAAATTTTTCTGGTACAGTTAGCACGAAAATTTGCTTACCGTTTAGCAGCTCTATGAAATTGGGCCCAGATATGCCTCGTAAACACACAATTATTATTACTCATTTTAAAAATAATATTATAAAAATATTTTTTGGAGGATTAACTTTTACTTTTTGTTTAGAGGGGACTTGCAACTTTAGTGTCTGAATCTCTGCCACTTTTTACTGTCATGTCTATTGTTGATAAATTTGTATAGATTTTTAAACATTTATATATTTTTTATATAATATTTGCTTGTTAAATAATGCGGCCAGAGTTATTGGAATTGAAGGCCTTCCGTCACAGATTTTAAGCAAACTGTTAATTCCGGGCATATGCCTTTATGTACTCCTTTTTTAAATACATTATTTATGCGATTGCTTTAAAAAAAATGTGTTTTAATGCCGAATAAATTATAATAATTTTAACCAACTGCTTCTTGAAACTGTGTTCATCCAACCGAGGATAGTATCTTAATCACATTGTGAACAAGCCTTGTACAATCATAACAGTTGGTTCAGCTTTGTTATGTTTATTTTCAGGTACAGTTCCGTTTGACAGGAATAACCCGACAACAGTGTGTGCAGCTTGCACAAGCTTCCCCATGCCACGCATGTCCTGACAGTGTGACAAATCCGGCTTGATGTAGTGTCTTGTTCTCTCTTTTCTTTTGATATTTTTTCTCTCTCGCTTAATATACCTCCCACACTGCCATAATCTCCTCATGAATGATGTTGGCGTCTCCTCTTGCTAATCAAAGCCTGCATTCTTTGCTTGATTCATATGTTAAGTGTCAAGGTCATGCATGAATGCATAGAGTGCTTTCATAATGCGTAGAGCCCAGTATCCGTATCTGCTATTTGATAGTGCGTAGAGGCCAGTGTCCGTCTGCTATTCAATTCAATTCAATTCAATAAACATTTATTTCGGTATTGCCCTCACAGGCCCTATTGACAGGCCCTAGTGTCGTGTCCCAACCATAATACTTCTTTTAAGTTTGCTTATACTGTATCCCTTTTATATCGTTATTTTGCATTGAGGAATTGACTCATTTTATATAAGAGTCATAGGCCACTTCCTTTGTAACCTATGACACTTTATCTTTTCCTTTCCAATCTTGTGTTTCCTGTATAAAAAAAAGTCTCAGTACTGAATACATTCTTGTCCAAGACTTACGAGGACCACAATCAGGCAGGCATCACGTTCACGAACTACACGTACATACATGTACATGTGAACTAACACTGTACATATTATGACGGTCTCGTTGGTTTTGCAACCTCACGAACGTAGAGTTCAGATCGGACAGCCTCATACATGTATACGTCATTTGTGCGCAGCCGCCCCGTGAAAGGTAGATATCCTTAGTAAGGATCGGACAATGGGTGCAGAAATTTGGGTATTTTGATACCCGATGCCAGTTTCCCTAATTATAAGCATTAGGTAAAGCCAGAGCAAACACAAATCAGTTCGACTGGTTATTTCTCGTCTGGCTTGCTGCACCGTTTGGGATCCCTGGGACTCAAGGTCTACCTCCTGGTAAATACTCCGTGCACCAGCAACGCACACAGGAGTCTTGAGCAAATTTAGTAACTAGACAGCCACATAAAAACCCCTTAGGGCCTAATGTCCCAGCTGTAGTGTCCACAAACAGAAGCACAGCTAGCTCACAAGCGAGCAGCACGTGTTACTAAAAAATAATAGAGAGCTGGTATAACCAAACGCAGCTGCTCAATCGCCCTGACAAGCCTCTAGACAGCAGTTGCAATTATTGCAAACCTTAACCGAAGAAAAACACCCCGACCACTTGATTGACTGTGCTCAACATACCGCACTTGCCAGAGGAACCACAGCAGGCCTATAACCCTGCTCACAATATCGTCCCGAACTCCAGCATGCACTCTTCCCTCGAGTGATAAAAGGAAAACCGGAAAGTAAAGTGCATGAATCTTCTAAATACACGTGGGTGTCACAGCCCCCGCTGTCAACCCCATGCCTTACCAGTCCTTTTGTAATGTATGAAACCGGCTAGGAAGTGGCCTCATCTGTCCTGAAAAAAAAACCCCAGAAAACGCAACCGGCTATACGCAGTCAAGTGCCGTGGTTTTTCCTTGGCCATCATTGTATACCTTGGATATATTTTTTGAAGTCAATTTTCCACGTTGTAGAAACAGTCCAGTTGTAGAAACAGTCCAGCTGTGTTCGGTTTTCTCAAAATGCAACGGCCAGTGCAAATACCACATATACAAAATAAGCCCACATCACTTTGAGAATGCCTCTTCAAATCGCCATGTTCCCTTAGCCTTATTAACCATGCAGTGACATAACCATGGCACATTTTCATTTGGGGTGGGAAAATGGGGGCGAAGGCCTCGTTTCATTTTATTTATTTATTAGTTTGTTAATTATTGTTATTCTCATTTTATTTAATAAATTAAGTTACTTTTTCTTGGGTGCTATCCAATTATCGAACCGTTGTGCATTTCCGATCTCGTTGGGGGGGGGGGGGGGGGGCATTACGCTGCTTTTGGGCATGGCCAGAGTGTACCTTTTATGTTTCAAATGTTTTTATTTATCGAGCCTCCCGTTGTCTTGAGAATGCTAGCTGAACGAATTGCCGATGAGGCTGCATTATTCCCGATAACGTCAGCATCAACTTACTCTTCACACTTGAAGGTTTCATTTCGTATAATGCTGATGAGATCTTGTTTCCTCCCCTTGTGGAAACTTGAGCCAAACACCCATGTACCCGCCCATTATCAATAACAGAATATGCCAAAATGAAATTCTAACTACATGGATCGTATACAAGTCACCTATGTACACTATAAAATTACAACACACGACATCATTCAACATGCGCTCCTGGATATGAAAAACGCATGTTCATAGATCTTGAACTTTGACTTAAGTAATCCATTACCAACTTTTTCTCAGGTACCTAATGTACTTTAAAAGCAAGACTAGATAGTGTAAGTATACGTACATCAGTGCCTTCAGACTCCCCAACAGGAATAAAGTAAATAAATAACAATACAACAACCATTGTCGCGCCTTGTACATCAAGCCAATACCTGCAAAAGGCATTGCTTTTCCTTTAAGTGATGACTCCATCATCGGTCAAACCCCCGTGTACCTGATGGGGGTGCCCTTTAAATACAGTACCGCACATTTCCTTTGAAAGAGTTAAATGCAACAAAACTTCGTTTGGTTGCTATACTTTTATGTATTGTAAACAAATTAAATCATAACTAATCCTCACACACATACAAATGCACAGAATACACCGACTACCACTTTCAGTCATGGTTTCATTGTTACGATATCAAAAAAAACCCATATATATACATACATACATGTATAGGCCTACTTCAGATTTTTCCAGAAATTGCGATAAGTGGTTTACTAACGATTCCCTCAACAAAAATATACTTTCTTACCGTATACTTACTCAAAGGTCACACCAACGCGGTAGAGCATTTCTAAACAAGAATAACCGCACATTTACTTTCGTTGTAATGACGAAGCACACATAATGGTCACTTTTTCACACTTCACTGACAATTAAATAAGTATAAATTATCTCTTGGATTTCATGCGTTAATATCACTCCTCCCTTGCGACATCCCTTCTACAAATTGCTGCGACTTGGAAGTATTGCACATATTATGCTAAATTCTCGTTGACTTCCTTCACTTACTAACTTGATATTACTATCAGTTACGCTGTCAAACTTACTTCCTCAGCAATTATGTAGTTACCTTCAAGAAGCCATGATAAGCTGGCTATACATGTACACTGGATAACATGACCTCATAACACGGGGGGCAAAATCATGTTCTTAGATCCTGCTTATGATACATGTATATGATAAATGCACGGTCCTAGATACTTCAACAAATAATAATAATAATAATAATGAACCAGTGTTAGCTCCAATATAGCTATAATAATTCATACTTTGTATAGATTTAAAACAGCAAACAGGTTTGTTTGAATTATTTTAAAGTTAACTTTAAGAGGCCAAACAAGTTTAAACTGAAATAAATTTTCCGAGTCAAACAAGAACGCTTTATTTCTTAAACTTAAACATTGGTACCGTACATAAAGTGTTTACATTCACAAAATAGTAATTGTGTCCCATTTTATAAAATGATTTATTAAATGTACAGATCGTGCATTGATAACAGAAATATATTTTGATAAACAGCAAATTTCCTAGCAATGGAAGCCAGATGGTAGTATGCATAAATAAATTTGTCTGCATAAAAAAAACCCATTACCAACGGCTAAACGAGATATATTTTCAGCCAGTTATGCAGCTTCTGGGTAGACTTGCTTTAACTTACCCGTGTACACATCCATTCGTCTTGCTTGTGCATCCCTTCATGAACAAGAGGGGGAAAACAGATTTCAGTTAACAGGTGTTATTTTGTGTTAGGAAGACAAAAATGTTTTATAGTATTTTAGTTGCTGCAGATATTATGCAATGAGTTCCGTCTTAGTAAGAAGAAAACAAAATCACCTTGCATTATCCAGCAGCTCCGCCAATGCCCCGAAGAGGAATTCATGGGTGGTCCTGTGCATAAATATTGCCAAGAATAAGTTCTTAATAAAAACACAATTAGTAACAAAGTTCTGTTCTAAAAAGCTGTGAGTTATTATTTGACTTAAATGTTGTATTAACATGTTGAGCAGGAAATCAATGTTGTGCCACACGTCACGTTTGTCCTAAAAAGCTGTGTTATTATTTGACTGACATTTTGTATTAATTAACATGTTGAGGAGGAAATAAAATGTTGTGCCGCACGTACGTTATTCCTAAAAAGCTGCAAGTTCTTATTCGAATGAAATGTAGCCTATTACAATTTTGAGGAGGAAATACAATGTTGTCCGTCATGTATCGCATATTGAAGTACACACACACACAAGTGTGTAACAGCCTGCAATCGTGCACCCTCCTTTGTTCAACTCTTTGTGATAGCAACCGTGGACCACAATGCTTTCCTTTGTGATAGCAACCGTGGACCTATTGTCCTCTTTTGTTATAGGTCCCCGGTTTGAATGTGGTTACCTACTCACACACACACCCACACACATCACACCCCTTCTTATTAATAAAGAAGAACATAAAATGTAACACTGTCAACGACATTCTTAATATTTAAAAAGCTGTCAATATATCAAGTCGTCCATGTGCGAGTCATTAAATAGAACTCCAGTAGGCTGCTTGACCAAAATTAGTTGCTTTGCGAAGAGCAGTGAACAATACGTTTACATAAAATACCTACAATTTAAACACCTAGATATTTAGGTTATAGTTAATATGGGGGGGGGGGGGGGGGAATCAAGCCAGTCAAGCTACCGCGGTAAGTACTAGTAGATTATGATTCAAGTTTAACTCTTTCCCAACGTACTCCCTTACCGAGTTATTCTTGGATGTATATGTACACACTTAGTGTGCAATATCGGTATTCATTATGAACAGGCCTATATGCATGCATTACGGGGAATACATTTCACAATCTAGTCTTCTCTGTAGTAGTAGTAGTAGTAAGTAGTATCTGGGACAATCCGGCCAAATAGCCCATTCATTTTACAGAAATAAAACACCTCTCCGCCGATAAAAGGCCTTAGCTTAGGCCTACGGTATTGTTTACAAAATTCCAGCCTAGACCTGGTGGCGTTTAATACTAAAATGCTTCTAGACTTATACTACTAGGCTACAGCCTACACTAGTACTATACTATGTATGAGCCTACTTAATTATCGTTTTCTAATGCATTTAGGCCTGTACTGTTTGGTTGAAACTGCATAAAACACAAGATCACCAGCCACTGGCATTCAATCCACCGTGAGCAAAATACCCCGACCAAGGAAATATTAACAATCAACGGGAATCACACGATAGTCACGCCGGCAAACACTTTCGGTGACTTTCTCAGAACATGTTCTCGGTCATCCTTGCAAACGATGAACGTGAGACCATGGCGAAACCTAAATATATATAGTTGTCCTTTATATCAAAGCACACCGACTTAAGTTAGTGACAACATAAATGACCAGATCATAGCCCTGATAATCAGATACATCGCATGCAGCTAACAATGTGTAAACTCACGAGTTGGTGTGCAGATAGTCAAAGCTGAGCTGTGCTCTACTCAACCCTTGGTAGACCACCATGATTTCAGATCTAGATTTTCAACGAAGAACAACCATGCAAAGTTGGATCCAGATGATCCAGCCTCAGCCTGTCATCACAAAATTCAACGACGTAACACAATCTAATACATTATCGTCTGTAAAGTGTGATGCTAAACTATGGTCTTCCTTTCGTGGTATGGCGATCTTGTAGTGTTGATTCTTATACTTCTGTCGTCGAGGAGAAAGGACAAGGCGGTGGATAGATCATGCTTTTATACACATGTGGCATAAACTGGGCACAGCCGATGCGTAAACAGCTCTTCAAAATATCCATACGCACATATCCTAAAGCGCACTAACTTGTGACGGTTCAAGTAATATGCAGATGTACATGTACATGTACTACATGTATACATGTACTACATGTATGTACATGTACATGGACGTGCATATAAATACTTTCACAAAAGCCCCACGCTGTAAGACTTCCAACGACAATCTGTTTGTTTTTGTTTTGTTTTCAGTTGTGTCTTTGTCCATCACTCTGAAGGAAAACGTTGCTGTCACAAAAAGAAACGATAACCCATAACAATTAGATGTTTGATCGGTCGCTGGTTGGCTAAGTACCCATGCGCAATGCCTTGCAACATGGTACCCGTCACACCCTTTCATCATATCATCAGGCGACGTCGGCGACGCGACCGCAGTGTGCAAACTAGCCATTATTCATCCGCGTAATGGCTGCCATGTTATTAATGTCGCAACAATGCGGCAACAGAGGAAAACAACAGGAAGATTGGACGTTCCGAGTCGTCCTCTTGATTTCATGCATGATAAACTGGTAACGTTCAGCTGAATAATACAACCTGTTTGTTGGATAGGATACGTCTATTTGAGAGGGATTCTTTAATAGAGCTCCACGATGAAAGAAATCTCGGTTTGTTTTTTTACAGCAACGAATGTGTTATACTAGTGGTCTATAGTACAGCATGCAGTGTGTGTACATGTAGTATATGTGTGACCGTACGTGTGCAAGGCCTGGATGGATGTGTATGAAGCCTCCGTTAAAATAAAATTAAAACGTTCACGACCATGTATTTATTACTATCCAATATCTAATATGTGTGTACACTTCGTAACGTAGCATCTTTTTTTATGTACGTCGTAGGGTCGTAGCATGAGGAAGTGTAGGTCGACATTGTGTGAAGTTCTTCGTTGAATTATAAATGCCAGGCCCAAATAAATAGTCCTACAAAAAAACTACAGAAGATGCGACGTAAGCCAGCATTGCCTTCATGCCCCGTGAATTTTTCTTGCAATGGGGGAACCTTGAAATGTTCAGTAGAAATTTCAATTTCATTGTAAATGTTTGCCCTTCCTTGGTTTTTCCCGATGTAAAGCAAAAGTGGTTTTAACACTGGCCAAGTATATTGGGCATGGGCTGCTCGGTTTTCACATCAACTCCTTCCCGTTTGACCCAAGTTAGACCATAAAGAAAGGTTAGACATAAATTAACCTACAGCCGGTAGTACATGTAGTTCCCAATAGGTTTTTCTTTACAAGGCCCAACGATTGTATAAAATGCACATGTGTGTATAAAAGTAACACAATTTTTGTATAAAATTAACACAATTTGAAAAATATTGTTAGTGGATTTTAAACACAAAGCACCACTTAAGCTCAATTGTGATTAAATTGATGTACATGTAATGTGAATTGAGATACTACGTCACAAAGTGAAAAAACAATGAATAGAAAGACGTTTCCTGCAGCAAACTACACTAAAACCAAGGGTTTTAACTAAAACGGTAGCTTATGTACCCCATATTGCAACAAATGTTAAGCTTGTGTGTAATTTATGCCTGTGCAAATGAAATGTAAAACTCAAATTGTCAAAATTGTAAACAAATAAAAATGTGGTATAACAAATTAAAACTAAATACATGTAGTAATCAAGTTCCTGCTGTTTACTTCTTGTAATGGCTGTAATGTTCAGAGTTCCAATTGTCTTTATTATTAAAACAAATAGTGAATTAATTTATTTTTGTGCGACTCATCAGTTTGAAGTAAATCATCATATTTGCCCTTGAATTAAGTATTAATTCTGCCTCAAAAATGTATTGCGAGCATACATGGTGGCAATCTTTATTCTCAACTCGTTGAAGAAGCTTAAAACACCTTACGGACCATAAAATATCAAAATAACTGGGATCTGTGGAAGTTGAATGTGATTGTGCCACACGGAGGTCCTCTGAGCAAAGGATAATTATTTTCATCAACTCGCTGTGGAGGAATATGCTTGGACAACCCTTGAGACTCCTTGAACAAATAAACGATGTACATTTTGACTCCATTCCAGGATTGTAATGCCCGCAGATACATGAAAGCACAACCAAGCTACATGTATAAGGAAGTTATAATACAGCCTGCTCTTTTGAACACAACGAAATGTATATCTCTATCATATCTGGAAACCGGTGAGACCATGGAGGTGTCTATATATTACACATGTCTTACCTGTGTCCTTGTCGTAATCTGTTGAGCCCATAGAGATAAAATAACCACATGCCATGTTATTTCGGGAAAAAACGTTTACATATTGTTTTGTTATGATCACATATTGTTTAAATACCATTCCCTAGATGAACTTCATCTTCAAAATTGGTAAACAATATAAATATTTCTGTGAAAAACTTATCCTTAACGGCAATAAAAAACAAGACAATATTGTTAAGGCTTGACAAATTTGTGCCAAGTTATATTTTTTGAATAACCACACTTACCATATACATTTACATTAATTCATATTTACATTCCATGCACTACTTTTAATTTTTCATCTAAAATAAAAATGGTGTTCCAATCCTTTACACAGCTTTTACATAACACAAAGACCATTTGAGCTACATGTATACAGAAACTCCATAAGCAATTAAGGAATTGAAGTAAATTCAGAAAGATTAATAATCATAAACTAGCCGAGTTTCAAACACTTTTTTTCAATTATTTTCTCACCAATTTAAGTTTCTTGTTCAACAATATTTGTAGGATCGGTAACAAAAACAAAAAAAGTAGCCTACATGTAATTAGAATATGTTTACATAAACTTCAATAAGTTATGGGAAATCAACAGATTTTTTCGGCATCTAACTTACCAACTGGTTGGATAGACCAACCTGATACATGTACATATCAATCTAGAGTGCATGCAGCTTACATAATGACCTGTATGTAACCTACTTTAGGCCAAACAAATAAAATACACAACGGACTATTCTGAATGTGCAATGACAGCTCGGTACGCATTATGTGAATTTAGACAGCCCTTTTTCCAACAAATCACTGATGAACATCGTATAATGAATAAACGAGTTAAATCATCCAAAAGCTATTAACTTTTATAGGCACAAAGGTCTTATAAAATAGCTGAAGTTCAAACTGGATGATTCTAAAAAAAAACATGTTGCCTATGACATCAGGCATATAGACTTTTTCATGTACAAATAGATAGAGCAAGTGCATCACATGCCTAATAAAACAGTCAATGCTTTACAGCTAACAAATCTTGCATACCACTTCAACTTGAGGCTTAGATTTAAGTTTATGTGTTAATGCATCTCTATAAACATCCATCATTTGCTAATTAATTTGGAAATCCTACATCATTATTCATAGCAAAAGTGAAATGTCCCTATACATGTACAGAACAAATCATGGTGGTATGGTTTTGTTATAAACATGTAATTGATAACACTCTACGGCTTCTGTACTAGGGTCTTTCTAACTACTTTAAAATTACCCTTTAATTAACTCAGTGATTTTATTTTATTTTCACCTTTCTGGTGTCCCAAGTTAACCCACTATGGTGCATACTGATATATTTCAAAGGAACCATAAATTCAAGGTGCCCTAAACTCAAAGGCATGTACATTTCCATCTTGTTAGTGTACTTTCAATAACACATCTTTAATTGGTACACATGCCACATTAACTGGCATTTAAAAGAAATTAAATTAAAAAAAGACTAATATTCCAGTCACCATCGAACGTTGTTATGTAATTTCCTCCCGGATAATTGAATGGAATGTTGCAATAAGCCTTTTAAAATTTTATTGACAGTGACATAAAATAATTTACAAAATTTTATAGGTGACAATTACACATTATTTGAAGTACAGATTTTAAATCCCTTTACTGAATGTCTACGATATTATATAGATGATACAGTCTTAACTCACACTCAAATGACAAATTTTGAGGGGCAATGAGATCAAATGTGAACAAAATTGTCAGCAGCTTTTCTACCACACAAAAACACAAATAACTCGCCCCTGAATCTGCAAAATCTGTAACTGGATTTTATCCATGCTGCAGCTGCAGTATTCATTTTCATTGGGGTTTCCCCCGCTTTTCTTTTCTCAACAAAAATTCACCTACACGACAATATGTATGAATATATAAAGAATCGACTTCTGTAAATGAGAGCGAATGCAAAACTACAAGCATCATCTGACTTAGTGATACCAATCCACACAAAAATCCTCTATTCTCAATTCTCTTACGTGGTGTTATGATCTGATGGAATCAATCAAACAACACAATACAGTATATAGATTACTGTGTATACATTAAACTTCTTGGATTGACAGATTCAAAAAATTTCAAAAATCAATCATTGCTCTGTGACAAAACCTTATTGTGTGGATAAAGCTACTGTCATCAGCATTGGTTTACGCATCTTGAAGAAACATTTTGTTTTTCCTTTTCTGCTTGTACAGCCTCGCCTGAAGGTCAGCCGACTGTCTTGAACTTGGCTTAATCACCTGAACATTATCACCATACCAATACAAGTACTTGCACACTGTCCATTGGGAAACCAGTGTTCCCAAACGTCTTGACACAATGCCTTCTATCAAAGCTGGTTCTAATTGAACCTCTTTGTCTAGATGTCAAGAACCTGAAAGAGTGGAAGATCCCGGTTATATTTTATAACCTGAACCACTACCTGGACAGGCACAAACTACATTTGGTTTGATGACCCCCCATCTCCTTGCTGACTATGATGTCAACCACAAAGCCAATAAACAGCAACACGCATCATTTTGTCTTAAATGTTCACATCACATTTCCCGTCTTCATGCTGTCACATCAATTGCAACTCAAATCAGGGCATTGTTCACTTTTTCTCTGGACTGCAGCATAAATTAACAATAACGCAGTTACAACATCAAGTTCAGTCATTTCTGTCCACTGTCAAGAAGTACACATATAGAATAATGTACATCAATGGATCTGGATGTCCAGCTTTAGCTTTAAACGGCTGGCTGAATCTGCAAAGAGTAAGACACAATAAAGTACATGTAGTTAGAACTGGTTCCGCAAGCAATTATAGCTTTGAGCAATAATTGTTTAGAGGATGAAACTGTTTACTGCACAATATACTGCACAACCACCTCCGGGGTCTAATCAAGGCAAAATTGCTATCTCTGGGCCTTTCTTTCCAAAATGGTGTTTACAGAACACTCTTAGAACATGATTTAGAACAAGGATGCCAATCTAATTTTATGAGAACCACAACTGCATGTTGGCTTGCCTTTGTGTATACGAGGCTCAATCCTCAAGAGGTCAGTAAAGCAGTAAAGGTTGACAGAGAGATGAATACAATTAGGAAATCATTAATATGTAAATTAGTTCATATATCCAAATATGAAATCATAGGACCTGTTTCTTTATTTTCCCAAATTTTATTATGGTTTATTTTTATATTCTTGAGGGGTTCTTATGGGGGTGGCTCATAATCCATGAGTCATCATGGCATTTGCATTCTTTAAATTAACTAGAACATTACTCAACAAACGCAAAATTGGATTTCAATGGTGGGAATTCACAAGCCACATACAAAAAACTTTAAGACTGCCTGGCCAATATATAAGTTTTGCTGACGGTTGAAACAGGAGATTGGCACAAGCATAGTTAAACTGGTTATCATATTTCATCGAGTGGCTCAACATTTTTCGACATTCAGCCATCCTTCACACCCACAGACACATTTATAGCACCTATCTGAGAGAACAAACCTTTTTTTCTGTGCTTGTATTGTGCACATTTCTGTGTTTAGTTGGTGGTCCTTTGACGAGTGCATAGCAAACCCACATGATTACCATAAAAAACATGAAGTAACTGGTGTACATCAAATGTAGGTTGATCAGGGACTGCTCAGCCTGTGTTGAGAAAAGAAAAACTTCAATATGAAAGTAAGACCATTGCAGCTATTACATCCTCTTTAAGCCAAACACTTTCAGAATTGTTGTCCCTTCCAATGAAACAAAGCCGTAGATACTGTGTGTTGTGGTAAAAGAAGCTAGTGCACATGTCGATAAGAAATAAGGGCTCACCCTGTTGTTTCTGGCTAGGTCTGTCAGCAATAAGATACTTGCAATGCAACAGTTTCACACATTGACTTGAATGGTGTTTATTAAATGCTATACTTTAATTCCAAAGACTATACCTGTAATACTGTTGCTATGTCATTGTCCAGAACACACTTTTGCATGAAAACCTCAAAATCAGCAAAGACTTATCATTGTGCCACACACACTTCATTGGAATTTTTGCATGGTGTTGTTATGTGTCTATACATAAACTTGCCCTAAACAAGTGTCGCTAGATTAAGTTTATGAAATTCAAATTGAGCATTTACTTTTGACTGAACAAGGCATTGCATCTGACATCATTCCAATCTAAAATAAATAGCTCATTTTGTGCTGCATTACCCTGTAGTGCTTCTGAAAGTATTATAAAATGTGGTAAATTTTTCGAAATCATTCCTGACAAACAATCGTACCTGTGATAACTTGGTACCAGGAGTTTCATTTATGCACTATAGGACTTGCCCTGTAGACTGAACCAAGTGTACATTGTCTGGTAAAAATTGCAGCATGTTCATAACAAAAATATCGTAGCTAACAACAGCAGGCTACTAACAAAATGTGTAATTAGTGTGTTTAAAATGTTCAAAAATAATTCTTCTACGGTGTGAAATATGAAGACAAACTTTCTCATTTTTCTTATGTCCCTGTGCTTAAGTAACAAAACAAACAAAAATGGTTACCACAACCATTAGAACATTGAAGAGTTAATATTATGACAATATGTGTTCAAATCTGGGATACTAAAACTTCCTGGGCAAGTAAAAAGAACGATTTATTAAAACCCAGTTGGCTACTTGAAAAAAAGCTAAGCACAAGGTCTATATGTACGTGTTCTGAGCTGTGCATCACAAAGGCAAGAAAATCACCAAAAGGTAAGGATCAAACAAATCAGTCAACAAGAAGTTACTAAAGAGGCAAGATACTGTCTCTGTTGGACTCGGTGATACTTCTGTAGAAGTTATGCAAATCAAAGGATGATGGTTAAAGGGGCTGTGTTGTCATGGTCAAAGCAGGACTGTTGGTTGTACATGAAATTATGAACTTTCATCCGGCTACAGCATGCGCGAGCTCGCCGCTTTTCATAGGTATTATACAGAGGGAGGGCTTACTGTCAGAATAACAAATAAAAGCAATAAAGGGCAAAATGAGTTAGTTTGTGTACAGATCTCTACCATGTACTGATCTGCCAATAACAGGAACTGCTGTAGGAATTAACGAAAGTACAATACAATGCCACCATAAAAAAAAAAGTCAAAGCGGGGAAAACATGGTTGAGATGTACAAAAATCAAACTTAATACTATTATTTACTTACTGAACTTAACATAACTGTTAGATGAGGATCAAACTTGTGCTTAGCATGAGCAACTGTTCCTTGAGTGCACCAATTATCAATAGCTTGACCTTCATGTCGAAAGCTCATCCACGCTGAACTATTCTCATGGTGTGAGTCGGTGGTATTGCACGTTGCTGGACGTCTGGAGTGAAAGAAAAAAAAGCATGGTATAAATAGTAAACAAAACATAGATCTAGACCTGTGAATGAGACAACAAAAAGATTCACAAATTTATCTATGCTTAATTCCTCCAACAAATTTACATATATGCTGTTTCAGTTTAAAAAAATAACCAGTCTGGTTATGATTCTGCAGACATACTGGACATCTGACAATGAACGATGGATCTGTCTGTTCCTTGCTCTATGACCTGATAAAGACTGATGATAGCAGTTAATGCACCGATCCATAAACAATTCATTCAAAAGGCAGAGACAATATATCAAAGTCACCCTATAAGGTTATTTTCCATCAATGTTTACAAATCAAATGCATTGAAATGCTTCCACAACAATATTATTGCACATAACTTGCCAATACAGGGCACTAGGTCTGATGCAGTATAAATAGATAGGTTGCAATAGACGCCATTTTTACAGGCGAATTACATTTTGGCTTGCAGGCACGCCAGGCGCTAAAATTATTAACACAGCCGTGTTGTTCACTGACCAATCATGCAATGAGTTTTGTGAAATGCGCGCAAGCTGCACGCCATTCTCACGCGAATGCATGACTGTGTGTTGCAAATGCCCATAAAGATGACTGATTTACGTCATAGTGCAATCTATCTATGCATAATGTTCTCATATCATGAACAACAGATTAGTTATCATATATCTGTAGCAGGTGAGGTGTATTGCTTGCTCAACCCGATAGCTGCATACATTGGTATAATTTACTGATAAACTGATAAAGGATAAACTAAATGAATCGTGAACAACACATGTGTCTTTGTGAAACAATGAATCAACATCACACCCCACTCACAAAATGCAGTAATCAAAACTATGGAAGCTCGTTCACATTTCACTATAGGATTTGTTCATGTTAGACCTGAAGGTGAAGAGGTTCATACTTCAAGCTTGATTGATCAGTGCACATTTATTATGTCATCACAAGTCACTGAAATTGTGATTTCACAGAATACCTTAACCCTAAAAAAACCTATTCAGGAAGTTGCTGATTTGGTAGGACCAAATAACTTATGTTTCACTGGTCCAGGCATACCAATCTTGTCTGCGCCAAAACATTTTGGTGTTGAGGTAGCATAGAGTGGAAGATATTGGAGGATTTATAGCCAAAGACAATAGGAAGTACATGTAAGGGTTAGTAGTCATTCTAATCTGGCCATGTTGTTGTTTAACACAATGCAATTAGTAGATTTTGTATTACCCAAAGCTAGACATCCAGAATAAATGAAACTTTGAAGTTTGAAGCAGTTTTGATGTAAGCAATAAACATGGCCAAAAAGTATTATCAAAATGAGAAAAAAATATCAAGAACAAAAACAAATACATGCAAGATTGCTCGCTGATTAGTATAAGGTGATTTACAGATTTACCTTGATGTGGGAAAGACAGATGCTGATCCAGTCAGCATGAGACAAGTCTGCACACCGATGTGACACACAGCGGGGTCATCACACTGTGGGGGCTTCAGCGGGTGGGGAACCTCAAACTGTACACTAACCATCTCTTCAGAGTCTGCAATGAATACCAAGCATTTAGGAAATAGTCTTTAACCTCACAAAGGGGCAAACATTATAGGGAGGCAACTGTGGACAAATTTGACAGTGGTTAACAGACAAAACAGAAAAAGTTTGCATATTTTCTAACGGCGCACTGATTCAGTGGCCACTCAAGCCACACCCCTGAACAAGACTCTCTTGGCAGTGGGCAATTCACTGTGGCCGGACCATTTTCAAATGGAGGCTAGTTTCTCCCTCTTTGATTTCCTGAACTGATTGAAACTAATCCTAATTACCTTTTTTCCCAAGCAAAGCTGCAGGAACTAGACTCGAAAACAATGTAACATTTGTAATCGTTTTGGCCATGTATATTGAGGGATCGATCATAACCATGACAGACAGAGAAAAATTTCTTCTCATGAACCAGTCATCCTCTTCCTCATGCGATGGACTCGTTATTGCAGAAATAGTTGTGTTGTCCAGTTTGTTAGGATTCTCTGTGGTGAGCACTGATGTCACAGTAGACTCATTCATGGTAAGGCAAAAATCAACACTGGATAAATCATCCAAGAAGGTGTTCCAGTCCTGAAAAAAAAAAATTTAATTTAAATATCCCCATTACAATTGAATACAAAATCTTGTGTTTTTTTTAATTGAGTAAATTAATTCTGCTCCTCTCATTTTCAATAAATACATCATGATGATGTAGCCAAACTGTGAAAATTCCATCAAGTTAGTTTGTCAAGTTGTCAAGAAAGCACAACAAAAAATTATATATTTTCAGGGCCTTGGTATGTGTTCACACATGTATTGTGCTATTCGTTGTGACTTGGCAAACTAAAATGTGGAAATTGAGTTTTGGGATTTTTTTTTAATGAATGTGGATGCAGCGGCATAGCCCCAGTGGGGCCTGGGGGGGGGGGGGGGGGGGCATGTTCCCCCCACAAATTTCCAATCCCCCCCCCAGGTTCCCCCAACGAAAAAATTGCAATAGTGCCCACTCAAAAAGAAAGTTAAAAGAATGAAAACAAAACATTATAAAAACAAATACATGTACATCTGCTATTTGTAGGCCTTCACAATAAAGTAAACCAAAAACTTTAATCGTATTCCAAGCAAATATTGTTTAACTTATAATGCGGTGGGGATTGTCGCTATCATCACTGGAAGCGCGCGCGCCGAAGTGTTGACCAATGCGATGCAGCGGAATGAACAGTTGGTGTGCTTCGCGCTACGCTGGTAACGATAACCAGCGGTTCACGTGTATAAACATAAGCCATTGATAACTGTGAACAGCGTTGCGCGCTGCATACCATTGATTACCGGTACACGGCCTACATGCCGGAGAGACCAAAAAGTCCTGCTACGCGCAACGCTATTCCACATAAACCAATGTTCTGTACATGCGCAGCATGCCATTTATAAATTACGGCGGCGGCCATATTGCTGCTGGAAGGCGAGGATTTAGAAAAAAAGCGAGAATTTTACTTTTTTTTTTGAGGAGTGGATTTTCTGGACCCGCGCCGTGCTCACTGTGAAAACATAGAACACATAGAGCCTAATTTTGGCGAGACCTGGTTTCAAATGAGAACTCCAGGTGCATAAACGTGAAGGGCAAAAAGTTTCGAATAGGATTTTTTACATGTCACTCTATGAGGTTTGTGGAGACGATAGCGATCAAAGCTCATAGTTCTAGGGCTAGGAGTACATGACCCCCACCACTGACAAACCCATTTTTCCTTCCCCCGCCCCCCCAACTTTAGACTTGATTCAAGTCCCTTTCTCGTGCGAGGTTCCTAACGTAACGCGCCAGCATGCAGCCACAGAATACCAGTGCGCCCTCACCGACAAAATGTAGTTATTTATGCGGTGGCGATCAAGGGACTTGACAGGGGTCGTTTCCTACTCCACGCATTTGAATAGAAAAATCTCCCCAAATGGGGAGATGTACAAATCCAATGGGAGCGTGGAAGTGCCGCCCCTTTCATTTAGTATTCATCTTGCTCTGTGACGTTTGTATCATGTATCTATGGACGTAAGCATCTCCAGAATGGCTGCCGGGCGGAAGAGGGGGGTGGGTGTTTTAAGTCGCTGAATTGCATTTGTCAACAATTCAAAGTATGCATTTGCAAACAATACCAATCCCAATGTATACGTAATATTAACTTGAATTCAAATAAATTTGTAGTTTTTATATATATTCATGCATTTCGATCCTCGACAAAGTACTTTACCACCCCCGCAAATAAAAAAATCAACGAGTCTTCTTTTTGAACGCGTTTGATTGGACAACAAGTAATGCGCCATAACTTTGCATATTCGTAAGTGAATAAATTTACATATCAAGCAACTGTGGGTTCGTCAAGTCCCTGTCCCGCGCGCGGAACAGGTTGGAGAATGCAGAGCGCAAAATAATAGTTTTCTGACGATGAGGCAAGGAAGGGCCTTGCACGGGATTGGGACTTGAGTCAAGTCTACCCCAACTTGGAAGCAATGCCCCCCCCCCCCCCTGTGACCCCAACTGAAATATTCCTGGCTACGCCGTTGATGGAACAAAAGTACCAGGTTTTGACGATCTTGATGTTGCTATACTAAAGCTTGTTAAAACAATGTGACACAACAACAGGTGTTTTTTTTAGTGTGACTGATAAATTCAAAATTGAGAATTTACTTTCGACCAATCCAGCGTTGTACCAGACATTATTAATGAAATAACTACTTCCTACTTTATATTCAAAAGTTACTTACCTCAGACATATCATAGTTTGGAACCTCACTGTGCTTGAAGTAGTAGCCAAGGATAAAGACGGACAGAGCAAAGAGGAACATGCAACCAATGAAGATGACAAGGGGAGGTCTGCCCACAACATGCCCCTTCAGGTTTTCTAGCGGCTTGTAGGCCATCGTAATAATTTTCTACGAATAAAGAACAGTAATTTAAAAATCACTTAGAGCCATATAACAGTATGTCTTGTCCCCTGAATACGGACTATTCTTGGTTCCAAGACCATTGTGTTTTTGCACACAACACCAACGTTTTGATTTGTGTACACTGTATAAACATAGAGGGCACTGTGTAATTTTATTCCACAGGATCCAGTGTCGGGATACAATAGTGAAAATAACACAGGTCACCATAGCTCCCTCATTGGTTTATTCACAATCCATTGAACATTGGTTACATGTATGTATACACGAAAACACCCTGGATTTGGAACCAGGACTATAGACCCATTGCATATGACGTCATCATCTACACGCGCGTAATTTGGGGGGTCAAAACGTGCACAAAAGAATGGTACACGTGTTTACAAGCGCATTGTGCGTAAACACGTGTACCATCCTTTTGTGCACGTTTTGACCCCCAAAATTACGCGCATGTATGCGCGCTGCGCATTGTGCAATGGGTCTATACAAGGACATGCAACTTTGATATTGCCCAAAATGAGGAAACTGTTTGGAATACAGATCTTCGTACAGTGTTTTTCTCTCCACCACTGAAAAGAAGGGGTAAAAAACAAATCGGCTGAATATGAGAGGTTACATGCCTGAATTCAAAAGAATGTGTAGGCTAGCAATCCAATAGTGGGGCTAAAGAGTCTGCACATCATCTAATTTCCTTCCTCCAAGGTGCTGCCTATAGGTGCATGTTTAGATGGGGCAACTACTTCCAAGTTCCAACACAAATACTCTTTCAGTATTTTAAACTAACTTTGGGAGGGGCACATTTGCTTTTAAAATATCAATTATTTTGGTAAATATAATGACAAAGCTGTATCAAGCATGATATTTTGCCCTTCTTGGGAAAAGGTAGGAGTTCAATAGAGAGGTTCATTGCTTTTTCTATTCTAGACACAAATCTCATACCCTCCTGCTGCTGATTGACCATTTGAAACCATTCAAAAATCCATTCCTCATGCATTATGTAGCTTTACCATTGGATTAAGTGTTCATGTACAACCCATGTACGATCAGTGAAGCATGATCTAGATAGATTAGTACATGTACATGTAATGTATGTATACATAGGGCTTGAAATTAACACTGCTCTACATGATTTTGATGTTGGGTCAGTAAACTTACGACTGGACAAGTCTGGCAGTCTTGTGTTTTTCCTACCTCTCCGTGTAATAGATAGTTCCCAGTAGACGCCATCTTTACGGGCAAATCGCATTTTGGCTTGCAGGCGCGTCAAGCGCTCAAATTATTAACGCAGCCGCGTCATTCACTAACCAATCATGCAATGAGTTTTGTGAAATGTGCGCGTGCTGCACGCCGTTCTCACGCGTAACGCACGACTGTGTGTTCCAAATTGCCCGTAAAGATGGCCGACTTACGTCATATTGCAACCTACCTATATCTTTCAATTTTATTTTGTATCAAAGTATAGGGCCCTTCTAACCTATAATATTAATACAAATGAGAAAAATAATAATAATAACTAGTTCTTATATAGCGCATTTCACAATAACGTCTCAATGCGCTTTACATTAGTGCCCTGGTCATTGGGCCAATAACATTCCTTTTAATCTTTCTCAGCTCCCTGGGGAGTATACAGCCCAGGCCGTGATGGCGCTCCGAAGGCTTTTTCAAACACAATATCAACCTCTACCCTTGCAGGTACCCATTTATACCCCTGGGTGAAGAGAAGCAATTATAGCAAAGTGTCTTGCTCAAGGACACAAGCGTCATGACCGGGACTCGAACCCACACCCCGATGACTAAACCACCAGAACTTGAATCCGATGCTCTTAACCACTCGGCCATGACACCCTACAAACTCTTTGGGAATTGTTCAAAGAAATACTTGTATAAAAAACTGTGTAGTTTTTTCTTCCCATTTTGATTCTCTGGTCTTGTAAAAAAGTATTTTGGTCCAGATCCAGTAAACATTTTGAATTACATATGCCCTTTGAATCCCCCCCCCCCCCAGACTGTGAAGAAGTTTTGGATGGTGAAAGTGCGCTCCACAATCTATCTACCGTACCAATGCAATAGACCTTATATAAGCATTGACGTCACCAAGCCGCCATCTTAGAGGTAAACTGATGATGAAACAATGGAAACACGCTTATTTGTACGCGCGGCGCACAGGACTGGCCAATGAGCATCTTCCTTTTGACCTCTAGGTGAGGGCGCCCTACTCAAATGACGTCATATGCATAAGGTCTATACCACAGCAGGAGGGCTATACCGTAAAACATGCAGATTGAAGGCCATGAAGTTGATTAAATAAATGTAACTAATAATAATTAGAGTTAATAATTTTATAATTTTACAGAAAAGTCACACTTTTTTAGCTTTGATATTTGTTGGGTCCTCTTCTACTTTTCTAGTTCTAATTCTACTAGTACTGTAGGCCTACTACTTTCTAGATTTAGTATATTAATTATTATATTATTATTAGTAATCTGACTGGGCAACCACTCACTACCAGTCATCTCGCCCCCCTCCTTTCGTACTTCTACTTGTGGTTCGTTCCACTATCGTGGAGACAATCAATAGCGAAACAAATGTCATATAGCCTAGTTCTCTTAGACTTGGATTAATCGCCCCCAAGAAAAGCCAATACGGCTAAAATTCCGCAGGGAGCCACCACTCTAGCTCCCTTAATATCTGTTCGATTACACTAAATTTTAGTCTTACCTGTCAAGATGGGTTAACTGAATACATACAGCAAAAAAACAGGAAAATTGAACAATTCTAAAGGCCTTAAAAAGCGTCAGAAAATCGCAAAAGCTTCGTCGAAAATAAACACCATTTTGTTTTTGTTTTCCTGCTGTGTGTGTGTCCGGGTAAATGTGCAATATACTCCAATGAGTCGGTCATCGTTCATGCGCATTGGAAAATTCACCAGGACTTGTTGATTTATGGAATAGGTAAACCAGCTACAGTGGCCTCTGATGTGATGAACATACCCCCATTGAAGGATGTTTAAAAAAAGGGAAGAATAGCCCAAATTCCACATAATCATAACTATTGCCGCTATAGAATACATTTTTGGGTCCTAACCCTATCGATAGAATACATCATCCTCAGGTGTATATTGGTTAAAAAAATATATTTAAAAAAACGTCCAGAAGGTGGTGGCTTGCTCCGGAAATTTTTCCGCCAATACAAAGTCGCCCCCTGGCTGGCCTGCAAAAAAGCCGCCTAGCTAAAAAACAAAATAAAATGTTTAATCCGGCAAAACATGATAACTCAGATCAGTCATAGTACTCATAGCATGAGGAAGGAAAAGTGGTGCAAAACTCAGCTACTATTACTAAGGGGTAGTAGTAGACCGAGTGTGACCATGGAGGTAGAAATAGATTTCTACCTCCATGGTGTGACTGTGCACGTAGTGGTGCCAGTTTCCTCCATACCGTACCATTCAAACCCATGGGTTTGACAAAAAACATAAACGATACGATGCGCGATACAAACAATTATTGTTAACCTCAATTTTTTAATAATTAAATAATAAATAGTCAAACGTGGCGGTCGAATTCAGTATCCTTTTCTCTTATTCCAAATACAGAACATCAACCATTACCTGATCAAGTAGAATTTATTTCTAGAAATATCATCATTTTGCTCACGACAGCCACTTCATGGTGCTAAAAAACGAACACATCCTCAACGTTGTCTTTTATATGACGCCTCTTTGGTGGTGTACACGTATATATTATATGTACACATACACACCAGAAAGTCAACACGTCTCTACGTACGTCATGCATGCAATTCAGCATTAACTGAAATCGCGTTTTCAACGAGAGTTTATGGAGTCAAAATTGGGCACGAGAGGGAGACATTACACGTTTTCCATTGATCTCCATTTTTATACTGGAGATCAATGACGTTTTCACTGTGTTTATGGTTGCACCACACTAAACTCCCATAGGAACCAATGCTAAATGATTCAAAAATACTCAAAAAATCGTGTAAGTCTCTCAGCCTCTTGAAAACCAATCAAACATATTTTCGGACGACTGAACTTCAGAATTATTTTCAATTTTTGGCAGGTCAGCCGTTTGGAATTTTTGCTTACTACCCCATAGAAGAAAAAAACACGACATGTGGGTTTTTTTCAAACCGACTTGCTGAAGTTTTCGTGAAGCACTTCTCCACTTTCCCGGTCAAATAGGGCCAACTTTAACGCCCAAAATTTATCAAGTCTCCTCAAAAGTTGAAGCACAGAACCCCCAGGTTGTGATAGATTCTTATATTTACACAATCTATTAATTGCATGACCCCCAAAACGTTATAATTAAAAATAAGTTGTGGGTTTACAAATTATAAGTAGCTTGGGGCATGAATTTTGGCTTATTTAGTGTGGTGCACCCTTATGTGTAGGGGGCCGGGGCCTCTAGATCCTACAATAACAAGAATAGTTCGTGCCCAGCATGCTGTTTTCCTTCCACGGCCTCGGTTTCATATAAATGGTTGGATTTTCAGAAAAACGTCACTTCACCATGATAGGGCCTAACTATAATAAACCGGGCACATAAAAGAAAAACTTAATTGCACTGAAGCTCAGCATTGGAGAAATCATGAAAAGGCACCAATAGTACTAGCAGGTAAACTTTGAAGCTTTTTATTTAGAGGACTTTTCTATACTAGTTGTTTTGTTTGTTTGCTGGGCGTTTTTTGTTTTTTGTTAATTGTTTATTTGGTTAGTTTTTAGGTTTTTGGGGGGGTTTTGTTTTTTGTTTTACTGTAGTGTAGTATAGGCCATATGTGTCGTGTCCTGATTGTTTCTGGTTTGTCTGTCTGGGGGCAGTCTTAATACAGACTTGGCTTAGGCTAATCTGACAGCTCATCGTCTGGCCTACTCTTTTCACTTGTCTACGTATAGGCTATCCCAATTAAATTAGTTGCCATCTATACATGTATTCTTTGTATGAATGTTTTATTTCAAAAAATACTGTTCCGAATCATCGGGGGGGGGGGGGTGGAAGCGCTGATTTTAGCCCTGAATAACTTAGCATCTAGGGCCTGTTGGCCTAATTTCTTCACAACCACAGTTTCATTGGGGGGTATAGGGGTGTCAACAGTAACCGCTATGAACCTCAAGATAAGAAAACTTGTATCAGCAATTTTATCCAGGCGAACACTCACAATACTCTTAAAGAACAGCGATAATAATCTATTTCTGAGGAAACTGAAATTTATTTACTGCTTTACAGTTGCGTATTCAATCTTTTGTCCTTTTTTGTTTGCGCAAACCGTGAAGCCACAACTAGACAAAACCCACCCTATCAACAAGTTAAGTTAACTTTATGTTGGGCCCAAACACACACGGTCAATGCCTGTCTTTTTTCTCTTTTAAAACATATGTATGACAGTCTTGAGCTCTGCAAAAGGACTATTTTTTTTCCTGTAGGGCCTATATAACAGTATTGTTTCTGAGAACTTTTGTGTGTTTATCAGCAACGGTTTTGTGTAACGTACTGTGTTTGTTATATTTTAGTGTAGAACTGAGAACATTAATAGACCCCTTGCATATGACATCACACGCTAAAAAAGCGCCCTCACTGAGGCCAAAAAGCGCCCTCACTGAGGTCAAAGGAGGCAGATGATTGGACGATAGGTGTTCTTTGTGCGTAAAAATGTGCGTGACCTCAGGGCCCATTTAGCGTTCCGCGTTATGCAAGGGGTCTATTGCGTGTTAATCATGACGAATACATTATTGAATTGAACAATATTCAGGTGTAGCCATCACCCCACACCCCACAGAATATCATGGGAAAGGAGTTTCACTATACAGGGAATGTTTACCCCATAAAACTTGATCAAAACCCTTAGTATAATTATCTATAAGTCTTGGAATCAGTTAAACATGCATAGAACAAAAAGCAAGTGATGATAGATTTTCAGTTTTCTTCGGATGGGGGGGGGGGGGGGGGGGCCGGGGGGGAGGTATATACCTAGACCCCTTCATGAAGAAAACAAAAATACTCTTGAAATGTTCAAAGCTTTTTCATCCGTACCCCAGCCAACCCGAATTTCGAACCTGGGCGGTGCGTCCATTGGGTGAAATGTGATTACAAAATTACAAAGTCCTGGGGTAGTTGTTTTTAAATGGCTTTAGAATGATTAGGCCATATATAGATAAGGTGGGGGGATGTAAAAACAGGCTGTAGTCATAAATAACAGTTTTTGGTTTATTTTTTTCAATTCGATTCTATCATGAGATTACCATAAATTCAAACTCGGGGATCTTTGGTGATGTAGCAATTATTTGTGCGACTTTTGACACCAGATAAGCAAGCTAAGAGTCACAAAAGGCCAATATTATTAAAGCTGGTTGATAAACAAAGAAGTTGCTTTAACAGACTATACCTCAGCGTAATATATGAAATATTATCGAACTAATACTTTAGTTCCAGTTGGCATGGTGGGTTCGGCACTGCCACCGTTTTCTACTGGTGAGGTGGGCGTAAAATACCAGCATTGAACTTTTAATCAACACCCAACTTTGACTCTTATAATGAGTTGGCTAATATTGGTAGCAGAAATTATCATTCAATGAATTTAGAGTATAACTATAATTATACTCAGAGACAGGGAAACGTGATTGGAGATCCTATAATCGACATCGAGCACTAGGCATGCTTTGTGGATACAATTGATATGGTTTCTTTCAGACCTAATGCAGTCCTACTTCAGGTAATATATTCTTATGGAGCATACTCGCTGAGGAGGTGGTCTCCGAGAGCCTTCATGGCGGCGAAGGTCTCAATACCGGACTCTTTAATATGCGATGCTGGGAGGAGGAAGCCGAATCTCCCGGTGTCTCTCAGCTCCATCACGTACGCGTACTTGGCTCCCAGTTCGGAGAATCCCCAATCCACACTACACCCAGAAGCGGCATCTATGAACATAAACAAATATGTACAGTTCGTTGCATCCATCCCAAAATCTATCCTACAATTCAAGAAAATTGATGATACGGGCGAGTCACTTCAACCGTAGAGCAAGAACTGATCCTTGCTCTATGCTTTAACTGTGACATGCAATAGCACTTCCAGTTATATGGTTTACAAAATACCGAAATGGCCTAACATGCGGAATAATATTTAATACTGGCCCTGCGTTGTGTTGGAAGTTCCACAAAGAATTCGTATACTCTATAACACTACCCCGTTTTTTAACAGTCCCGCACTGATGTAAGAGGTGTATGAACATCGAGTTTGACAACGACTAATTCTTTGACATCACTCGAAGGACCACAACATTCGTGTAAAAACTAGTTATTTTGCCCGGTCTTAATAAAATTATAGCTATTCGTACGGACTCGAAGTTTCCCAAGAAAAAGAAAGGGAAATGGTGAATGGTCGTGATACGTGTGTCTGGTTAACTTAATTCCCGTGAAACCAATTCGTTTGTCCACAGTTTATTATTAGTCCTAAACGGCAAATATACAATTTCTTCACGTATGAGCTCTGTTTATTAATTTTTATACTTGACTGGGTAAAATCAACAAGGTTTATCATTTCAGATCACTATACGCGATGCACAACTTACAGAGGGTTCTTGCAGATGGTCCGTAGGTGTATTCAGTTCCGTACACAGACTTCAAAGCGGCTACAACCTTTTCGGATGCAACGTCCTAAATAAAACAAAGTTACCTTGGGTGGTTAACAACTTATTGAAAGGAAATGTAAATGAATGAAATGGAAATCTTGTTGCGTTATGCATTTGAAGAGTAGGGTACAGAAACTGAAGAATGATCGAATGAGGGATGGGAAGGAGGTACTATCGGCGCGTTCATTCTAGGACGATGTCGGTCTCTAGTTCGGGTGACAGGTGGAGTGTGGGTTCGAATCTTGGTCATGACTCTTGTGTCCTTCAGCAGGACACTTAACCATAAATAAATTATCTTGACCCATGTGTATAAATGGAACTCTGGAAGGTCTGATACGGTATTATGTTTGATTGAAGCCCTTATAGCAACGTGCAGCTTGAGGAAGTTGTAGCTCCCCAGGGAGTTGAAAAGTTTGGTTAAAATATATAGGCCTACATGTATATGCCTGATGAACACAGACAATGTTGTAAAGCACTAATTGATCTAGCTGCTATATATAGGATGTGCTATAAAACAGTGTTACTGTTATACATTATACATTGAGGCTTGGGGTGGAAGTCAAACAATCGTTTGCGAGCACGCATCTACTGAAAGTTTAACAATGAGGCAGTTCCAAATTCTCTTTGGACCTTTGTAACAGGCAGTTACATTTTCATCAAGCTATTCCTGCCACTGCTTACACGAATAGCATGGAATAGCCCAACAATACGAAAGGGTAGACCAAACAATCAGTTTTATGTCATTCAAATACCTTGGTCAGGTCGAAACCGAGGCTATACAGTGAAATGGACGTCTATTTATGTTTATACAATGAGTGCACGAGGACACCCGGAAAACAAGAGTCTTATACCAAATTCTTACATGGTCTACGCTCTCAGTTGGGAGAGCAGCAAACGCCGAGTATGACCAAGGCGACAGCAACAATTGGGAGTAGCTATGGAAGTCGATGAAATTCACAAATGTCTGCGTCTGTTTAAGTTGGAGAAGGTACGAAGTGGTGTCGGCAACCTCTGACTCAGAGTGGACATTTGGTCCACGGTAAGTATCGGAGCACTTCTGAGTACTCGCCCCTTGTCCTGTAAATCAATGGGAATTAGTGTATTTAAGTCACTCAGTTCCAAGTCATACACAAACATAATCTGACGTATGCAAAATGTTACCGATAGAAGCTGAGCGTTGATTGGTCTACAATTTGGCCTGCGGGACATTCAGATTCAACAAATTCACGTTAATTTTTAACAACTAGGCCTAGATTAAAACTGTTTTAATCCAGCTTTATTTGATGTGAAAGCAATTATAAGCGATCTATTAAATAATATACCAGTATAGCTTGTATGGGGCCACGGGGGAATTTGAAAAAATACTAACACCAGCTCAAAAGTTTCAACTACTGTCCTCATTTCTGAGTGAACGGGTCAGATGTACAGCATACAAATGTTTCCAAAAGACCAACACAAGCTTTTGTTTTTCCAAACTTCCCACTGAAAGTGCTTAAAGAATTTAATCCGATTATAAAGTGTGAACTAATGAGCTTTTATTTATAAACCTATTATGATGTTATCTCCGATTGCAGCTGCTGCGCTCTCATGCTGCAAACCTCTTCTTTGTCATAAGCACCATGCATTCAAAATGTTCAGCTAACTGTTTTCTTGATGTGGGTGACTGTCATTTTGAGCAATTGACTTGAAAACAGTCCGAATAAAATTCGTCGATGTTTTCTTCTAGCAAGATTATTATTGAATAAATGTTTGATAACTATACCTCCCCATCTGTAATCATAGTTTCTGTTGGGGTCTGTCCCAACGCAGACCTGTGCACCGTATGTTGATCGGGTCTTTCGCCACAAACGATCCTTGAATTTTAACATTGAATAAGTTAAAACATTAGATTAGGGCAATATCAAATTTGTAACACTATCATTTGCATAATTTCAAACTATTACAATATTTATTTCAAGCTTTTGCATGTGGTGAGAATTAGCTGTCAAAACTATAGAACTTGCGGTAACACCGTGTGAGCAATACAATAATACTGAACGAATACGAGTAATTGATACACAACGGTTCTTTTCAGATCACTGGGATTTTTGGTTAAACATAATATAACCGCAAACTATGATTACTTTACTTTAGCCTACTTACGTTGGTCCATGTGTAAGAGTAGCCATCTACATTCAGTTGGGGCACAATGTAGATATCGAAGGTATCCAACATCTTTGTTACTGTGTCATCGGAACCGTATTCTTCGGCGAGCTATAGAAACAAAACCAAATTGTAAACCCGTCAACAGCAACCAACTATTACCAAATAGAATCAGCATTTAAACAATTTTGAGGGTTTTCTTTCATGGGGTAAACGACTAAAACAAATTCGACAAAAGCAAAATGTGATGACCACACAAATAATTGAACTAGGAATTTGATCAGAAAAAAATACCATCAATGTGTTAACAGTAATTATTATAGGTCGCCTGGTGAGTTTTTGAGCTTGAGCATTATTTTGCTCCCGTTTATCAACATTGCCAGAACGGCTGCCTTTGACGTCGTAAACTGGCACTATGGTCTACTCAATGCAAATTAGTGCATGTGTTCTTACAGATTTGGCGATGTACATGACAGTAGCAGGAGACACCCATTCACGAGCGTGGATACCACCCTGCCAGTAGATAGCGGGCTTTTGGAAACCGGCACTTCCCATCTGAAGTATAACAAAAATATAACTCACATATAAAACAAATTATTCCAAATAAAAAACTTTTATGGAACATAGAAAAAGGGACCAGCCCATATCGTGTCATGGGTAGGCCTACCATGTGTGGCTTCCAACCTTTTTT